>JARFJB010001941.1:25000-225000 GCA_036346205.1 Vesta saturnalis | reverse complement strand
CTTATATGTACTAAGTCAAAACAAGTGCCAGCAAAATGTGCCCTTTGTGGTAGTGACCACCCGTCAAACTACAAGGGTTGTAAGATTTATCAAGATCTACTGTAGCTAAGAAGTGAATTAAGCAATACATTCCAACGTAATATTAATAACATGTGTTCACAAATTATCATCCCCTCTTCCGAACCCACTGATTTTCTACACACCAATATTCCACACTCTATGCAAAACAGACCAACAAACAACCAGAACATATCATACGCGCAGGCTACAGCCGCTGTATCGCGAATCAACACTAAAAACGATCCATACACTATGATAAGCCACCAATTAACCACTTTCTTATTAGAATTCAGAACTATGCTTGCCCAGATGATGCAACAGAGCAACATAATACTACATCTGCTAACAACCAACGTCAATAAACATTAACAATGGCTAAGTACACAAGAATTGCTACGTGGAACGCAAACGGTCTAGTTTACCATAAAATAGAGCTAATAACTCCTTCCCTTCCCTAATAATTCCTTCAGCTCCAAAAATATTGACAGCATGCTTTTTTCGGAATCTCATTTTACAGACAGAACTATTATTTGCATTCCTAACTACACTGTATATAGCACATGCCACCCTGATGGATTGCGCATATCGGCTCTGCAATTACTATTCGCAACATTATCATACAAATGTGGAAATCTCTGCTCCACCTGGACCATTTACAGTATCACCCATCTATTCCCCCCTCTCGACATACAATAACGACTGAACAATATAAAGCTTCCTTTCAGACCCTAGGCAACAGATTTATTACTGGCGGCGACTGGAACGCCAAGCATACTCACTGGGGCCTCGATTAACCACTGTCAAGGGCCACAACCTTCTCCGAACAATGAATGACAACAACTGGCAAATCTACCTATTGGCCCTCTGATAGCCAAAAAATCCCCGACCTGATAAGATAACTCTAACCTTTCCTCTGACCACTCTCCAGTTATAATAACCCTGAGTACTCAAGCATTACCCAAACCATTAAATCCCATGCTGGTCACTCAAAGTATCAACTTAAAACATAACATCAAGGAAACCGGTGCACTAGATAAAACGGTTCAATACCTCACTGAACTTATCCAAAAAGCAACATGGTTCTCTACCCCAAAATTAAATGTAATACATAGCAAAACTAACAATTTATCACTTCAAATCAGAGATTGCCGAGCAAAAAGACAGGATAGAGGTACGTGGAATCGATCACGCAACCCAGAAAACAAACGCTCATACCACAGATTAAGCAGAAAACTTGATTGAATACTGCAATCGCTACATTCGCTGACGACGCTGTTATGCTCTCCGTATACTACGACGAAATAGAAGCTTCGCGGCATGCAAACACGCTTGAACATTATAAGCAAATAGGCTGATCAATAGCGTATCAGAGTTAGCGAAGTCAAATCCGTTCAAGTTACATTCATGACACGACGAACCACATGCCCTCCCGTCACACTCAAAGGCAGTCAACTGTCGGTCAGAACGGAAACCAAGTATTTAGGATTCCACTTCGACAGGCATCTAACCTGGTATCCTCACCTCAAATCAATAAGGACACAGCTAGATCTCAAATGCAAGGAAATGTATTGGCTTCTTAGGCCCAAATCTAAACTGTTAACTGAAAATAAAGTGCTATTATATAAAACAATCTTGATGCCCATCTGGACGTAAGGAATCCAGCTTTGGGGATGCGCCAAAAAAGTAGAATAAATATCATTCAACGTGCCTAGTCAAAAATTCTAAGAGGTCTCGTAAACGCATCTCGGTACGTCAGCAATCGCACTCTACACAATGACCTTAACATCCCCTTCGTGGTGGATGTAATAAAGAAGTCAACGTCATCTTACTTTGAAAAGCTACCATACCATAAAAATAACCTAATCCAACAACTCATGGACCCATTACCAACTCGAACGCTGAATAAACACTGGCCAATTGATCTTAAACAATGAATAATCCCAATCATCCCATTAAAACCCAGGAGTATCATCGCTGGTTGAGGACTCTCACATGTTACCACAGCCATCACATTTACTTAATACTCTTACACTATATTAGAGTAGATTGTAAATTAAGAGAAAACACAAAAAATACGGTAGCAATCAGGGGCGTATTTATAATTTTTACATCTAAATAACCGTTTAGATATTCAACCATATCCAGATCTAAATACTATCGTGCATTAACAGCACCAGAGGCGTAACGTCATGTTTCATGAACAATATTCAAAACAGATTTCTTGGTGCGCAAATATAAAATGCTACTTTATATCTAATATATGGTAAATAGATATTCTATAATTCCAAAAAATTTCACAATAGGTGTAATGAATTATCTACAATACGCATGCAAAGCATTTTATAAAATTACATCAAAGACAACAAGCATTTGAATTGTAGCTCCACCCAATATGAGGTTAAATCCTATAATAGTGATTACATAAAAGAGTTTTTAATATTTTTGATTAGTTTTACTCAGACTATTTAATTTAATTTAATATTTAATGGATTTATGGAAATTCATTCAAAATATCTGAGTTTAAGTTTGGCTCATGTTAACAATTTTTTCATTTGTATTTTTGGAAGTTTAGTTCAAACTACTTAAAAACATTATTAAGCTCGTGGTATAATTAATTCCAGCTACTAAAGTGTAGAGTAGTTATAATAACAATACACGTTATTAAATGTTTGCTTATAGTTATAAGGTAAAGTTTGCAATACAATTTCGTGTTTTAAAGTGGCTTAAAACAGAAAGTACATTTAGTTAATGAAAAACGAAAAGCTTTAACCCACACGTAATCTATGTATAAAGAAGAAAAGGCCTTACTTAAATTACTAAAATAAAGAGTTTCTGTGGGTATTTTAAGTTAAGATTTGCTCTAATTAAACTAAAATTAAATTGTTTATAATTTCATTCATATTTTCTTGTCGTAGGTAAGACATTCTTCACCTTATGGATTTGTGTAGTATGGTAAGTTTACTTTATTCGTATAGGTAGGTGTATTATTAACGTACACGATTTTATCAAATTTAATGTAACATCATAATATGACAGCGACAGCGGTTCCTATAGCTGGATTTTAATTAGCAGGATTATAATTAAATAATTTATCATGTATTTGCTAAATATCATACAAATAATTGCAGAATTTCAATCAAAAACTGGCAATAAAGGCATGTTTAACATATTTAGGATGCATAGGCTATTCTCTGTTCATCATCAAATAAAATCAGTCTTCTTCAAACATACTTGTAAGACTAAATACTTATTTTTTGGGTATTGATTCGTGTATTTTTTATTTGTCTTTTATGTAAATTTAAACGTTTTGATAACAACTACAGTCATCGTCGTCAGCGAATGATAACAGCTTTAAGAACTAGTTGAGACGTCAAAATAAATTTATGAGTTATGAATACACAAAGATTAGCATGCTATTAATATATTAATAGCATACCATTTACTCTAACTATGTGTGATAATCGTGAAACCTTACTGTTTAATAAAAACTCAGGACACCAAATGCACTTCAGCTTACACAATGTTAATTAATGACGCCGGCCGGACAATTAAAAGGTACCTTTTCCACATAAAAACAGATCGCTTCCGAAATATTATTACTTCTTTTCGTGCGAAATTTGCAAAATGAATCCCCTTGCTTCCCCCACCCCTTTGGCCAGATAATTCACCAATAGGCGTAACGAAACGACGTGGAAAGTGCGAATTTCTTATTTGCTTTAGTTTGCATGAATTACTAAATTATAATTTAATCGTAGAGAACGCAAATTAGCTACTAATAAGGACGAAACACTTACATTTTCATATTAAGTGTATTATACAAAACATAGGTGCGTAATTGCTACTTTATGAGTTTTGTACTATCAAAGGCCATTAAACAGTAACCGTGGGGGTAATTACTTCTCGATATATGGTTGTCCTCATTTAAAAAAGGAATACCCGTGACGGAGAATAAGGTGTGATATGCCCTTACCCATAAACCATTAGCTTTAAAGTCTGGTTGTAAGGCCTTCGATGGAATTTGTTGGCCGTGAACAGTGTTGGGTAAGATCCATTTATTTAGGATCTAGATACAGATCCAAACACATTCTTAAAAACTGATCTAGATAAAGATCCAAGATCCGTACGTAAAAATGGATCTAGATCCTTGAAATGGGATCTAGATCTTTTATAAAGATCCGACATTCCCAAAATTGTTTCGAGATTTTTCTAATTATTAATATTATCTTTAATTGCTAGTATTGCTACTGATGAGTAGTACTCCCATTCCCATGATCATTTTTCATGTAATACAAATATTAGTCCGTAAGGTTAAATTATTAAGAAAAATAATATATAAATATAACTTTTATAGGGTTTTATTGAAAACTTACATTAATTATTTAACGCACTACAAATACAAATTACAAAATTAGTATTAGGTAAGGTAAAATGGGGTAACATTGACACATTTTTTAAAAAGTGGTAATGTGTCAATGTTACCCATGGCAAGTCTAACATTGACACACTCATAAAAACAGCTAATATGTCAATATTTTGCATGTATAGTGTAACATTGACAAATGTCCTAGATATTTTTATGGAAAATCATAGAAATAAAACAATAAATACTTAATTAAGAAACTTTATACTTAATTTTAGATAGTTATACACCTACGTATTATAATAAAGCCTAGTTAATCTTAGGAGGCGCTTTATAATTAGAAGGAAGAAAGTTGACATGAAAGTAATGCATTCCCTTTTAATATAAGGTTCGCGCAGAACCATAGCGACATCATCTACAGATACCAGGCTTTGATCGGGCACATCAGGGTACACAAAATGTATTTTCTTTTTTCTCAAAAAGTTGACCATAATTTCGCTGTCATTTACTTTCAACACTTGTCCAACATAGTGAATGCATTCTTCCTTTTCTACACAACTTTTAGAATTATTAAATCTGACGAGGACCCATGAATTTGCAACTATATTTTGGTTACTTCCGTCGAACTTCACAAATTCCTTTGCTTTACCACAATAATCTTCTTCTGTTACACTGCTATTATTTTCATCGTGTGAAATGTCATCATCTGTATCATGGACAAGTTGTAAACTAGCATCACTATCTGAGGTTTCTTCAGTTTTTTCAACAGGCTTCTTGCCTTTTTGCTTTTGAGTTTTTCTTACTGTTGGTTTTCTTTTGTTTTTCTCATTTTCTATCATTCTTAGTCTAACATCGTCCGCTGTTAATGTTTCCGCAAATTTTCTTCTGAGTTTACTTCTTTTTTGTATTACTGTTTTGGCTTCTTGCCGTCTTAATACAGTCATTAGTGATAATTACAACTTTTTAGTAGGTGTAATATCTTCCAACTGTTCAGGAAGTGGAGTAGTTGGTGGTGAGGATTGACTGTAACCTGCAAAATCGGGTGTTGGTGTTTCATTTTCTTTTTCTACTGTGGATGTGGTTGGTTGAATTTTATTTTCTGAAGAACATATGACGGTTGATGATATGGATTTTTTTAATATCCTTTCTTTAGATAAGGGAAAAATTCCAGACCCCTCGAAACCACCTACTGCATTGGCCCTAGAAAAACACCCAGTTTCTTGAAGTTTTTTTAACAGACCAGGAAACACTACCTTGTCGGCGTTCTTAAACCCAGTTTCTTGATAAAAACTTTTTAGAACATAACGCCATGCTGTTTTAACAGGTTTAAAAACTCCAACATCTAACGGCTGTAGAACATGCGATGTGTGCGAGGGCAAACAGAACAGTTCAATATTGTTTTTTATAGCCATGTCAATAAGTTGTAGTGTTATGTGGGAATTGTGGCCATCAAATATTAGTAGTATCGGTCCACTTAACGCAGCAGTAGCTCTCACAAAAACATTTTCGAACCAATCTGCAAACTGGGCTGCCTTCATCCAGCCGGATGGAGAACAGTTATACACAGTATTTTCTGGTCCATTTTGACACCATGTTGCGTAAAGATGTAGACCTTTGTAATTTACAAATAAGGAAAGATATTCACCGATTGCACTACAACATGCTAGAACGGTGTAAGTAGTTTTTGTTACAGTACCCACAAGTTTCAGTGGGTGGTGTGAACCTCTGCGACATAAAATTTTTTGAATACCAGCGTCAGTTTGAAAGCCTGATTCGTCACAATTAAACACATTCTGTGGCTTATTCGACAATTCCAGCCTTTCAATCGTGGCTTTTAGCTTTTCGTAAAAATCATTGAGCACTTCCAAAGAACAAGCATCTGCCCTATTTTTAGGTAGATTTTGTGCGACCCTGTTACTGAGTTTTTTCTTCCAACGACGTTCAAAAGATTTAATCCAGTCAATACCTGGTAATCCATTTTTAAATGGATTTGGACGATCCATTGGTTTGAGATAATCCTGAACACAAATACGTAATTTAAAACGATCGAGTCCGAAGCCCCAGTCAGCTACTTTTATTATAGCATTTACCAAGAGTTTTTCTTCTTGTAAAGTGAGTACTGTGGGGCGGCCAACTGCTTTGCATTTATAGTTTTTCAAGTTGAACGGTTAATTCCATACATTTCACTAGCTCTCTTGACACTTAAACTTCCATTTTTTACTTGATTTATGGCGTTTACCATACTGTCTTCATCATAGGTTTTATATTTTTTGGGAATTTCGCCAACCTTCTTTTTGCGGGGCATTTCTGCAAAGAGAAAAAACATTGACACATTTATAGAGTGTAAAATTGACACAGGTGTCAATCTTAACCTTCACTTACGAAAGTAGAGCTTCATCAAATTACAGAATTTAAATTGAAATAAACTAATTAATATTTGTTAACGCGTAATATAAGAAATTACTTACTTGGCCGACTATAGGTCGAATCTTCAAAAAACAATTAACACCGGCAAAGTTTTCTATAGACGTGACTCAACAAATTCTTGTGCTTAACCATTAAACAGACGCTACAAACCATAAAATTAGAACAAAGTGTTTGAAGTATCGGTTACTAGATGGCGGAACTATACACATAATTTTACAACAAAAGACAGAACGTAAATTTCTTTTCAACTAAAATTAGGAGGGAATTTTGAAAATGTGTCAATGTTTCCCCCATGTCAATGTTACCCCATTTTACCTTACACATTTACACTTGCAAGTTGCAATGTTAATTGTTAATTTAACTTAACACATAGTTATACAATTATAAGGATAAGGACATGTATCTAAATTATTATAAGTACACATTACATAATTACATTTTATTATCTAATTTTATTTTATTTTGTTTTAAAATTAATAGCATCTCAAATATATCATCACCTAATCTATTCCTACGAGGAGTTAAAATTAGTCTACCATATCCTTTCAACGGGGGCAGATGAATGAAGTATAGAATTATATTTTAAAAAGATTTCTTTTATAGCAGGGTACATATTTAATTGCTCATAATTAGTGCTTGTGTCTTTAAAATAATTTCTGCATTCTGAATCAAATGTTGTTTGCGATTAAGTACTTATTTTTAAAAAATCAAAGAATTCGCTTAAGATTGGCGGAACTTCCATTAATTCAGCTTCGTCATTCATTGTTGATCTAACTAACAATTAACAAATGTGCTTTACTTAAAGTTGTATTCTTAAGAACTGAAGACAATATTGTTGTTTTTCTATACCTCCTTTTGTTCGATTAAATTAGCAACAGGGAATTCCTGTTCCACTTAACTTATGTACCTACTTTAATGGATGGATGACCCCATTGTCATTACTCATTAAGTCATTAGATTAGCACTTAGCGGTCATTACCTGCCTTTGTAGCTTTGGGAAACAAAAACAACCGACGGAAATATTAACAAAGAAAATGAATAGTTGTATTATTGGATATTTCGGAATTTAACATGCCTCAGGCAGTAGGTAATTGTGTAAATGTGTATGTATCTCTGTGGGGTACGGATGTAACGGTCGTAACGGAGCATAATGTATTTTTTAAATATAAAGCTCTGTTGCCTCAAGCCAGTTAAAAATTTCACAAAATACCCTTAAAATACATTTTAAAATTTTCAAATGGATCTTTGGATTCAAGTACTAAAGATCTGTTAAAATGTGATCTAGATCCAGATACTAGATCCTAGCAGAGCAAAGTATCTAGATCCAGATCATAGATCCGTTTAGTGGATCTAGATCCTGGATCTAGATCACTTTGATCTAGATCCTACCCAACACTGGCCGTGAATATATAACGACACGTAGTTCAAGGGCGTAGCCAGGATTTATAACAGGGGGGCAAACCATGGTCCATGGTCGTTCAAAATGTAAAATTTTAGGATAAAAAGAAAAGGCAAATGAAAACAAAACTTTGAGATTTTAATTATACTTAAATTAAATTAATAACAGATAACAAAAAAAATATGCAGAACAGAAAAATATGTATATTTTAGATTTAATTTTTTGTTTATTAAAATTTAAAAATTATTTAATTTATTTTTGCTCTTCCAGGGGGGGGGGCAGTTGCCCCTCCCTGCCCTTAGCTGGCTACGCCCATGACGTAGTTAATGTTGCGGTAATAAAAATTGGACGGATTTCAGGTGTAATCACCATTGAAGGCCTTATTTGCTACAAATCCTACTATGCACCGTTTAGGCAACTGACCGAGGAAAAGATTATCCAATGATTTTCGCTGTATGCCCACAGGTATAGTTAACACTTTTACGTCTGTCCTTGTAACAGGGTATTCTTCAGCAGTTGTGTCTAAGACTTTAGCGTGAGCAATTAGAACGGTGGGATTGACTCGCATACGTCTCACCAGTAAACTAGCGTCCATAATCATCGTCTTGTAAGTTGCACCCGTATTCTGCCATTAGACTAAAGGTATCTCTTGAACGTACAAATTTAGTCCACTTATAAGAAACTTTGCTTGATTAAACAAATCCGAGTGCACGTGGCCAACCTCTCAACCTGTTTGCTGGTCGCAGCAAGTGCTTGACAACCTAGATGTGAGCTCTTGGTATCCTTACCATAGTTTAGCAGCGTTTCGGTATATGAGCGGTAGGCATAGGTGTTGTTTGGTTGTGATAGCATCTTCTGATTTAAGTAAACCTCCACTTTCGAGAAAATCGAATGCATCCAATTGTTTACCGGACTTGTTTTAGAAATTTAGCAATGACATGGTCTGACTTAAACCTATGTGATCGTTTCCATTTCCGGGCACTACAAATTCTATTAGAACGTCATCACTGAGAACTGATAAGGGTTTGCAAAATATCCATTCACCACTCTCGATACCTGCCTGCGTCGAACAAATCCAATTCGGACTTGACGCACTCACACGATTGTGCATGTAGAAAAGCCATTATTATCTTGAAAATACATCGTTGTAAGTAGGTCTCTTCTTCTTAGCAACAGCTCTTAGTAGATACTGGCTATTATGGGTCAGACGTACTCTTGCATAGCCCGAACCCTCCATCATTTTATCGACTTTCTCGTCGGCTTTAGGCTTAAGATTTTTATCAGCCGCGTGAAATCTTTATTGAACCGACTCCTTAATATGTCGATCCTCTATAACGTCACCGAGGATATTGGTACTCGTCCTTAGAGCTTCTTTTCCAATAGCCTTTGCACCAATCTTAAATAACGGTTTTATACTTCTAAATATGCCACCTAACCAGCTTCCTACACCATGTCCACGCTGATATGGTACACCTCTGTAAATGGACCCAATACCGTTACCGGCCAGATTCACATAATATTGTTGTTAAGGACAAAACATTATTGTACTTAAAGTATAGCTTCAGATACGACGTCCCAAACTCAAATGGCATTAATTATATTAATCTCGATGTTTTCAAATTCCCGTGTCATCACCGGTATGTAGTGTTCAGGCGAAAAAATCGCACGTTTATGGCTCCCGTAAGTATAGTTTTCTGAAGTAATGTTTATTGTAAGCGGAGATAAAACGTCATCCACAATTTTCGGTTCAGTCGCAATAAACAAGCATCTGCGTTGGTAAACCTATCCATATACTAGCGAGGTGGTTTCATAGCTATGTTCTGATACGGAGGATAACCCAACTGTGAGGATAAACATTGTGAGAAGCCGAATAGCGAGACTGTAGTTTTTAATTTCGTAGTGACACACTTAGTTAACTTATGGTATTCAATTGTTAAAATTTACTTATTAACTCGTGGTTATTTACCTCGTTGGCAATGTCTTCTATGTTGGCATAATTCCCTGAAGTGAAAAGTAGCACATACTAAACGTCCTCAATATAACTGATTTTCTCACTACGCATTGAAAATATGATACAGCCTTTTTTAATATAACCTCTAGCACGTCCTCTTCCCCTGCAGGTAGCTCGGTTCTATAATAAATTAAATTGTCTGTCGCACGTACAGCGAAAAAAAGCAAGGGGATTTCCGATATGCCTATAACCCAAAACCCCGTTAATCTTATTCGTTTTAGTAACTGTGTAATAAAACTTGACGTCATATTGTCGGGAAAATACGTCATAGAACTATTACTCAATAGGGTAAGATAAAACCTCATTTTATATATCTCTTAGCTGCGAAGCTAACACCCAACTATTAAATTTTTCTCTGTATCCTAGCAACTTTACCAGGTATTGTTTATGTGGTCCACTACCCTTCTCTGCTAAACTCTTAACGACTTTGAATAGAGTGTCTTCATCAACCGTAACAACTTGCAATTCCTCCTCGTAAAGGTACCCACAACAGGGTCGTTATTATGATCTATTATGCGATAAACTCGCGGTCTTCTTGTTATCACTGTAATAATTGTAAAAACTTCCTCCCTCCAATTCGTTTCATGTCCCTTCTCAAAGGTGTACTTAGTTCTGGAGATTCTGGCATGCTCACCGACCTTATATTTAGGTTGACGTGCTGTGTCTAAGCGTTTCGCATACAGGTTATTCCATACTTCCAAAATGTTTTCATCATTTACAGCCGCAGGCGCCATCTTTATACTTGAATGAGGGCTATTGTTGTAAGCAGTCACAAGTTTTCGAAGTACATCAGTAAACCTGTAGGAATTTTTGTAAGTAAAATAAAGCCACACCTTTGTTTTCAATGTTTTATTAAATCTTTCAACTACAGATGCTCTTACATCAGGGTTATTTGTTACATAGAAATTGATACTTGGTTTCTTGAAAAAGTTTTGTACACTACCTGCCACAAAAACCTTTGCCTTTATCTGTCTGTAGATTTTCAGGTGTATTGTCTCATTGCTTAACAATATCGGCGAATGCTTCAATTGCAGATGCGGCTGTCTTCGTTTTAAGAGCTCGCGCCCAAGCCTTCTTGTTAAACACATCAATAACCATCAGTATGTAATTGTAGTTACTATTGTGTGTACTTCAAGTTCGCATATCACAAAGATCCGCTTGCCACAGCTCGTAAATGTGGTTCACAATATACTATTGCACTGAAACTTTTCCCGACAGGTTAGCTAAAGGTGTTATGCCCGAAAACCCTGCCGGGTGCGCTGGATTATGGTATACAGCATCCTTGTTATGTTCGCCATGTATCCCAATCTAGTGAAAACATTCTTCTTCGAGAGGATCTTCTCTTCTCGACTGCGCCGAAAGTTACCTAAAACAGAATAGTTTGTAGGAAGCGGTTTCATATTATTACCCTGCGAAACGCTACAGGGATCTAGATTGTAATCTCTTTTCCAACGTAATGAATGATAGGTTATCTTTTGCAACAAAGGTTAGGTATACGTTATTCAACTCCGAAAATACACAAGGAAGATTGTTTGGCCACTTCTCATTAGGTTTTCATTGTCTAGTCCAATAAAATTGTGCTCATATAATCGCTCTACAAATACCATAAATATTTATTTGTAAAATATTTAGAATATCCCCAAGGGTTATTTCGCCGTGGGAGGACAATTAAAATCCTCGTGCAGTTCTCTGGATGACGGCTACTTGTAATTAATAATTCTTCTAGTCCTTGGTGAAATCGTGGATAAAAGCTGTGTTATAGAACTAATTCGCATTCGGCGCTGAAATGACTAGAATACAAGAAAGTAGCTCACACAGTATGAATAAATGTGATTTGCAAGCGTAAATACCTAATTTCACTACAATTTATTTAGAAAACCTAATATTGTGACCACCGTTACCTTTCAGTTTAATGAATTCATTATCTGAAGGATTTAATAAGCAATGACATTATTAATCAGCACTTTGAGTTACAATTACGAAAAGTTTTAGTTACCCAAAAACGATACCCTTATTGTGTCTTTTAATTATAATTAGAAGTTCTAAATTTGAATTGTCCATTTCGCATATGCACCACGCATTAATTATAATGTCCGTTAATATTTAATTACCCGTCCAAAGCATGTCACTCAATTGAGAAAGGTGTACTATAATTTCTTCAATTAATCTAAGTCCCACTGGAATACATTTGGGTAAAATGTTAACCTCAAAAGTCCGTTACTCAATATGACGCTCACCTTACATCTACAAATGTGATATAAAGTATCCAAAAACAAACCTATAGCTCAAAACAATGAACTTAGTTGAATCTAGCTCAAAAAAGGTGAGGTTTAAGGTCATCGACCTTATAGGAAACGGCATTGATCTTAATGCATCTAAGCGAAGGTGACGGTAGGAAGGGATTAAATGGAAATAAAAAGGATTTTCTGGGTGTTGATTAGTTTTGGGGTGGGTAAAAAAGTGGATTTAGGAGTAGACATGTAGATACGGTGAGTTTGTGTGCTGTGGTGTATGTGAAGATTTGGTGGAGGTGTGTGAACGTTCAGGCATGTTGTCGTGTGTTAACATAGTTATAGTTCAGACTGAGGAAGCGTTAAATTGGGAACGGGTATGTGTAGAAGATGGTGCGGTCAGGGTGTTTGCGTAGGTAGGTGTCGGCGGTGGTGGGTCTGCATCAGGGGCTGGGGTTGGAGAAGCAATCGTGACAGCACCGCTGTGGTGACCGTGCTTGACCATCACGATCAGTAGTATTATTAGTGAAATTTGAGAGGACGGATTGTGTTTATCCAAAGAAGGGGTTGGAAATCGGAGACCCAACAGAAGTGGAGGAAGTGCTTAAGATAGAACGAATGAAGAGAATTAATACAAAAAGTTTTATTAAACAGCAGCTGATGTCCCGACGTCGTCCTTCTCTGTTGATGGTTTTGCGGTGCCCTCAATGTGGTGTTTCTACGGTCTAGAGGGTAATTTTTTCAAGTCACTGTTACGGTAAGGACCTTCTTGGTGGTCCTCTGGTCTTCTTTTATCCTGTACTCTTGCTGTACTGCTTTTTCTGGTTGGAACGTAACTGCTGCCTTGACTTATTACAGCTGTATGCCGGAGCAGCGATAACTTGTTCCCTTTGAAAGCCGCTAAAGTGCTAGATGTAGCTCGGGTTGCTGGATTGTTCAATTGATCGAGTTTATTTATTTAATTTAAAGATGATAGCACTGAATGCGGTAGTTACTCAGCAGAGTTAATGTAACCAGTACCCACTCTAACAAGTAAGGCTCGATAGTCAATAAGTTTTGCGTTGCTACGCAGTTAGGTACTTCAGTAGATAAATTAGTCTGCACGTGTTAATTTGCACCAGTCGCACCACAACCAGACTTACGATGTACCTCAATAAGAACAAGGGCTACAGTGCAATAGACTGCGAGCATTCCATTAACATTATACATATATATATATATATATATATATATATATATATATATATATATATATATATTATATATATATATATATATATATATATATATATATATATATATATACTAATTTTTTGGCCTTTCTGCCTGTGCAATTGCATGGTTGTCAGGTGGTCAAACTTGATTTGAGATTCAAAGTAGGGATACGAAAAAAGTTTCCAATATTATATTGTAGAAAACGTCACACCTCTACTTTAAAACCAATAAGATGCCTTTATTATCACTTCTTACCACGGCAACCAGAAAAATTTTCGGAAACTTTTTCGAGGCGAGGCGGTATTCAAGTGGAAATTTTTTACAGCAGAGAAGATAAACATATATGATCTACACATTGCCATATTATCTATATTCTTTACAATCACTAAATATTGTACTTGTCTAATAATACGAGATTTCTTGGAATTAACATTTACTATTCCCTGTAAAGTTTAATTTAACATAAAACAGAAATTGCGCAATTTGTTTAATTGTGCAGTAACAAATTATATTTAAAACGCAGAATTTACATACATTACATGATTTAAGTGTTCTTTGTACTGTGACAGAACCGTTAAAACAAAATTGATAGATCAGCATTTGTCAACAACGACAACACCTTGGCCGACTGCGCAACAATTTAAAATGTTAGGTTTGATTTACAATTTTATTCCAAATTTTGGTGTGAAATTTTCTTGCAGAATAACACACGAGCGTAGATTATTCCTGAAAAATTTTTTTCGGCCACCAATATTATAAGAAAATTATCCCTCGTCTTCAACTCGAGATAATTTTCAATATATTCGCAGCCTCAAAATTCCAGAAATAATTTAACCTCTTGTGATATTACAAGAGAAAATTTATTTTCTCAATATTCGTATAAAAAATATTTCAATAGCGTAAATCGTTTTCAATAGGGGATCATTTTTTCAAGATAAGAGGTCGGCGTGGGGAGGATGAGAAAAGAATCATTTTAATCTCTTGGTATAATAACCGAATTCCAGCAAATAAATCTCTTTTAACATGATTTTCACGCAGATGCAAAGTATGGCTACAGTTTATTAATTATAGTAAAAAATTAGGATTTTTAGCTTTTGTTGTAAAAATTATTTGGAAATTTAGGTTATTCAGTTGTAAAGTTTGGGAAACTGGTTTTTAATTGAAACTATGGTGGAATTGACATTACTGGTTTGATTGGAAGCAGTAGTAAATTATTTTATGTTCACTTCAGTGATTATTGCTTTTTATAATATACTGAAATGCAAAAAATTGTTCGTTTGCCATGTATTTTAGTAATATTTCATTTCTTGGTAGCTTGTTTATTTCATCAGATTGTATAGAGCTGTAGAGCTGTTAGGTCGGGGAAAATTTAATGAAGCAACGCGACACTTCTTTTAGGTAACAATTGAAAATGAAGCAAATAAAGATCTTATAGCGTGCTAATTTGAGTTTGATTTTTTAAGGCAGTGGAGAGAACGAAGACATGTCGTATTATGTACCTATAATTACGTTTTATCTTAATGCTAAAAGTTTTACTGGCGGGTATTTTTGTACTTCGTGTACACGGCAATGTTCTCGTCTTTACTACGCTGTTTGAATGAATTTTTGGAAAGGAATTGGGTAGGGTTCTTGAAGTGCAAGACCACGAATTTTGAAGTAGTCGCGAAAGGGGTATGGAACTTCAAGCGTTTCTTGAGTAAGTCGTGTGTGATCTGTACCCGGTAGGTCGAGTGGCGGTGGGTAATTTAAATGTCGCTTATGTTGTGGAAACATTAGTCGAGGGGTTCTTATCTCGCTTCGCTTTGGCGTATTTTTATGTAATTTTGTTTTCCAGCTGCACTAGTATCACTTAAGCGAAAGATAATTGTAAACGGCTTTGTTAAAGTATTTAAATAAATAGAGGGTTGGTTTAATAAGCGTGTGAGTGTATCGGGTATTAATTGGGTGAGACGTTGTCTGTTGTTCAATTGAAGTAGCATTACTGCTTCAAGAAACCACGTAGAGCTTTAATGGTGACGAAAGCATCACGCAACCGTTCCGACGGAGGAGTACTGGTTCTATTAACTCTTCTGGTGATATGTGGAAGTTGAAACTTTGAAGTGCTTTATTTGAACTTTGTGTGTTATAATTATAAACATTGTAAATTATTGAACAGGTGCTTGATATAAAGTACGCGTCAACGTCTTTGTAGTATTTACTCGATTTTATTTTTGTTTATTGAGACATTTGTAAAATTATATAGTCATTTATTTACTTAAGTTTAATGGTTATTGAAGTTTTCTACTTGAGTCGGTGGTGACGGCATGCCGAGTTGGATTTATTCTCCTTAAGGTTTTGTTTCATTAAGAAACGGCGTGTGCCGTCTTTTTCATCCCTAGAGAGCGCTTTTGCAGAAGTAAAAGAAAGGAAAAATAGGTATTGTGTATTTAAATATTGAGAAATGGGTTGGAAAATGTGTGTTTATTGACAAAAACTTTTATTGTTGAGTGGAAATATACTGTGCATTTGGATCATTTTGGTTTAATATAATAGACGTTTGTTAAAATTATATAATTATTGAGTTTGCTTTAAGCATTGTTCACTTGTAAAGAAACAGTGCTAAAAGGCTGTCATGTCTAGTTTTGACGTTCATTAATGCAGTTTTGTTGACATACTCATTTGAGTTTGAGTGTTGTTTACATATCAATTAAGATAAGGACGGTTGGAGTTTTATTTGAAGTGAAAGTTAGTTCAAATCTGAAAATATAAAGCTTCAACATTATTACACATATTTAAAGTACTTAACTTATTGTGTTTTTATGGTGTAATTTTGTATTTATGTTTATACAAATTTAAACATTTCGATAGCACTTATTGTTATCGTCCTCAGTAGTAATAACATGTTTTAGAAATATGTAAGATGTTGAAACAAATTTTTAAAATATGAAAAATGAAAACGTAAACATTGCCTGCTGTAAATATAAAAGTTTGACAAACGTATAAGCTATTTATGAAACAGAATTTATTAAAAAGTAACTAGATCCTTAATAAATTAAATATTGTTAAACTGCCTTGAAGATGGAAAATCAAAACACCTTCTAACGGTTGTAGGCTAACAGTGAAAAATGTCATAATTCTATAGAAAACTTAACAAAATTTAATCAAACTATAATGTAAGTATAAAGTTGTGAAAAACTTTAATTTGAAATTGATAAAAAACATTAACAAATAGAAACTTGAGTTCAATTAAAAATCCAGTGAAATCTAACAAATAGCTTTGTTGATAAATATAAGTGTTATTTTGCAGTGAAAATACAATGTAGTATATTTTATATAATTTTCGTTTTAATTTCAATTTTAATTTCAACTACATATGTTAAACTACCGTCCTGTGATAACATATAATTGGTAAAGCATTTACTTCAAGACCTAGGAAAAAACACAGCAAAGTTCTATACATACCAAAAGCTAGAATTAAAATTAGGACATACCATTGTGCCCATTTTTAATTATTTAAATGAAGATTTTTTCTTATCGCTTAAAGTTATTAGAATGTTTATACATATATATATATATATATATATATATATATATATATATATATATATATATATATATATATATATATATATATAATACTTCATGTTGTAAACAAACATAGTAATGACTTTGTCTTTTTAATATTTAGATATTATCAAATTAAATGTCATGATTTAAATTATTTAGAGCATACTCAGCTACCGCAGATTTCTCTGGTTTGCCTAACCTATAAAATCTAATATGTTCATTCAAAGATACGTTTTGTTGGTTCCGATGTACACTTTTTCACATGAACAAAATAACTCATACACTCCCGAAGATGATAATGGGTTTGAAACGTCTTAAGGTGACCCTAAATTTTCTTTAATTTTTTTTGTAGGTTTAAAGATAGTCTTCATTCCATGATTAATTAGAATTTTTCAATTCTATCTGTTACATTACTTATAAAAGGAAAAGCAGTACCAACATTAAGCACTGGTTATTCTTTATGGTTATGTAATAACATTATTAATATTATTAAGTGAATATCCATTAGCTTGTTAGGATTTTATTAAATATTTATATTAATCTTTCAAAAATTCAAGATCACAAATTCGTTTTTCGTCCACTAAAGATTCAATTGCACCAATTATTTTGACGTGAATGGAGGATGATGAGAAAAATCACTACATGAATTTTTAATTTTTATAAATGGTATACATCCTAGCGTCCAGTTTACCATGGAAAAGGTAACTAACAAAGGTTTACCATTTCTGGATATACAAATATCCAAAACTGTAACATACCTTTTTCCACGTATTGTAAAGACGTTGTTGTGGACCGTGTATATATGTGTAGTATCCCTTCCAATACCTGCATGAGTGATTTAGTAGGAGGCTAGGGCAGTTTTTTGACAAAATAGGTAATTATTATGAAGTTTGTTATATTATGTAATACCTCTTTGCTTTGTGTATCCTATTGATTTTAGTTAGTGTGTAAAATATGTTTATCAGATTACCATACGCGTGTTTTGCTAAAAACGCTTCGTAGCCTTGGGAAAGGTTGATTACTAACCGGATGAAGACTTTTCCCGATACTACCATCACATATTTTGGTGCCCAACATAGGGCCGTTTTTCAAAACACGGATTTTTTATTACAGTGAATTCTAAATTTAAGTGATCAGCGTGTTTGTAATAGTAGTAAGGCATTGGGCTGTTTTGCACTAACTAGAAGTGTGCTCCTACAAGTGTTGTTTCTGCTGCAATCTTGGAGAAAATTGTTGTTACCAATTGAGTTGAAGACGGACACGGTTCTGTTTAAAATAATTTTGTGTATAGTCTATACAGTATTAGAAAAACTACCAGTTTTCAACATTTTTGGGGAGTTCGCTATTTTAGAAGCATACCCGAGATTGTGGAAACCAATTTGGAAGGACGGCTTGGACAAAAGGTCGCCTTTCGTGTTTCCGTTTTCCGTACTTCGTATACATCGCGTTTATTTTCTACGACGTATAGCAGAACAAACTTGTATAAACATGACTGTACCGACGAATTTCGTAACAATGACTGACGAACAATCTGAAGCTCTGATTAGGAGCATTTGTGACACAACGCTCAATGACTTCTAGAATCTTTCTAACTGTCTTTCCGATGGTATTAGACGGATTTGTTCCTACTTGGTGGCAAGGAGTGAAGACAGATGTTGATACTTGCGAAGATGCTTTGGTCTTGCTACGTAGTAAATTTGTACCTAAAAAAAACCACATTATGTTTATAGAGAACTGTTTTCTGAAGAACAGGATTTTGGTATTACTACAGACATCTTCGTTTGTTGTTACCGTAATATTTTCTGAAATTTACCGATTTATACATTGACGGAACCCATACCGTTCGATATGATGTATGGCCTTTTGAATATTCCCATTCACGAAAAGTTACCTCGTGGTAGCATAGAAACTTTTAATGAACCTTAAGTGAGTGCGAGGTCAATTGAAGAAACTTTTATTGAAAAGCATGAAGTCAGTCAAGTTGATAAAGAAAAGTCGGTAAATCTTGGAGTGTAAGATAAACATGTCCCAAAGAACAGAAAATCAACACATAACGTACGTTGCAGTTATTGCAAGGCATTCGGCCATAAAATTGATGATTGTATGTTAATTCACAAAGAAATTAAAAAAATTAATGTAAACAGTGTTTTGGTTGTGGAAATCCTGGGTATATTCGTCAGTGCCAATTGTCCAAAATGTAGAATAGAAACAACCCAACAAGCGCATTCTATTGAATTTTGTGATTTCAGTTTAGTGCAACCTTTCGTGTAGAATTTTTTAACGTTTTCGGTATAGAGCTTATAGAAACTGCTGTTAAAAAAAGTAATTCGCTCTGTAAAATCTTCCTTTTTAAAGATAAAGCGTTTCAAAAGGATAAAGTTACAGTCAAACTTGCAGATGGAAGCTCATCATAAAAAAATTAGTGATCAGTGTTGGTATTATCGTATGTGGTCGTTACATTAACACTTCCTTCGTTGTTTTACCTCACGCCAAGTATAATTTTACTGTATTGGGCATAGATTTTATGAAAGATGCAAAGGTTGTTTTAGATTTTTCGTACCGCACCTGATATTTTTAGGATATATGGGTAAAAGGTTTGATTTGTCGTTTGAATAGGAAAATTTCATTTCGCAAGTTGCTTTAAATTGTAATAGTGCGTAACACACCAACAAAGGAACCATACTATACATTCCTGATCGGGGGCAAACCCATTTATGGAATACATGATAGATACTGGGATCACCCACCTATTTCTATTCCGCCATATCGCATGTCTCCTACAAGAATCTGAATCACCTTGGACCGCTCCGGTTGTTCTAATTCCGAAAAAAGACGGTTCAATTCCAGTATGTATAGAGTATCGCATTCATTGCCCTTACGTCGCATGCATGGCCTTCTGCACTCCACAGAGCGTACATTTTTCACGTCGACGCTTGATTTAAAATCTGGCTATCATCAAGTTGGTGTTCGTGAGTCGGATCGAGACAAGACTGCGATTGTTTGCCCTTATGCAACGTTTCGTTTTCGAGTTATGCGCTTTGGACTTCGAAATGCCCCAGCTACTTTACAAAGGCTAATCGATATGTTCAGTCGGGGCTAGGGAGAACAATACTGGCATACTTGGTTGACATTATCGTGCTATCGGATACCTTTGATGATCATCTAAATGGTCTTAAACTAATTTTTGGCAGGTTGAGACAATTTAGATTAACTCTCAATAGAGAAATATGTGTTTTGGCGAGTACCAGTGTTAAGTACTTAGGTCATGTTATTACTCCGAAAGATATTAAGGTTGAACTCGAAAAAACATCGGCCATTACTAATATGCCTAGACCTCGAAGTGTCAAAGATATGCAATTCTTTCTACAAACTTGCTTGTGGTACAGCCGGTTTTCTTAAAGACTTTGCACAAATTTCTAGACCCCTCAGTGACTTGACGAAGAACTGTAACTGGAAATGGAGTGAACATCATCAGAAATCTTTCGGTTTATTAAAACAAGCTTTAACTACAACTCTAGTCTTACAACAGAACGATTGTTCTAAACCTTATGTTTTGAGGACTAATGTGCCTTCATACGCTCTAAGTGTTATTTCAAGATTGTTGACCCCAGCAGAACGAAACTACAATTTCACTACACTTGAAGCCCTTTGTGTTGTTTGGAGTTTAAATAAATTTCTTGGTTGCTTAGATACATCATCTGTAATATTTACAACGGATCATCAGCCACTGAAATGGTTATTAAGTTTACGGTCACCCACCGGACTCTTAGTGCGTTGGGCCTTAATGATACAGAGTTACAATATAAAAATTGACTACATACCTGGCCGTTGCAATTTTATTGCCGATTGTTTATCTCGTCCACTCTGTAGCCATCCTATCAAGTGCACCTGTGATTTGTTCTTGGTTTCAGTACACATGACTCTTCTTCACAAAATTTTGAGAAATGGACCGACTGCGATTATATAATGATCAACGCTGTTTTGTACCATTACAATTCAGAAGACTATAGAGAAGAAGCTCAATTGGTAATCCCCGCTCACGAGCGAGCTCTCATCCTAAATGTATACTATGATACACCAACTGCAGCGGAGCGCACCTTACAAATAATTGTGAAATTCTATTATTTTGTTGGCATGCGTCGTTAGATATATCATTGTGTAAATGCCAAAGGTATAAAACGACAAGCCAAAAACCTGCAGGATTAGTTTAGATGCCTGCTTACAATCAACGGTTCGAGGTTTTGTCTGTTGATTTGTTTGGATCTCTCCTTGTGACTTCAACTGGAGAAAAATGGATCTTTATTGTAGAAGATCTTAGTTTAAAATGTGTTAAACACTTTGCACTTGTACGTGCCACAGCCCTTCGGCTAAGGTTCTCATAAATTAAGTTTTCTTTAGGTACAGAATCCCTCATAAAATTACCAGCAAAAAAATTGCTATTGCCTCGGAATTAAGCAACACTTGATACCGTTATACCATCCAGCCTCCAACATCGTTGAGCGAAAGAAAAAATACCTGAAACCACGTCTAGCCTTTTTTGCTAATGAAGATCATAGCTCATGGGTAGAGCTATCACCCGTAATCCGTTTGTTGATGAATTCAGGTGCTTTTCTTACATTTGGAAGAGTACTGAGAACTCCTGATCAAGTTCAACACGATTTGCACCAGGTGGCATAATCAGAGAATGGTGTGCCAGAGATCACGCCTTTTTTGGCTCGAATACGGGCTGAAGCTGAAGAGACACATGAAACTCAATAGGACCGACATAATGTTTATGCTAATAAGAAACGACGTCTCCCGATTTTAAAGTCAACGATAAAGTTATGGCATTGACCCATACTCAAGAGTAATGCTAGAATGCTAGAACGGCGCATTAAAAAAAATTTTTCCAACTTCCTATCAAGTTGCCGATCAGAAATCGCTTACAGTGCCATTAACGGTTTACCATTCATCAGTTTTAGGTGCGTGCCATGGAGTACAAAACTCTGTACCTGTGGTACAACTTAAAAAACGCGGCAGACCGAAATAGGCATGCATAGTCGTCTTCGTGGTCAAAGGAACCGTGTATATGTGTGCGTTGTCCTCTCCAATACCTCAGTTTTTTAGTAGGAGGCTAGGACAATTTTTTGACAAAATAGATAATTAGTATGAAGTTTGTCATATTATGTAATACTGCGTTGCTTTGTGTGTCATATTGATTTTGGTTTGTGTTTTACTTTGTGTGTAAAAACGCTTCGAACCCTTGGGAAAGGTTAATTGCTAGTCGGATGAAGCCTTTTCCAGACACTACCATCAGAAAACTAATAATTCTCTTAAGGTTTACAGAAAGCCGACACACACACTGATAGATACCTTCATAAATGATCAAACCACCATCCACGACAAAAATTGGAGTAATTTAGTCTTTAGAGGATCAAATGGTCCTGTATTTTTGAAAGATGAATATAAATGTTTAACAAAATCCTTACGTACCAACGCATATTCATTTAATGATAACAATGTTATTTCACGTGGTAGACATAAACATAAAGAAAAACCAGTGCTTCAAGTTTGTACTGATTTTCTTCCTTTTATAACTAATGTTACAGATAGAATTGAAAAAATCCTATTTAATCATGGCATTAGGACTGTTTTTAAATCTTAAAAAAAAATTAAACAACATTTAAGGTGACCTAAAGACGTTTCAAACCCTTTATCATCTTCCGTAGTGGACAAGTTATCTTGTTTATGTGGAAAAGTATATATTGGAACCGCAAAATGTGGCTATGATACAAGACGTAAACAAGAAATGAGATTTTGTAGATTAGGTCAACCAGAGAAATCTGCGCTAGCTAAGCATGCTTTAAATTATTTAATTCATGACATTCAATTTGATAATATGGAAATATTGTCAAGACAAACTCATTATTATCTTCGTTTACAACGTGAAGCTATTGAGATGTATTAAACATCCCAATATCTTCAATAAAAAGAATTTAAATAGGTTTTGAGGTTTTATAATTAAAAAATGGCACAATGGTACGTCTTAATTTTAATTTTACATTTTGATATGTCTTTTGTCGTTTTTTGCTGTGTTTTCTCCTAGACTTTGAAGTAAAAGCTTTACCAAGTATACGTTAAACTACTAATCATTTTCTTTATGTATTTAAAAAACATTTTATTACTCCTCAGGGTGATAACTGTAAGTGTTGTCGAAACGTTTAGATTCGTATACACATAAATACGAAAATACGCCATTCATAGTCTCAAATAGCTAAGTATTTTAAATAGTTTTAACTTGATTTCAGAATTTTCGAATCTCAATCTTTTTTATAGAAACAAAATTTGAGGGTGAATTTAAAAGTTATTTATTACTGGTAGAGCCGAAAAGTGAGAGCCATATTGTGGTACTTGAAACATTACTTTTCAGATTCGACCTAAGGGGTAGCAGTAGGCGTGCGTTTCCACAGGAGGTTGCAAAAGGCAGGTTCACGTTTTTCCATATTGTGTACTAGTAGTGAATCTCCTTTTGTTAACGAATCAAGATAGGGCGGGGTCCAAAGGTGTTACTCGATATGACTTACCGTATTACGTAATTACAATCACTAGTAACTAACGAGGTGCTATTTGGTAGGGTGTTTTAATGCCGTTGGAAGCTGTTACAACTACTCAGAAGACCTACACTTTGCATTGCTACAACCGGATTTACCTTGTAATTATGATAACATAATTTTCTGTGTCATCTCGGTATAATACGTGTAAGACATAGCCGACCGTAAAAAAAAGATATCTTTATAATATTTTTAAAATCGTTTAAGTTCAATTTCAAACTAATAATGTGTTGTATGTTATGCAGGGAACGTATTCAATCTTGTACCATATCCATCTATCCCGTTTTCCAACAATTTAATTAAATAACATTGTTCATTTTCCTTACACGTGTTCTCCGTGGGATTAGCGGTCTTGAAAACCATTTGAAATGAGAAAATTGTAGTGTAAACTCTACACTCGCCAAATAATCGCTTTTCAAAAAAAAAAAAACTAAGAATTTAGAAATTAAACTACGTACTTTAAATTAATTACTTGTTTCGTATAATTTAAAAATATGAAGGTGAATATTGATTCTATATCTTCAAACAAAATTGCAATTCGATTCCTTAGGGAAAAGACCAAATAAATCAATAACGAAGATAGATTAGGCTTTATGAAGGGCAATTTTCTACACTATACACCCGTTGATTGACATATTCTTAATTTTAGCTTGTTTAATTGATTTATTTGATAATAGAACAATGGGTTGTTGTTAATTAACAGCGAAATTACATTTTGCAGACACACTTACTTTTCGTAATGTTCTTAGTTAACAGTCCCACTCCTGTGATCTTTACTTTCATGTAGCTTTTACAGACATTGTAGATATTATTAACAATATATTATATGTACTCTGTAAAGTAAATGTAGAGGAAAGTTGTTAATTGCCGCAAGGTGTTTCACGAGGATTTACAGTAATGCGTCATTTATTACTGTAATGCGTAAAAACTCTTACCTTCTCTAATCTCAGATTATGCAACAACTTTTAATACTTAGTGATTGAAAATCCTATTATTATTTCATCGCACATAAATATAAGAAAATATGAATTAATTAAGCGGAACTATATGGTTAAATTAAACTGCAATAACTGTGATTCAATATATAAAGGTTAAATAAAACAATAGCTCCAAAAGCGCGTACACCAACGCAAGTTGCAAAAGCAAACAAGGGTGGATTTATTAGAACATTCTATTGAAACTTTGTATGCTTTCAGTTATTTTAAACTGCATACCGGTACGATGTTCAAAGAGGACCTGGAGGTGCTTTCTATGCAATAGGTTCGGGCATCTGCCCTATGCGTTTTAGGATTTTTTAATTTTTACTGGACGGGTGTCGAACGTATTACACATTAACCTTAACTGGACGCTGTAAATGTACGTCGGAAATATTGTCTTAAAGAGATAGACGCTATACCGATACAGCAGTTGTGAAAACAATTAGTAGGAGTACGGCCAATGTGTTGCATTGCAAAGTATGCATCTCCCACAGCTATTGACACTCGTAAAATTTCATTATGATACCTCAAGCCGTTTTGGAAAATCTAATTTTGACTGTTTTTTTAAATTAAACTTCAACACGCTGTAGATCGGTAACGAAGCGTTTGCGGACCTATGTTTATAGGAACTTTATTGTATAAAATGACCTGGGTAATCACCCCCTTTAATATTGCCGCATCTTTTTTAAACACCCTGTATATATATATATATATATATATATATATATATATATATATATATATAACTGTGTGGTCACTTAAGTGTGCAACATATGGGAATTTTTTGTATTAATCGCTCGTCCAAAATACAGGTATTGCCAAAAGTTGGTGCATGTTTGCTAACCATTTTAGGTGCACGTAGAATGGTTCCAAGTCAAACGGTATACACGGTAGGTCAAAAAATATAAAAATTGCACAAGAGTAAAGTACCCTTATTTCAAAAAATTCGGCAAAATGTAATAAATAAATGTTATTTAGATTTAAAAGTTATGCCCGATACCAAAGCGTGGTCCTCTAAGTAATTTTTTTTTTTTTTTGAAAAAGGTTAGTAATTTGGCTTATTTTGCATTTTACCAAAACATGTTGATAACTTAATCAAAATGAAATCAATCTGGCACAATTTTATTAAAACTCGAGCCTATTTGAAAAATTAAATTAGATTGTTAATATTTTAGGCAATCACTAACTTCATGTTTGTTGTAACGATATTAAACATAAGTTTAAAATTTCGAAAAAAAAATCTTAACATGGTAAAAAATCGGTAATCATAATACGCATATTCAAAAACTCTTATCTAAAGTGGAAAAGCTTTATTTTAAATACTTATTATAAACACGATACAAATTAATGGATGAGATTTGATTCTACTAAATTGATCGACGATATCCATGATTATTTTAAAACAAATGATTTTAGTAAACATTTTGACATTTTAATGACATTAAGTGTTCATTATTAGGTTTATTTGATTTCAAAATATGCCTCCGCCAAGACAGTTAACGTTAACGGAAAAAGCAGAATTAGTTTTAATATGTGGAGATAACTACAAATCAGTGCGTGAAGCAGCAGGCATTTTCAACCAAAGGCATCCTGATAATAATCCAATCCATTATTCCACAGTAAGCAGAATTTTTATGAAATTTAAACAGACCGGGTCTTTAAATTATAATTACAAGAAACAACGCACCAAAACAGTTTGGAATGAAGAAAATCAGTTACAAGCTCTTCAGGCAGTTGTTGAGAACCCTAGAAAATCCACTAATGAAATTTATAAATATACGGGCATAAAAAGAACCGGTGTCAAAATAACAAGTTCCATGCCTATAAGCCAATGTTTATTTGCACATTTCAAGAGCGGGACTATGACTTGCGTTTTGACTTCTCCATGTGGATTCAAGGAAAAATAGAAGAACCTAACTTCCACAAACACATTCTTTTTGGGGATGAACCCACACTTACCACAAATGGCGTTGTCTTGTCCCAAAATTCTAGGTGGTGGTCGGATGAGAATCCAAATTTTGTCATTGACAGTAAGAACCAATATTATCAAAAAACAAACGTGTGGTGCGGTATTATCAACGAAAAGTTAATAGGACCATTTTTTTTTCGTCAAAACCTTACGGGGGATACTTACTTACAATTTTTACAAAACGAACTAACGGACTTTTTTGATAACATGAGCTTAGAGGAACGACGTAAACTTTGGTTTGTACATGATGGATGTCCCGCGCATTCGGCTAGAATGGTTTCTGATTGGTTAAATGAAGAATTTGGTGACAAATGGTTAAGGCGAAATACCGATCCACGTTGGCCTTCTCGTTCGCCAGATCTTACCCCACTAGACTTTTTTTATGGGGAAATTTAAAACAAAAAGTTTATGAAGATCGACCATTTAATAATCTCGAGTTGGAAAACTCTATCCGATTTCATTGCGAAAATATTCCGGAAAGAGTATTGCGATCTACCCTAAATGAATTTTATGATCGGACAATTAGATGTATTGAACGACAAGATGGGCATATGGAGACTCGTCGATAGTTGTGTTGTTGTGTACATATTACTTAATTTTTTTTCTTAATAATTTTTGTTCGTTTATTTTGATTTTGTAAACCATTTAAAATAAAGCTTTTGCACTTTGGATTAGAGTTTTTGAATATGCGTATTATGATTACTGATTTTTTACCATGTTAAGATTTTTTTTTTCGAAATTTTAAACTTATGTTTAATATCGTTGCAACAAACATGAAGTTAGTGATTGCCTAAAATATTAAAAATCTAATTTAATTTTTCATATAGGCTCGAGTTTTAATAAAATTGTGCCAGATTGATTTCATTTTGATTAAGTTATCAACATGTTTTGGTAAAATGTAAAAAAAATAGCCAAATTACTAACCTTTTTCAAAAAAAAAAAATAAAAATAAAAAATTACTTAAGAGGACCACGCTTTGGTATTCGGGCATAACTTTTAATTCTAAATAACATTTCTTCATTACATTTTGCCGAATTTTTTGAAATAAGGGCACTTTACTCTTGTGCAATTTTTATGTTTTTTGACCTACCGTGTATACCGTTTGACTTGGAACCATTCTACGTGCACCTAAAATGGTTATCAAACATGCACCAACTTTTGGCAATACCTGTATTTTGAACGAGCGATTAATAAAAAAAATTCCCACACGTTGCACACTTAAGTGACCACTCTGTATATATATATATATATATATATATACATAGATATATGTATATATATATATATATATATATTTCAAACTCTGTTAGGTTTTCCTATACCTAAAAGTGATGGTTTTGCGGTTATTCCCATTTAATTGAAATATTTACAAGAATTACGTATATTGAAAGAAACGATATATCCAGGAGGCAATGATTGTTCTAGGATTGAAATTTGCAAACTGTCATTGTCATTCTGTATTTAAATTGTAATACTGCCTTTAACTGTGCTTGAAGTAATTACAAAAAGTCGAAAATGAAAATGTATTCCATCCAAGAGCGGGTCGATATATTTTTGGTGATCGGCGAATGCGAAGAAAACTGTCTGTTAGCTATAAGAATTTATGCTCAGAAATACCCAAACCGCAACCATCCTAATAAAGCTGTTTTCAAACACTTCTACAGAGATTCGAAAACACCGGCAGCGTTAGTTATGAAAAAGTGCAAAAAAGAAACCAGTTACAGAAAATGAAGAATACGAATTTTCAACATCGCAAGCTGTTATTGAAAATCCAAATACCAGTTTAAGCGAAAATCGTAAAGTTCTTTTATAGCGTTGTTATAATAAATACAAAAAAATGATAAAAGTACAATTGTTAAGCATCTCAAGGTGCATAATCAAAAATTATACGGGTACTCTATAACTTCAAATATATATTTTTATTTTATTTATTTTATTTTATATTTGAACTCGGCTAGGTAGTGGGGGTAACAATTTTTTTTTTGAAAAAAAATGAAAAAACGAAAATAAAAATCGAGCTTTACCTCTGAAAATAGTTAACTCGTGAGATAATGGGCCGTTTCCACACTTTATGAACGCACTCTTATATATATATATATATATATATATATATATATATATATATATAGTATGTCCCGGATCGACTTTAAAAGAGGGAAAATTCTCTTATTTTTGATTTCTCAGAAAATTTCATTCTTGCTGATTTGCCCTGCTTGTTTTCAAACCCCCGAAACACAAATTACTTGCTATTTAACTGAAACGGTTCTCGAGATAATTCGAGCTTTTCGTAATTTTTGAAGTATTTTGAATTTGTTTCAAAGGAAAAATCAAATTGGTCTCACAAGTTTTAATTAATAAATTTAACAATTGGTGGTAAAATGAAATGAAATTCTCAAAAAACTGAACTATTAATTTTTTATTCGAATAATGCTCCTCCTTTTTCCGCACAGATTTCAATGCGAGCTCTGAATTCATTGGAACTGCGCTTCATTTATTCGATTGAAAAGGACTGGACAGCATTCCGTATCCTATTTTTCAATTGCTCCTCATCATTGTCTAATGGCTGACTGTCCACAATTTGTTTTAAACGACCCCACAGATAAAAGTCCATTATTGTGAGATCAGGACTTCTCGGCGGCCATAAAATGGGACCTTCTCTTCCTATCCAGTTATCATGGAACTCTGTATTGAGCCACTGGCGAACAGTACCGGCATAATGAGCAGGACACCCATCGTGCTGGAAGAACATTTCAATTTGGTAGTTCAATGGCATTCATCCAGTTTATCAGTTAAAAAATTTTGCAACATTTCTAAATATGAATAACGGTTTAAATTTTGATCAAAAAAATATGGGCCAATAATTCCATGGTACGAAACCGCACACCACACATTAACTTTTTTCAAACATTGTCTGCGACTAGCAATTCGGAAGTTTGGATTCGTCCTACTCCAGTAACGGCAATGTTGGGAGGAGACGACTCCGTTAGTTGAAAAGGTCGATTCATCGGAGAACATTATTCGTTTATGAAAATTTGAATCTTCCAAAACTTTATTGCCTATTTCCAAACAAAAACCCAGTCGTTTGGCTTCATCACCGTTCTCTAAAGTTTGATTAAGTTGCGGCTTAAATGGTAAAATTTTGTTCTCCTTGAAGATTCTTTGTAAATGAGATTTACCTATCCCAATTCGTAGTGCCCTCCTTCTTAAAGGCAACCTTGGAACTTCTGTTGCGGAATGAACGGCGAGAACAGTAGCAGCATCTTCTTCATCGAACAACTTCTTTGGCTTCTTTAGATTTAAAACCGAACCTGTTTGAAGGAATTCAGTTACCAAGTTTCTTGCTCCGGCATTCGAAATGGCAACCTCCGGGTATTTTTGCTTGAATTTTCTGATAACAACTCGGTAGCACTCTTCCCCAGTTCCGTAACATTGAATTAGATAAATTCTTTGTTGTAAAGTCATTATAGCATACAATTCAAATTAGCATGAATTAATTTGCAGTTCAACAGAATGATCATATTTGACAATTTCTGTCAGTGGTGTTTTTCAATGAAATCCGCCTACTAAAGTTACTTCTAAAAATTAGGTTCAATTTTTCAAGAAAAATGATATCTCGAGAACCGTACGAGTAAAATAGAAAGTAATTTGTGTTTCGGGGGTTTGAAAACAAGCAAGGCAAATTATCAAGAATGAAATTTTCTGAGAAATCAAAAATAAGAGATTTTTCCCTCTTTTAAAGTCGATCCGGGGACATACTGTATATAAAAGTGGTTTCTAATCATAACGAAATTGGATTAGAAGAAAAACAAAATAATTTTTATAGAAATATTTATTTTAAAACAAAAAAACAAACGTCAAATAATTTCCTCTCCTTTATACCGGGTATTTCACGAAGATCGACACGGACTGTAGCGCTTAGACGCCACCGATTTTCAAAATTGTGCGAAGTGCGCTGGAGAGCCATCCAACTGAAACCACAAACGCTCTATGACATTCAAGGGGACGTCTTCTAATAATACCTCGTTCAATATAAATTATGATTCTCGGTGCTGTAATAATGAAAATGATGACGATTAACAAACCGTTATTGTGTAATGTTGCTTTGTCCGAAATGAAGACGTACTCAACGAAATTTTGATCACTACTAAACTTTTTCAGTGCCCGCAAACAAAATTCGATTCTTCGTGGGAAATCGGTTTCTTCTAAATGTTGGTGCATTTGAATATGATAGGGGTAGTAGCGCTATTTTTTTAGTATTCTATGAGCACTAGTTTTACTTATTCCTGTTTCGTTTTGATTTTCACTTAAACTGGTATTTGGATTTTCAATAACAGCTTGCGATGTACAAAATTCGTTTTCTTCATTTTCTGTAACTGCTTTCTTTTTTTTTGCACTTTTTTATAACTAACGCTGCCGGTGTTTTCGAATCTCTGTAGAAGTGTTTGATAACAGCTTTATTAGGATGGTTGCGGTTTGGGAATTTCTGAGCGTAAATTCTTATAGCTAACAGACAGTTTTCTTCGCATTCGCCGATCACCAAAAATATATCGACCCGCACTTGGATGGAATACATTTTCATTTTCGACTTTTTGTAATTACTTCAAGCACAGTTAAAGGCAGTATTACAATTTAAATACAGAATGACAATGACAATTTGCAAATTTCAATCCTAGAACAATCATTGCCTCCTGGATATATCGTTTCTTTCAATATACGTAATTCTTGTAAATATTTCAATTAAATGGGAATAACTGCAAAACCATCACTTTTAGGTATAGGAAAACTAACACAGTTTGAAAGATAATTAAATTCTCTATTAATGGAAATAAAAATATACATATATATATATATATATATATATATATATATATATATATATATAGCCGGTACTGTTCGCCAGTGGCTCAATACAGTGTTCCATGATAACTGGATAGGAAGAGATGGTCCCATTTTATGGCCGCCGAGAAGTCCTGATCTCACAATAATGGACTTTTATCTGTGGGGTCGTTTAAAACAAATTGTGGACAGTCAGCCATTAGACAATGATGAGGAGCAATTGAAAAATAGGATACGGAATGCTGTCCAGTCCTTTTCAATCGAATAAATGAAGCGCAGTTCCAATAAATTCAGAGCTCGCATTGAAATCTGTGCGGAAAAAGGAGGAGCATTATTCGAATAAAAAATTAATAGTTCAGTTTTTTGAAAATTTCATTTCATTTTACCATCAATTGTTAAATTTATTAATTAAAACTTGTGAGACCAATTTGATTTTTCCTTTGAAACAAATTCAAAATACTTCAAAAATTACGAAAAGCTCGAATTATCTCGAGAACCGTTTCAGTTAAATAGCAAGTAATTTGTGTTTCGGGGGTTTGAAAACAAGCAGGGCAAATCAGCAAGAATGAAATTTTCTGAGAAATCAAAAATAAGAGAATTTTCCCTCTTTTAAAGTCGATCCGGGACATCCTATATATATATATATATATATATATATACATACATAATATATATATATATATATATATATATATATATATATATATATATATATATATATAAGTGCGTTCATAAAGTGTGAAACGGCCCATTATCTCACGAGTTAACTATTTTCAGAGGTAAAGCTCGATTTTTATTTTCGTTTTTTCATTTTTTTTTCAAAAAAAAAATAAAGTCGATCCGGGACATCCTATATATATATATATATATATATATATATATATATATATATATATATATATATATATATATATATATATATATATATATATATATATATATATATATATATATATATATATATATATATATATAAGTGCGTTCATAAAGTGTGAAACGGCCCATTATCTCACGAGTTAACTATTTTCAGAGGTAAAGCTCGATTTTATTTTCGTTTTTCATTTTTTCAAAAAAAATTGTTACCCCACTACCTAGCCGAGTTCAAATATAAAATAAAATAAATAAAAATATATATTTGAAGTTATAGAGTACCCGTATAATTTTGATTATGCACCTTGAGATGCTTAACAATTGTACTTTTATCATTTTTGTATTTATTATAACAACGCTATAAAAGAACTTTACGATTTTCGCTTAAACTGGTATTTGGATTTTCAATAACAGCTTGCGATGTTGAAAATTCGTATTCTTCATTTTCTGTAACTGGTTTCTTTTTGCACTTTTCATAACTAACGCTGCCGGTGTTTTCGAATCTCTGTAGAAGTGTTTGAAAACAGCTCTATTAGGATGGTTGCGGTTTGGGTATTTCTGAGCGTAAATTCTTATATACGTAGAATCAAAAGTATATATTTTATTGTTTAGAAATCTATGCTGGCATCCTACCTTTTCTTGATATATGAATAGCCTGTGACGTGCCGAATACAAGCGTTTGCCAATGGTTCACTACTGAAACATCGTGATTGATATTCAATAGCTATATAAAATGCGTGTTCTCACATGCTTTACTTGATATGCGTAAAATTTCATTATTGTATAATCTCAATCCGTTTATGTTGAAAAAATCTAATTTTGGACTGTTTTTAAATTAAACTTCAACAACGCTGTAGATAACGGTAATTCGAAGCGTTTGCAACCTATTGGTTATAGGAACTGTTAGTTGTATAAAACGCTTACTGCAATCACCTCTATTAATATTGCCAGTGTTTTATCTTATCCTATAACCACTAAATGGTATAATAATCTATATAATTACTATGTTATAGTATATATTTATTTGGATATATGAATATACACTAAAACGTCATTACCATACTTAGGTATACAATGAACTTCTAAATGTAAATTGAAATACCTATACTTAATCGAATAATGCTCATTATTATGAATCGGTATTTACAACATGTTTATTATAAACACTTGGATTCTTCCATAAATTTTAAATGTAATGTTAAAGCAGTGTTGAGATGGCATTTTATTATACCTATTTAATTTCTATTACTATAAGCATCTGATTCTTATTGCCTTAAAATTATGTTGAAAGTTCTAACGCTTTAATGTTCGCTAGAAATAGAGGCATTATTATATTACACACGTTTCTGATTTACAATAACGTACGAGTACACAAATTCTTCAAGCATAATTGAACCATAATTGACAATCCTCCTTGTTGATACCCGTTATCTACCCTTTAGCTACATTTCCAGTTTGAAAATATATGACCCTTTGGAAATACATTTTCATTTTCGACTTTGTAATTAAGCACAGTTAGCATATTATATTTAAAGTACAGAATGACAATGACAATTTGCAAATTTCAATCCTAGAACAATCATTGCCTCCTGGATATATCGTTTCTTTAATACGTAATTCTTGTAAATGGATTTCAAGTTGAATAACTGCAAACCATCACTTTTATGTATAGGAAAGATTAACACAGTTTGAAAGATAATTAAATGCTTCTCTTATACATCAAATATAATATATACAGTATATGGATAGTATATATATATATAGATATATATACTATAATGTCTATATCAATGCTGCAAATATTATAAGGTGATTGCCCAGGTCATTTTATACAATAAAGTTCCTATAAACATAGGTTCGCAAACGCTTCGTTACCGATCAACAGCGTGTTGAAGTTTTTGATTTAAAAAAACAGTCAAAATTAGATTTTTCCAAAACGGCTTGAGATATCTTAATGAAATTTTACGCATATCAATAGCTGTGGGAGATGCATACTTTGCAATACAACACTATGTTTCAGTCGTACCATTGGCACGCGTATTGGCACGTCACAGGCTATTTTTCAAGAAAAGGTAGGATGCCGCTGATTTCTCTAAAAATAAAAAATACTTTTTGATTCTTTGTTCAATTGTGAAGAAAAAAGCTCTCTTGACTTTTTATTGTACGACGTACCGTTTTTGAGTAAAAAAAAACATTTTGGTGCATGTCCATTTATCATGCGTGCAAAAATATTTTTCAACATTCCTGTATTATTCACTGACATATTGAATGAGTCTCGTGATTATTAATTTTGTATGTGTCGAATTTGTTGAAGTTCCTTATCATGAATCACTATACGAATGCCGAGATGACCAACATGCACTACATTTATGTACTTGCTGATGGGAATGCATTAGAAGCTAGGCGGTTGTATACTGAAAGATTTCCGGGCCGTATTGCTCCTGATAGAAAAACTTTCGAATGTATTCATCGGCGTCTTTATGAAACAGACACATTAAGACGGAATGGAGGAGCAGGAAGGCCAAGGACAGCAAGAACGGTAGAGCTGGAAGTGGATGTGCTGGACATGATTGAAGAAGATCGAGGCACTTCTGCTCGAAAAATTGCTGACGCTTTGGATGTAAGTAATGGGACTATTTGGCACATTCTTAAGGAAAATTTGTTGTATCCATTCCATATACAACGCGTTCAAGCACTTCTTCCTGCTGATTTTCCTCCTCGCATTGCATTCTGTCAAAGGCTTTTGCACAAAATGGTTCAAATCCCTCAACTCCTGATGTTGATTTTGTTCATCGATGAAGCGAGTTTTTCAAGAAATGCAATACGGAAGTTCCATAATAACCATGTATGGTGTGAAGAAAATCCAAATGAAATTGTTGAAGATCGTTTTCAACATCAGTTTTCTTTGAACGATTGGATTGGGATTGTGGGAGACTGCCTAATTGGACCGGTATTTCTACCTGGGAAACTTACCGGAGAGGTGTATCGCAACTTTTTGGAAAACAGGCTCCCTGGATTTCTGGAGGACGTACCATTAGCAATTAGAGATGCAATGTGGTATATGCACGATGGCGCACCAGCCAATTTTAGTCAAATAGCTCGTGATTTCTTAACACAAGCATACGGAAATCGTTGGATTGGCTGGGGTGTACCTCATTTATGTCCTGCACGATCCCCGGACTTAAATCCCCTTGGTTTTTTCCTGTGGGGCCATTTGAAGCCCTTGGTGTACGCTACTCCATTGGAAAACGTAGAAGACTTAAGAAATCGAATCATTGCTGGGTGCAACTCAATTAAAACAGATCCTGGTGTTTTTGAGAGAGTTCGCCAGTCAATTAGGAGAAGATTGGATTCTTGCATCCGAGCTCGACGTGGTCACCTTGAACAGTTTTTGTAATTTTTGGTTGGTAAAATTTTTGGTTTGGTGAAATATTTGTTTTTGCACTTGAATGAAACCCTTCATTTTTAAAACCTTTTTTCTGTAATAAATGGACATGCACTAAGATGTTTTTTTTACTCAAAAACGGTACGTCGTACGATAAAAAGTCAAGAGAGCTTTTTTCTTCACAATTGAACAAAAAATTTAAAAATATATTTTATTTCTAGAGAAATCAGCGGCATCCTACCTTTTCTTGAAAAATAGCCTGTGACGTGCCAATACGCGCGCCAATGGTACTACTGAAACATCGTGTTGTATTGCTAAGTATGCGTCTCCCACAGCTATTGATATGCGTAAAATTTCATTATGATATCTCAAGCCGTTTTGGAAAAATCTAATTTTGACTGTTTTTTAAATTAAACTTCAACACGCTGTAGATCGGTAACGAAGCGTTTGCAACCTATGTTTATAGGAACTTTATTGTATAAAATGACCTGGGCAATCACCCTCTTTAATATTGCCGCATCTTTTTAAACACCCTGTATATATATATATATATATATATATATATATATATATATATATATATATATATCAATTCTAAAAAGAACTATTTTTGAAGGAAACAATGCTCATCAATATCGGTATTTACAACACATTTTTACAAAACATTGGATCCTGTGTATACGTTTTAGTGGAATTTACTATTTACTATAGTACTATAAGAATCCATTTTGTTAAAATATTTTAATCTAACACTTTAATTTCCTAAAATCTATTTATTACAGCAACGTTTTGATTTATAACGTACGGTACACAATTCTAAAATAATTGCATAATTAAATATAATGTTGATGAACTTTTAGTACTTCCGTTTAAAATAAACCCCTTAAACCCTTCATTGCAATAAACTGTATTATTTTAAAGTAGGTAAATTGCTTCAAGGCTTCCAACACTACTGCTTAACTCGACGTAAATGGATTAAGAGTTATACAAGTCATTAATGATAAAAAGATTAAATTTGAGTTTTGCATGCTTCTCTTTACATCTATAATTAACAGTTTTGGATAGTTTTTGTTAGATTATAACTATAAGTCTATATCAAGCTCAAATATTTACATACCATAAGATACAATGCTAACATTTAATATAGAAATACTTAATAAAGGAAAATCGATAATGCCACAACATGGCTTTGTTCATTAATTACATTATGTTTGTTTTTGACTTTAAACAAAACTGATATGCTATTAAGAAATTGATTTATAAGTTGAAGAAAATCGTACCTGAAATTTCGAAAAAACCGATACATCAAATACGTGATATATGTTAACAGCTTTTAATTTGGTTCCGCACTACTGGCTTTATTATTAAGTTTAAGTGCAATGTCGTTAAAGTTTACTGGAATAAACAGAATTAAAGTTCCGTTTATTGAGGGAAAAGATGTATAACTTTTACGTTTCGTCTGCAATTTTAGGCTTCTTGAGAAACTTACTTACCAAGTGAATATGTAAAAACCGGTGTCAAATTATCTGCTTTCTCATATATGTAAATAAATAACTTTAAAACCCACAATACCTGAATTTGAGTCATATCGCTATTTTGAATTTTTTAGTTTTGACAAATGATTTATTCTTAGCGATCTTAAAAACCCCCAACACCCAACTTTAAAAAAAATTTTTCACCCTAAAAACCGTGCTCCACTGGCAGTTTTTAAATTTTTTTTATTTAGATAATGTTTTACAAAGTTACAAATTGATCATTAGCCACAATACATGAACTTTAGTCATATCGGATTTTAAATATGATAATCCCCCATTTTTGATCCGACATTTTTAATTTTTTAATTTTGACAAATGATTTATTCTTAAGGATCTTAAAAACCCCCAATGCTCGACTTATAAATAAAAATTTGTTCTGGCACAAGAAAAATCTGGCCAATCATTTTCTTATGCTAGTATCTTGTAGGATTGGCTAAGAGTGCTCATACACGCTTAAGTGGTTATCTTTTTATACCACTGTCATACAAGACGTGTTATAAGAGGGCGATCTTTTTAATTTATTAATATTTTTCGCGTTCAAAGCAGTAATAGTTCGTGCTTAATCAATCTAAAAATCACAAGAGTGCATAAGACCGTTTAGAAGTGCTTAGAAGCCCTTTGGTATAATTCCACACAATCCAAACCACTAAAATTGTATTTCTATCAATCTTTAGCATTATCGATATAATGCAATTATGGTTTTAACATTTATATATGCACTTAGTGTTTTATACAATACATTTTCCATTTTCCAGAACATTTTATTATGATTCATACACTACTGTGTATTATGTCAGATATGTAAAAGTTAAAAGGTGTTAAGTTTACTTTCTTGTGCACGAAGCACCATTAGTAAAGTATTGTTTTCGTAAAAAAATCTCCACCTTTTAACACAGACACGGACACGGACACGGATACGGACACGGACATGGACACGGACACGGACACGGACACGGACACGGACACGGACACGGACACGGACACGAACACGTACACGGACACGGACACGGACACGGACACGGACACGGACACGAACACGAACACGAACACGAACACGAACACGGACACGGACACGGACAAGGACACGGGCACGGACACGGACACGGACACGGACACGGATACGGACACGAACACGAACACGGACACGGACAGGGACACGGATACGGACACGGACACGGACCCGGACACGGACACGTTGATTTTTAAACCACTACTATAGAAACACCTTTACCGTTTTAAATCAAAATGAATAGATCCTTAGACACCTGTTTTGCAGATACTTGCAGTACAACTGAAGTCGAACTTAACGTGATTCACAATAGATAGCAGAACAAGTATTTATTTAAATTTGCGTTGCCATATGGCAATACCAGCCGTTAATGGGATAATTGATAATATTTATAAATATGATGATTAATGCAGCAGTCTTTACTTCATTTGTAAACATAGTCATTTTATATTAAAATTTGTGCGTTTAATGTCGATGACCTGCACTATTTTAAACTCTTAAGAAATTTTATTTTATTTATAATATTATCAAGTTTACATTAATAACAGTAATCTTATATACAGAGGGTTACAGACTAATTCTCTACGAAGAAAATGATTTCTGTTACCATTTTAGGTGAATAGCTTAAAACAATAATATCGTCAAGCTGTCTGGCCTTCAAAATTAAGATTGTGATGCTACTGCATTTGAGCAAAATACATAAAACGTAGTAGTCCATATACTTGACTATTAGCTACCAAGTGTTAATATTTGGAGGATACATTCCCTACCGTTTTATAGGCTTTTTACGATAAGTTTAAAATGACGTCATACGACAAGCTGATTCACTGTTGCCATTTCGTTTCCTGAAAATTACGAATTTTGGACTTACACCGTTCACGCACCGATTCATATATAGAAAGCAACATATTTATAATTTTTTAGGAGGATAATCCGAAGACAAAGTTATTATATTCACATTTAACTTAAAGAGAATTCATCTCAGTACTCATCATCTGTATCATCGTCGACTTCCAGATTTATAATCAGTGAAGGAACACCCTCTCGATCAAATACAACTTCTCCATCACACCAGCGTTACATTTCTTTCTCAGTATGTCGAACTGCCTTAGCCCATACTTTGGGTGTTATCTTTCCTGGTGCCTCTTTCCATATACTAATGATTTTTCAGCAGAACTACCATCTGAACCAAAATGGTCTCTGTTGTAATATGTAGTTATACCCCAGGTTTGATCAATAGGGTTAAAAATGCAGTGGTAAGGGAGAAGATGAAGTACACAATGCCCATACTGTTCGGGTAACCTATCAGCTACATACACTGGTTGAGGTTTATGTCTAAAAAGAGAGAATTAATAATTCGAAATTTCATTCAAAAAGGTCATCTGTACTAAACCCAACAACTAAATTTTTAAAAAGGTTTCATCATATTGTATATTATGTGTACTTAACCAATGCTGTATGTGAGCCTTCTTAGACGCTGTTGTAGGTACTTTGCTGTAGTAACTGGCATTATCCGGAATAATTGTGGAACTAACAACTGATATTCAAACCAATGTAGAAAGTTGTCTTGATTCAATTCTCCATGATAATCATTATTCCTTATCTTAGAAGAAAATACTAATTCTGCACCATGAATGAATCCTGTAGCACAACCAGCATGAAGTATAATATATCTCTAATGCAACGTGATAATTATTATCATATACCTTATGGGATTAAAATTTACCTTACCGTACCAATTTTGTCTTCTTTACACTCTTAACATTAGAATTTTGCCAGAATGACCAGTAGTACAATCTTTAAATATCCATGTTTCATCAAGAAAAATGAACTGACGCAAACATTCATTTTTATATCGGACATATTCGTGTAAAAAATTTACACGCCTTGAAGCGATGTCAGGTAGGTCCATTAACCCGCGTCGTGGATCATCCAATTTTTTTTTAGAACCTTCTACAGAAATGTCATACAGCCATTAAAAATGTCATGTTCTCGTAGTTTTCCTTGTAAAGTTTTTAAGGTTACCTGTTCTTCTGCAAATAATTACACTACATAATGCAAAACAATTGTATGGAGTTAATACTGTACTAACTCTTTCTGTACATCTCGTAAATAACATTTCGATTTGCAGTTTGGACAAAATTATCCACATGTTGCTTTGCTCCGATGTCGTTTTTTTTTTGGTGAGCTTCTAAGTACTTCACCTCTGTTGCATTTAGCTACGATCTTATTGACTATTGAAAGACTTACGTGTAAGGACGCTGCTCTAAAAGCAAAAAATTATTTTATGGATTTTTAAAGTGCATAACAACCAAAAACATCGTCAACAAGCCGCTCATATTTCAGATTTAAGATACCTAAAAAGAGGAGTATTTTAATAATTATTATTTACGTCTCTAACGGCAACATCTGGCAAAAGGGGGCCTCCATTCCATTTTCACGTTCTTGTGCAAAGTAATGGATCAAATAACTTACCACTTCTTGACAACGGCTAGACAAAGGCTTGGTCATCTTTAATTCTTTATAGTTTACAGTATGTGTTAATGTTGTTAAATTAGTTCTGACAACAACTTGTTCAATTTGATATGATATACAAAATTATTGTTATTTAAACACAAATGACACAAACCAATCGTACGTAAATCGCTTATGATAAATCGCTCAACCTTGCAAAGTGTTTCCAATACTTAAGAACTAAATTTCCAGGTTGCACTGGACTCTATACAGAGTGTTTCAAAAAAACATGGATTGCTTGCTAGGACAGGTAGAATAGCCAAAAGTAAGTGGGGTTTGCTCAGTAAAAATTATGCCTAACTGCCTCTATTTTCCAGATACAGTGTTAAAGAATATTATTTTATACACGTTTTTGACAATTAATTGAAAACCACTGGCACCATTGTAATGAAATTTATTGGGAATGGAGGCCATTTTGAATATTTACTGTGAATTGTTCAATTACCTATATTTTTTCAGAATCCAACGCATTTTAATATCATTGTGTTGTTAATTTAATAACTCTAATGTTTCATGTTCACGTTTTTTTATTAAAAATTATTTTGCATAAAAATGTTTGACTAACATTACGGATTGCCCCATCGTCTTTAAATCCAAATATTTGGAAAACGGTACACAATATCGAATTTTATAAAGAGTTCCTTTTTGGTGTAAAATTGAATGGAGAATAATTTTATTAAAAATTTCGACCTAAAAACATAACCTCAAAAAAGTTACCATTACAAGTACTCCCTATTAATCATGTAACTAGCGCCCTCTTTGAGTGTCAGATATAACAATGGTGTGTTTGGATGTGCCAGCTTTAACCAAACATTTCCAACAAATTTCATTACAATGGTGCCAGTAGTTTTCAATTAACTGTCAAAAATGTGTATAAAATAATATTCTTTAATACTCTGTATCTTGAAAACAGAGGCAGATAGAAATCATTTTTACTGAACAAACCCCACTTATTTTTGGCTATTCTACCTGTCTTAGGAAGCACGTCATGATTTTTTGAAACACCCTGTAAACAGATTTATTTAGAAAATCAGAACCGTTATATTGGTTGTACTTTTTCACCAAGTATGACGTCATTTTAAGCTTATCGTAAAAAGCTTTTACCACGTTTATCAAATATTATTTGGTATTAACCGTGTGGTATATAGATATATTGAGCTTATCTCAGTTTATTACAAAAAAATCGTAATATTAGTATGCAAGAAGATGACACTATGGTCAGTTTTGACGTTGTTTACTCAAGTTCCTTTAAAGGAAGCAATTAAATGTGTTGATCACAATTCGTCCCAAATATATAACATTATTGTTACAGAACTACTACTCATTTTCAGTAGAATAATAAATTTTATGAACAACTTGATGGCGTAGTTATGGGAGCGCTAACTCATTTTAACTAGGAAAAGTTGAGAACTTTCTTAAACAAAACACTAACATACTTACTACAATAGACACTCAAAATGTCTGAAATTCTTGTGATACGGTGATATTTGTACTTTGTTTCAACATCAACTTTTTACAATGCAACAAATGTGTTTATTGCCAAGTTGTTTGGAATTGTTACAGATTTTTAATACGTTTAAACTGATACTCTCAGGACAAGTCACTTGGGGGGTTACCTGGGTAGTGGACCATTTTTGGTGCTCAACAGGCTTGCGTTTTGTTAATGTTGAAGTTCGGCGTACTAACCGATTAATTTTTTTGATGTTGTTCATGGTTACGTCTTGGCAGAGCAGGTAACGTTGTACTAATTGCGATTTCGGTTTAAACTAAAGGTACTGATTGTTGTAGAGAGAGCTCTCTTTAAAATTGCACACAACCCAGAAAAAAGTTAACGAACATTTTCTCCTACTTTAGAAAGGGTTTGGGTTATAGCTTAATACAGTTACGTCTGATGGAACTTCTCATCACTACAACAGACTAAAAAAAATCGAAAATATTTTCATTCTTTTATTTTAGTTTTATCAGATCATAGCAGTAGGGTTTTTTGGCACGATTGTGGCCTCTTCATCAACAACAGTTTCATTTCGGATTTGCGTTTTTTTTTAAATCGTTACCGTTCTATTAATAGTGCGTCGACTCTTCTTTGTTTTGATGGTTTTATAAATACAAAACCGTTGGTATCTTTTTAGCTTTTTTCCGCAAGTCACACTCTCACGCAATGAAGTGCTCTTCGCAGAGACTGAAATGCCAACTTTCTCTTTAAAGTTTGCTACTTAACCCTACCCTTGGGAGCAGTAACGCCTTGTATACGTAATTAATGATAATCATATATAGGTGCCTGCAAAAAGAGTGGTCGTTACACTATCATCAATTCCAGAGAAAACCCTTAGCCCAACCAAATGATTGCTGTTACTTCTAGTACATCTAATACTTTTTTCGGTAGTTTCATAATATAATATACAATTTTAATAAAACATGTTTTTTGTCCAACAGTTGCAATTTTTCACGTGTTTTGTACGTTAGCTTTCAGTGACTAAAATCAAATTTTATTCACGAGTGACTAAATTTTATATGGCGAGTGAAGTAAGCCATTATAAGCCAAGAAAACTTTGATTGCACTGCATTTTCAGTCTTCTAAGCTTTGAATAACGAATGTTCCTTGTCGTAAATTTCTTTAGATTTTGTTGGAAGTAATCCCAAAGATGCAGCTTCGGCTTCTAGTCGAATATTTTCTGGCAAAACTCCATGACCTTTCTATACTAGTAAAAATGAAAATATGGTCGAAAATTTGTTTTTCATCAACAACGTATTCATGACAACCGGTCGACAGACCATGTCAACCAAGACCTGACTGCTTGACTCTTTTTATACTTTTTTTTGGACAATCTCTTTAAGTTTTTCGTTAAAAAAATGCAACTGTTGGACAAAACGTCGTATATCACACGTGAGTGAAATGCCATTATAAGCACGTGAGAATTTGTCAAAAACCTCACGTGCTTATAATGGCTTATTTCTTTCACACTAATATAATCTATTATTACGGTTCAATTTCGGGACGCTGCACCGGGTGAGTCAACGATAGTGCAAAGGAAACTGGTGCTTTATGGGTAAACTTTGTATTCATGGTTAGTAAGTGTGCGCACTTTAAAATTATTCTTAGCTATACCGAGTGTTCCAAATAGTAGGGGAAGGCAAAGCTAGTATTTTTTAGTTTAACACCCTGTATATAATTCGATTTTTGGATTTTACGTGCGATTATAAAACTTTACTTATATAGGTTTCATGCATGTAAAATTTACATATATTATTATGTATCATCTTGTCTGTTGTTAGGAAAATTTTTATATTTGGACCAGGGAAGATCAAGCTCAAGCTATGTTCTGAAGAAGAAATAAATATTAGAGATAAATGCTACAGGGTGTTTCTCAAACAGAACACCCTGCGTATTTTTACGTTGTGTTAAAAAGAATCAAAATCCACACAATTCTTTATACATTTTTGAGTTACTTTGATTTTTCTATATTATTCAATGCTTTAATGGTTTTTCTTGTGATTATTCTCAATAGCAGTGAAAACAATTTCCCACATGACCAATATTTTACCTGTGAATCTGTGAATTAATTGGTATGGTTTATGTGTTAGGAGAGACCCAAAATTGTCTTCTTGCACAAAGTTTATACAGAATGAAGAATCCCGCTCGACTCCAATCCACTCGACTCACTTTTGAAAATTTGATGGAAGGATTCGATTCTACTGGTAGTGTGGATTATGTAAAAACCAAAGTGGTGAATACAAATATTAGTAACTATGAAAAAGAACTACTTCTGTTTCATATTGAAGAAAACCCGTATGTCTGTATTAGTCAGGTAGCAATATCATGTGATATTTCACAACCAACTGTCAATCGGACAACTGGAAAATATAATCCTTACTATATTGAATTACAGCAGGAATTACGCACTGGTGGAAAACGAAAACCACTGCTCCATAAATGTGGCTGCAACAGGACGGTCCCCTTCGCACTACTACCACGAGGTACGTGAATTTTTAGATTATAAATTATCCTCAAAAATGGATTGGGTGTGAAGGTTTAAGCCAGTGACCCCAAGGTCGTGCGATCTTACCCCATTACATTTCTTCTTATCGGGATATATTGAGGAACGTGTATGTCACATCTCCTACTACAAAAGAAGATAGAATACGAGGCGATTGTGGAACGATAACACTGGGAAATGTGAGGGAACACGTATGCATTCAGCAGGATGGACACTTGTTCGAACATATTTTAAGAAGAACTCATTAATCACTGTTGAATTATCCAATGACGAAAATGTTCGTTTATTTTATTTCAACTTCTTATGATAATGTAATAATAATAATAATAATAATAATAGTATGTTTATTTAGAACCCTTCAGGTATGGAATACAGGTACAAGTATAAATATTATGCAGACATATAACACAACTATTAATACATTTGTACACGTACATAAATATAAAGAAGAGAAAACTTACAATATTTGGAAAACATTATTATAGAAACGGCAGACAGGTTTGATAAATTTGTATAAATAACAGCAGAGATACAAAAATGCAAGTGGAGTTGCGAAAGGTGGATACTATTGTTTTTTGGAACCACAATGCATATTAGTTACAACAAATTTTAATAATTTACAGGTAAGTTAAATAATATTTCATTAAATTCATCTACTGAATACAAAGTATTTAAAAGTAATAATTTTCCTAATGACGGCAATGTTAGCTTCTTCCAAAAAACGTATTGTAGCCCTTGCCGTATGAGGGCGCGCATTATCCTGTTTAAAAGTGGGATTTTCCAGCCCCTGAAGGTTTTGAAGCCCAACGGGTTCTAGCACATTGGCAATGTAACCAGCGGCGTTTTAGTTGTCATCAATGAAGGCCAAGGGTGATCTGCTACCGTAACATATTGCACCCCATATCATCACTCTTTGTGTGAGGGCTGTGTTGCGTTCCACAAAAAATGTTTGATTTTTACGTTCTCCACGCATTCGTCTGGCCCTCCTACGACCATCTTGGGCCCACAAGCAAAATCGGAACTCGTCACTAAACACAATTCGATTCCATTCTTGCGCCCAATTCGCTCTTTCGTTGCTTCATTCTAGCCTGCGTAGACGGTGAAGTGGTGTAAGAGAAAGACATAAAAATGGACGATATGAACGCAGCTCATAAGACCTTATCCGGCGATAAACAGATGACATTGACATTCTGGATCCTACACCTCTTACCCAATCATTTGCAATCGATCGAGTTGTTGAAAATCTGTCTCTTGTGGCCAAAAGTCTTAAGCGACGTTCTTCGCGATCTATAGTCCTGAAGGAACGTCCAGATCCAGGGCGACGTTGTTGCACCCCTTTCTCGGACCATTTGTACCAACATCTAAATACCGTTGTAACATTTCGATTTATACGACGAGCAATTTCTCTTAGCGAAAGTCCGACCTCTCTCATTCCAATAATACGTTCAGAATCAATCAATTGGGAAAAATGTTGATGTTGACGTACTCTTGGCATTATTCCCAAGTTCAGAACGAAATTGTGACAAACAATTTGCAAAATTGACAGTTAATTACACACTGATTGGTTTATTTCTTCAAATTTATTGTTACTAAGTGCAAAGGAAAAAAACTACTAGCTAGATTTTATTCAAATTTTAATCGTTTGATTGTTCTACTGAAAGACATCGTTGACGAAAATTTCAATAAAATCGTACAACAAATTCTAGGTGATGCAATTTTTATGGAAGTCAGTATATTTGAAAAACCGTAAATTTTACATGCATGATACCTATAGAGAAAGTAGAATCCAAAAATGCGATTTTTTGAACAAAATTCGAATTATTTCAAAAACCGTAAATTTTACATGGATGAGACCTATATAGAGAAAGTAGAATCCAAAAATCTAATGATATAAAGGGTTCCATTAAAAAAATACAAACTTTGTCTTGCTCTGCTTTTTTGGAATACTCTGTATAGTCAATAATAATTTTAAGAGGCACACTTTCTAGCCGTATAATACGATAAATACATTTTATGGGCAAAGTTTATCTATAAACCACGAGTTTACTTTACTCTATTGTCCACTCAACCTGTACGTGCGGAATTTCCCAGAAATGGTATACTTTTATAATGAATACCACTGTAATATATATACAGGGTGTCCACAAACTCTTTTCACAAAAGGAAACTGCAGATTCTAGAGCTGATTTTATGTCGATTTGACGTAAATTACCTTAATGCAAAAATACCTCCTAAGAGAGCTGGAGCGCCTGGAAGATGGCGCCCTAACATCGGTTTAATTCAAATATCTTCAAAATGGTTTCCCTTTAAATGGTAGCGTTCTGTACATTTATTTAGTGGAATATGCCCGATCGTATATGATTTTTTAATTGTACTCATAAGCGGCTCGTTTGCGCAGAGTATTGGACATTGTTATTCATAAGTTTCTTGTTTTTTAAAATATCGCAATTTTAACATAAAATTAAAAAAAAATCGATTTTTTTGTAAAAGAATGATACTTGTCTAATGTCGCTACGACGCACCGTTTTCGAAATAAATCGACTTGAACTTTTCATGTGTTAATCATACTTTTATAAAATTAAGTAACGAATTCATTTACAATTATGAAAGATGGCTAAGGAAAATAAACAAGATAACAATTGCGTGAACGTCAAAATAACTAGTATTACATATACTAGTTGAGGTTAAAGTGTCAAATAAGTTTTAAGTGAAAGATTTTGTATTGCTTAGTTACATTACTGTAAATACAAAAAGTTGAATATTGTTAGAATGGTTTCGTTTAGTAACGAAGAATATGACAATATGCATTTAGTGCACGGCAAAATGCAATGTAACGCTCGGGCAGCAGCTCGTAGATATGCAGATAAATTTCCAGGTAGAACACATCCTGCTCCTAAATCATTTACGCTTCATCATTAAAGAATTAGGGACACAGAAGAATATCAGGATGATATTGTAATAGAAATTGAGTTTGATCCCGAAATAAGCGTAAAAAGGTTGGCGGCAATGTATCCCAATGTGTCAAAATCTTCTGTGTGGAAAATTCTACATAAGGAAGGATTGTATCCTTTTCATTTCAAAAAAGTCCAGGCCTTGCAAGCAGGTAATTTTCCTGCTCGTGTTGATTTTCCAATTGGATGCAAAATAAAGAGAATCAAGACCAAAATTTTTTTTAAATATTTTGTTTGGTGATGAAACCGCTTTTACAATGGAATTTTTAATATGCACAATGCACACTATTACTTCTATGTTGATGAAAACCCTCATGCGATAAGGGAAAGTAAACATCAGGAAAGGTTTAACATTAATGGATGGATAGTTGTATCTAAAATCAATAGTTTATTCCCAACCAATAGAAACACGCGATCAGCCTTGGAGAAGAGTTCAGGATGCCTGCGGCGAATTTAGGAACAATAGGGTAATTTTTGCAAAAATTCGGCAACCTTTACATAAACGAATAAATTTGTGCTTAGAAACGGATGGTCGTAGATTTAGTTTTGTGTTTCATGCTTTCAGTTGTCATTTTGAATTTTTTTTATTATTAATTGTGTCAGCAACATTATTTTGTATTAAAAACGATTATTTTTTACCTGAGTTTATTTCTTACTTTCTAAAGCAGAATTAATTTATGACATGAGAGCAGTTTGACGTTCACGCAATTATTTTGTTTATTTTCCACAACCATCTTTCATAATTGTAAATGAATCCGTTAGTTAATTTTACCAAAGTATGATTAACACATGAAAATTTCAAATCGATTTATTTCGCCAGATTTCGTCAGACAAGAGTATCATTCTTTTATGAAAAAATCGAAATTTTTAAAAATTTAAGTTAAAATTGCGAAATTTTGAAAAGCAAGAATCTTATGAATACAATGTCCAATGCCCCACCGAAACGAGCCACTCATGAATACAACTAAAAATTCATATTCACGCCATACGATTGGGCATATTCCACTAAATAAATGCACAGAACGCTATCATTATAGGAAACCATTTTGAAAATGTTTGAATTATACCGATGTTAGGGCGTCATCTTCCAAGAGCTCCAGCTGTCTTAGTATTTTTGTATTAAGGTAATTTACGTTAAATCAACATAAAATCAGCTCTAGAATCTGCAGTTTTCTTTTGTGAAAAGAGTTTGTGGACACCCTGTATATGTATGTATGTATATATATATATATATATATATATATATATATATATATATATATATATATATATATATAGCCTAGATTCCTCTTCGCGGAGAGTTAAAGGAGTAAAAGCGGTCCAATTAGCGTCAGTGAATATGTCGGTCTACTAGGGTTTCTGAAGATTTAAATCGGTGCCGTTATTTAAAACGTGTGTCGTTGTTTAGTCAGAAATGCGCGGTCTCAGTAGTATGATTCCAAAATAAATTCAGTTACCAAAAAAATAAAACTCCTAATACGGAGGTCGGAAGCAAATGTTTTCTGTGTCGGATAAATAATAAAAAAAATAATTTTATAAGTTGGAAATTAAACTCCAGAACGATTCGTCAAACGAAAAAAAAATATACACCAAACTCTCGATCTCAGTAAAGAAATTAATTTCGTTATCGCGGATAAGTGGGACAGATCAAAGTAATATTTCTCGGACAAAAATAATACAATAAAAATTGGTGGTCACGGTGCGAGGACTCAGCCTCTACTTTATTCGGGCAGCTGAAAAAAAAACGCACTATAGTGCTTGGCGATATCAATTAATAAAATAATTTTTCGCCAACGGCGGCGGAAAAAAACCTAAATTCCTGAAAAAAAAATCAAACACGAACCAAAAACGCATTCAAGACGGGAAAGAAATAAACTAATACTTTTTTATACACGGTCCGCTATCACTAAAAAATGGTAGTGGTAAAACAAAATTAACAACTCCAGTGATTAAAATAATTAACAGAATCAAGGGAAAATATATATAATTGCCAACGGCGACGGAAAACCAAAACTAAATTCGTAAAAAAATATAAACTAAAGATGTCGTTTGTCTAAACAGGCTATAAAATAATAAACTAATTTACCCTTATAATCTGTTTGAGACGGCCTATCGGTTTAATTAAAATAAATGTTATATTCTGACACCTTAAATAACAGATCGTACAAGATCCAAAATTATACAACAAAATCAGAAAAGAATATTGGTAATTAATAATCGGCTACTTGCTGCTAATAAAAATTATGTTAGTCTATATAGAATCAATAAGTATAGTAGGTGCAATATTTGTATTACCCGGTATCTACACGGGGTATCGGCTTGTGACGGAAAACTACAACTAAATTCCAAAAAAAAATAACGAACACAATGTGTTTGTTCGGAACTAATAAAGGCGGCTATATAAAACAAAAATTTTCCAAAAATTTATTCTTTTAAGACTAACATAAAAGAAAAAAATCCGGATTACACTAAATTTAATCAGCTGAGCTAGAAAATAGAAATCGCGTCTATGTAAATGTTTACACTACATTTCCAAATGTAATGTGTAATCGGTGACGGAACCCTTGAAACAATAAAGTAAATAATAAAATTCCTGATCTTATCGGATAATTGCACACATGCAAATACAATGTTCGTTAAATATATTTCCCGTACGTAAAATATCTATTAATATAAGATTTTCCATTTGTGTCCTATGTAAAAAAAATAGCGGACGGTAATTGATCAACACATCGACAGTAGTAGGTAAATTAAATTAATATTTATAATCAATAACTTACTCAAATAGATCAGGGCATGCACACGCACTCACTTCACAAAACTCGTATTAATAATAATTTTATTCAAGTTTTGAATAGTCCAAAACATATCGCGTTTGGCGCATTTGATAAGAAAACTCATCTTTTGAACCTGAAATATTTTTATGTGAAATGGGAAATGTTTATATATTAAAATTGTGAATTTATGAATTATAATGAAAATCACAAGTATACCGGGCGGTTAATACATCGCTATTTAACAATTTATACGGTTGTTCGGTAACGGAAATTCTAGTTTCGTTACAGCACACGCACGCGCGCACGCACGTACGCACGTACTCACACACACACACACACACACACACACACACACACACACACACACACACACACACACACACACACACACACACACACACACACACACACACACACACACACACACACACACACACATACGCACATCAAGGCTGATCTTGACGAAACTTGGCCAAAAATTATAAAATGAGCTAAATACCGAATATGTATATGTATATATTGTCAGGTTGCGTTGACGCACCCTGTATGTAGGATGTTATAATGACGTGTATTACGTGTTTTGAGTGCGAATGTATTGAGTTTGAACGAGAAAAAAAAATTTTTTTTTGTATATGCATAATGTATGTGGGTGGGTGGTACGCCACTGGAAATTTAGGAGAAATATTATTCAGTATGTATATACGTGTATTTGAATGTTATAGAGACTTTGGTGTTGGAATAAATAGATTCTGATGAATGTAAATGTGAAAAGAAATTTGTCGATGGGACGATAATGTTTGCTACTGTGTTGCTACTGTTGGCTACTTGATAAGAAATGGAATGTGGGAAGATAGAGGAGTAATCTTTGCCAGAAGATGTGAGCGTATAAGTGTAGAATGTTTTAGAAAATATATTCAGAAAGATTTGGTATATTTAAGTGTTAATTTCAGAAAGTTTTCGTAATGTTGTGCAATCAGTTTGAGAATACGTGTATGTATATGAGATTTGAGACCTTAGACTGTACTTATTTTTGCAAATGTTGCGGAAGAAGGACGAGCGCATGTGGGAGATAAGCGTTGAGAGCTGTGTAATGGTCCAGAGTGGCCACTGAATGAATGTGATGACGAAAAATGGCTTCTTCATAAAGTAATTGAAAAATTTGCAGGTAAAAACAAATATGGCGATGTATTGTAGTTATGAGCGTGGTTGTACAGATGGTAGCATCAGTCGGGACTAAGAAATATTGAGTGAATACTATTGAAGAATATAGCAAGGAAGCCGGACATGTTTAAAGATGGATGGCTGAAGGTATAAATACGAAAGTCAGAGATTGACGTGAGTGAGTTAGCTTTTAGCTTTTGGCTTTTGGTGAGAGACGCGCGCGAGGTGATGTGTGAAATTAGAATGGGTTAAGTTGGAGTTGTATTTGTGAATAATATTGAAGGCAGTCATTGTTTAAACAACTGCGTAACCCGAAAGGGGATGAATCGTATAAGACATTCATAAATAGAACAATTAATTAAAATTGAGATTGAAGATAAAATCAGTTTGTTTATTTTCAAGAAAGTAAAAAGTGCATAAGCAGATTTATAAAAGATAACAGTTATTACGTTATAGTGTTGAGTGCGGCGCGTGTTCTTGTAACGATATTTAGTTAAAATTATTTATGGGACCACCTTTAAGTAAACGAAATTTTCGTAATAAATTAAGCCAATGTTAAGGTAATTTTATATGACATTGAAAGTTTATTTGTGTTAAGGAAGGACTAAATTGTCCGAAAGGTTGCGAGAAACGTTTTAAGAGGCAACCAAATGTGTATAGTTTATGACGGTTTATTGGAGTAATAGCCTCGTATAGTTAAGACTATTTGCGATTACAGAAAGGAATAAGTGTTTGTGGAATTGTGAAGTATTTGGTTTATGTGCCTTCAGGCAATTTAAGGAATACAAATGGACTACAAATAACTGATTTACGGGAAGAAAGAAGAAAGAAAAGCGTAGGATAAATGGACAATTTTAAGTAAGAATTACATTTAAGAACCTTGAAAATTTAGTAAAGCACGATTATCTTTTTGTTTAATTGTAATTTGCGTAATGTTTAATTAATTAATTATTGTTGAAGGAAAAAGCTAATCGGTCTCGAGTTATGTTGTATTGGGTGTTTTAGTATTAAGAATTTTTGTAGAAATGCAAATTGGTATTGACTGTGGTTTATCAACCACGCTGTTGTGTATGTAAACATTTGTTTATTATTTTATGCAGGACAATATATATTTATCGTTAATTTTTTTTTCTGTTGTTTATTTAGCCAGTTATGAGATACATTTGTGACCTTTACTTAATTGGTGACCGAGTTTTTGACAAGTTAATTGTAAACTTTGCATATTTTGGATTTTTAAGATTAATAAACAACCTGAAATGTTAGTTTCATTAACGCAGTACACACTAATGACGGATCAGCTGTTAATTAAAATTTCATTAAGTATAACTAAGAGAGATGAGTTTTGAGAACTTACATATTTACGAATGTCCAATACGATTCAGAAGTATTATAAAAATTAAATTAAATTTAAAAGATATCGTTCATGTTAGGAACCAAGGATAATTCTCGTTTGACCGTTTTGCAGCACTTTATCACTATTATATTGGAGTAACAATTATTAAGCCGATGACATTGCTTTCTTTTGATTAGGAATTTTAAAAATTAATTATCGATCATTGAATGAAGAACTATTTATGCATTAATAAGTAGAGATTTAACTTTATATGTATACGAGGGATACGTAGAAAATATAACTGTTGGTTACGTGAATGCAGTTGAATTTGAGTGATAAATTTTGCTTTGGAAGTTTTGGTATACGAGGTGTATTCAAAAAGTTTCTAATAACCTTGGTAGTACTAAAATATTTGAGTTTGAGTTGAATTGTTTTGGACGAGTGTTTGTTGTAGAACCCTCGTGTAAGAGTTTACTGAGTAAGCACAATCCTACTTTCCACAATCAAGTAGGATTAATTAACACCCAGCTTAAGACAATTATTTTAGCAAAGTTTCGATTGTGGTGGCGCCTAGAGACATATTTTCCCGGACTGAGCTGTTTGAATATCGGTGTAAAGTGTTTGAGCGTATTAATTATTCATTTTAATTATTATTTCGACCACGCCCATCTCCCTGTTAGCTGGCTTGGCAACCCGCTTACATTAGTAAGCATACACGACCCTAGTGCGGTTTGGACGTGTAACAATATATATATATATATATATATATATATATATATATATATATATATATATATATATATATATAGTTACGCTGTAGTTCTCTGAAGTATTCGCGAATCTTTAATTTTTATTAATGGCCTAAAACAGACGTTCTAATATTAATTAGTTGATTAGGTACTGTTAGATACGGTGTTAAAGTTTTGAGAGAGAAGCGTTTTTGTTTCTGACAGCTTTTACTAACGACTACATTACTGACAAAGACAGATACAAAAGTTGCAAGTATAGTACTGAGAGTAATTTCCGAAACAATTTTAATATAGATAAATTAATTTTAATTGTATTTTATGTTTAAGGGTAGAGAAAATCCATGTTTGCGTACGTAACCAATATCCTTATTTACTTGTGTTAAATTAAATTCGTACATTAAAAGGCAGTAACTAAATAAAATCTCTACACACGATGTTGCTTTTCCTAAAGAAATAAATATACGTGACCAGAATCTCTGTGCAAAGGAGTTCCAATCTACCGAAACCTAAATAATCGCGTTCGTTTTATTAAAGTTTACACCCTCACGTGAAATCAAAATATAAAAGACCTGCTTGTATCGGCATAATATTAAATAATTTTATGTTCGTTTGAACTTCAAAAATGGAACTTCAACATGTACATGCTCATATCCCTTTTAGATTAGATCAAGGTCTCGTATTTGGTTTTGTACGTTATGAACATCATAAACTTTAAAATCCAACACAATTGTTTGGAGAAATTTTACTTAAAAAGTTATTATAAAAATGTGTTTATAATTCCACGTTTGTCGAATAAAATGCATGTAAGCAAAATTATAATAAAATAGAAGAATAAAAGCATTCATTTCTTAAATTAGCTTTAATATTACGCTTGTTCTGAGGCAGTCACACTCGGTTTCTGAAGAGGATATTATAGACGTGAAAGTCTTTTCATTCACTTAGCTCAGGTAAATTTGCGCCATTAATGTAATTGTGGCTTTTATTCACTTAAAACGACAAAAAACTCATTTTCTGGAGATATTAATTAATTAAGATGCCACAGTATCTTACACCAAATTGTACGTTAAACCCCAAATTGGTAATTTTCTCAGTTAAGCTCTCTCTATTAGGGTTATATTAAAATTTATGACTGGTTATCACCTAAAGTATAATCAATAGAAATGAAATGACACAATCGTGTAATACTTGATTTAATAAACAATTTCACGAATTCAATGGTACAAATAAAATTTTTAAGAACACATTTACGCTTTATTGCTTAAAAATTTATGCTAAATGAAGCGATATTACTCTAATTTCTTTAAGAATAAAAATGTTTTTAATGTCAATGTTACTAATTCATCATTTTTTTTCCAAAGAAATTCGAATGGAATAAGCGTTGCGTGATGAATTTTGTGTGCGTATGTCATAATATATGTGCAAACTTGCGTGAAGAGTTGCTCATGTAAAACAAATCTGTAACTGTGAATGGTAAAATTTTTGGAAGGATGGGACAAATGTTAGTGGAAGGAAATTCTATTATAGCGAGAAAGAAAGTCTAACGCTTTATTGTTGCGTAATATTAATCAAAGGGCATTATAAAGCAATTGTATTTATTTTTTATTTATTATTGATTGAAATTTAATAGGCATAATAAATTTGGGTCTCATCACTATTCCCTAAAAGGGGTGAACTAACATAGTAAATAACTAAAAAAGATAATTTTGAAAAATCAACAAGTCGCATTAATTAAATGTCATTTTGTTCAGTGAAAGTTTAAAATTTCATAATGATTATTTTGTACAGTGTTACAGTTAATCAACAATTGTGAAACTGTAGCTTATATCCTTTGACGACCTGTAGTAGGCAGTATTTTTCTGAATTTAATTACTCAGTACCAAAAGTAGGCATTTTATTTTGTTTGTATCTGAAACACAAGTCTCCTCTGAAAGCTCCGAGTCACCCGACTTGCAAATTCCTTAATACCACCTTCACTCTAACTTTCGATATAAAGGAGGCGTATGTGCCTACATCAAGGACAGAATTGCTTGCAAGAGGGTTTCTTTGTTAGAAAATAAAAATTTTGACGTGATTTGGTTTAAACATTCTGGTCCTAATTTTGTGAAATTCTGCTGTTGCATTTATAGGTCCCCTAATGACTGTAACTTTCAGGACTTCTTCGATTACCTTAGTATGAAAGTTGTCTCAGTTTCCATCTTGTAATATCTCAATTGTAGACGATTTCAATCTTCATAACTCTAATTGGCTTCGGTTTTCATCTACTACAAATCCGGCAGGTCATAGCAGAAACATTTGCTATTTCATGTGATCTCACACAAATGATTTTTGAACCCACAAGAATCCCTGATAACCCTAACCATACTCTACATCTTCTAGATGTCTTTCCTACATCAAACCCTCTTGTTTATAAAACTTCCGTTCTTTCGCCTTTAGGTTTTTTCGACCATTGTCTAATAGAAATCATTTCTACTGTACCTAATTCTACTGTTGTTCGCAAAACCGATAGAACCTTGTGGTGTTTTAAGTCAGCTCGATGGAGTGATTTACGGGATTTCTTTGCAACCTTTCCATGGCGTGAATATTGTTTTAAGTCGTCCTCTTTTTCGGACATCGCTCTTTCAGTATCTGAAGTCATCCTCATGGGAATGGTGTTATGCATTCCCAAAAAACAGTACCGTATAGGTCATTCACGTTCCCAACTCTGGTTCAATAAGGCTTGTGCTGATGCAATGTTTTAAAAAAATAAATATTACATTAAATGGAAATCTAATAAATCGGTCGACAGTCATGTAGAATACGTTGGTGCTAGAAATATCTGCAAAAGTGTCATCACTAAAACTAAAAAGTTGTTCGAACAACGAAAATACAATGAACTAGCTACATTTCCTTTAGGCAGTCGTAAATTTTGGTCTTTAGCTAAAGCCATTAGTAAAAACTTTGGAACATCTTCATTTCCCCCCCTGAAATCAATTGACCGATCGGTAGTTGCTGATTCTGTAGACAAAGCCAATGTTTTTGTGGATTTGTTTGCATCAAACTCGTGTCTCAATGGTTCTGGAAAAGATGTGCCCCTAGTCAACTCTTTTTCATACATTATGAAATCAATTCATTTTCGGTACAAGCTCTTGGAATCGATCATCAGTAGGCTTGATCTCAATAAGGCGACTGGCCCAGACGGTATCTCAGCTATTGTCTTAAAGAAATGTTCCCCCGAACTAGTACCAGTCCTAGCTAAGCTCTATACGATCTCTATGTCTTCTGGGGATTTCCCTTCATCATGGAAGTTAGCCAATGTTCAACCTATTGCCAAAAAAAAGCGATAAGACCGATCCCTCAAACTACTGACCAATTGCCATCACTTCCATTTTGTCTAAAATCATGGAAAAAGCCATTAATCAGCAACTTCTCACGTACCTTGAAACTAACAAACTCCTTAGTGACCACCAATATGGGTTTAGGCAAAGTCGTTCAACAGGTGATCTTCTTTCATATGTGACCCAAGTTTGAAACAATACAGTAGAGCAATCCGGTGAAACAGTTGTAGTCGCTTTAGATATCTCAAAGGCGTTTGACCAAGTTTGGCATAAGTGTTTACTTGCAAAACTCACCTCGTTTGGGTTAAATGATACGCGCATCAACTGGTTTTCTAGTTTCATTGATAAAAAACGAATACGTGTCGTAGTTGATGGCTTTTTTTCAAAAGAAGCTAGCATTAACGCGGGCGTACCACAGAGATCCGTTATAGCGCCTACACTTTTTCTGCTGTACATAAATGTCCTTATTTCTTCAACAACTAACCCCATCCATTGCTTTGTTGACGATAGCATTCTTCACTGTAGTTCATCTCAGTCTACTCATAGTGATAATCCACCTTCTATGTCAAATCAAGAAATTAAAGCTGAAATAGCAAATTCAATCAACAAAGACATTCAACGTATTCTCGAATGGGGAAGCAATAATCTAATTAAATTTAATGCTAACAAAACTCAGTGTTGCCGTGTGCCCGCCAAAAAAGATCGATCATTTCCTGTTGTAAGTATGAATGGCTCAGTTCTTAATTTTTCAGTCTCTATTACTCTGTTGGGTATGACTGTATCTTCACATCTCTCATGGGTTGACCATCTTCTGTCATCTACCAAAACAGCTGCTCGTAAAATAGGCTTTTTGTACGGATCTAAGCGGTACTTTACCTCTCGACAACTCATTCTGCTGTATAAGGCCCAAATTCGGCCTCATCTGGAATATAATTCTCACTTCTGGGTTAGTGCTCCCTAATACGCTCTCGATATCGTTGATCGTATTCAAAAGAGACCGACTAGGCTTATAAATGACCCGTCCTTAACTTCTCACATATAGTCCCTTGAGCATAGAAGGATGGTTTCAGTTCTTTCTTTGTATTATCGTTATTACAACGGCAATTGTGTTGCTGTATTATATTCTTTGACACCATCTCGGGCTATCTTTGCCAGAAACACTCGGTTCGCGCATTCACATCATCAGTATGCAGTACAAAACTCCACTTGTCGTACCAAACGGGCGCAATCCACATTTTTCTACGCGGCTTCTAACCTCTGGAATGATCTCCCTAGTTCCTGTTTTCCTCTCACTTATGATATGAGAAAATTTAAGGTAGCTGTTCATAGGCATCTATTGGCAATTCATCATCCCTCTATCCATCCTCCTAAGTGTTCCTGAGTGCTTTAGCACGATAGGCCAAATTTAGCCTGTTCAGGTCCACAATCATAAAAAAATTATACAATTATTAAATTATATATTAATTATAATGTATATGTTATTTAGTTATTAACTCTTAACTAATATCAGTTGAATTCCAAATAAAGGTGTCTCAAATTCAATCTGTTTAAGGATATCAATGATGTCAATGTACACTGACTTTAATAAAAACTATCAATCGCTTGACAAATGCTTCAAATACAACAAATCAGTTTCAATTTCAATGGTTTACTCAATTAAAGATATAAAACTAAACAATAATATCGAGAAAGTGGCTTTAACAAACAATTAAATTTATTTGTCAATTTCAAGGAATGTGGCTAGTTGCAAAAGGAAGTCTAAACCTGCTTGTAACTACCTGCGAAGGAGAACAAATATTAAACAATCCTAAGGAATTGGTCTATATTCACAAAAGGTTCTTCATACCTCCTTGGTTATATCTGAGATGTTACGTATCTGGAATTTACTGATTGTTCAACTACTGTCTTCGTTTTTCAATTACACCTGTAACAGAAAATGAAGTACTCAAACTCTTAGCGCATTTCCCCAATAAATCCAGCTTCCAAGTTATTTGATACGCGTTTGTAGATTTGTTTTAGTTACGCCGTTAACCCTAATAATCAACTTGGCTATCATGGGCTCTACTTTTCCTGATAAATAGAAAATAGCTAGAATTACTCCTGCCCACAAAAAAGGTGATAAATCCTGCATCAAGAATTACAGACCAATCTCTATACTCCATAATCTTGCGAAAATTTTTGACTCAGTAATTCGTTACTGCCATTTACTCTAGTGTCAAACCGTTCCTATCTACGGATCAACATGTGTTCTTGCCTGGTCGCTCAATTCTTGCTTGTATCACACAATTTCTTACTGAAGTTCTTGACAGGCGTGGACAAGTGGATATGATATATATATATATATATATATATATATACCGATTTTGCTAGTGCTTTTGATTCTATAGACCATGATCTGCTACTAAATAAAATTTATAACTTCGATGCCGCACCAAAACTATCTTCTTCGTTCTTATCGGGAAAATAGGATTCGTTATCTTTTATAATGGTTTCGCATCGAACCAATTTACACTTCTTGCTGGTGTTCCTCAGGGATCCACCTTGGGCCCCCTACTTTTCCTACTGTTTATTGATGTTCTTCACACAATGAGATTCCCAGTACTTGCCTATGCTGACAATGTGAAACTCTACATTGAAATTACGTCAGGACAGGATGCTCAGATACTCCAAGACAATATTGACACCCTAGTGAGCTGGTGTTCTTGCAATAGCCTTGGGATTATTGTCGCGAAATGCGGTATTGTTTCTTATACATGCCAAGCCACACCGGTACTGCAACCCCATAAAATTCATAGTTCTTCCCAGGATGAGCAAAATTAAGTATCTCGGTGTTGTTTTAAACTCTAATTTAAATTTTTCGTAGCACATACATACTCTCTGCTTATCTGCCAGCAAATCATTGGAATGTATTATAAGAACATGTAAAGACTTCTCCGACGTTACACTACTTAAAACCCTTTACTATATTTATGCTATAAGTAAAGTGTAATACGCTAATTTAATATAGTACCCCATTAATGTATCGCATTGCTTACCTTTGGATAGAATCCATAAAAAATTCCTGAAATTTCTGTCCTTCAAGGTGGATCATGAGCATCCGGAGCGAAGCGTCAATTACAATAGCATTCTTCTTCGCCACTCCATGTTGTCGTTATCGGATAGGAGAGGTCTACAAACAGCGAAGATTCTCCGAATCATAGTTCTCAATAGAATTGATACTACATTTTTGCTAAGTCGGGTGTCATTTCTGCTTCCGAAAATCGAAACCAGTTGATTTGGTTTTTTTGATATATTATATTATTATAGTTAGATTTATTTTCATTGCTGTATTATTATATTATGGTTAAGATTATCTTTAGTTCTTGCATATTCTATATGCCCTATAAGTGGGTTTCCTGTTGAGCAAATAAATATTATTACTTTTTTTTTATAGTAGTAGTAAGGGCATCGATTGCTGGGATCATTAGCCCTCTATTAATATTATTATTATTATTATTGTTATTATTTTTTTTTTATTATTATTGTTACTGTTATCGTTATTGTTATTGTTATTGTTATTATTGTTATTATTATTATTATTATTATTATTATTATATAAACAATTCCACAATAACAATTAGGTACATACTCTATTATAAGTGCTTCGTTACTGTGGTTACATATTAGTTGAGTTGTTCGGCCTATTTGCACACTTTTTGTATCCATAGCGCGACGTTTCAGAAACGGGCTGTGCTTCAGTCATCAGATTAAATATGGCGACTATAACAGAAAAGAAAGCAGCGAAAATTTAAACATTTTAACATAATAGTTGGAAAAAGTGCAAAAAATGATCCCAAATAACATATTTCGATGCATTTTGGTTTCCTTGAACTGAATCTGAGGTCAGAAATACACTAGCAAATCGCTATTTATTTCTCACCTCCAAAATCTGCTCCAAATCACTGAAAAAGGCAGTTTTTAGTATAAACAACTTCAATAAGGTAGCGAAAAAGAGTTCACGTATAGTAGTCCAACGTAGTTTGGATTAATAAAACCGATTCTAAGGTAAAAAGACTTTTTTTATTATTAAAAACTGAAAACAAAACAGAAAAAAAATATCATGTTTAGAAGATCAGTGTATTTAGAGATTTTAAAACTAGTCTTGCGAATTAAGGTACCTAACTCCAGAAAACTTAGGCTATTCTAACGATGCAAATAACGATCTGAGTAAATTAACAGAAACGAATGAATGAACCTAGTCTAACCTACCGGAGTGAATTAGCAGATAAGTATCGCTCTTTAGTATAGTAAACGTAGCTGAATATTATACGTAAGGGTGGAAAAAATTAGTAACCAACTGATCTCAGCGGGAATGTTTAGGTAATGATGTTCTATTTAACCCCTCAAAAGTCCCATTCGGTACCAGTGGGGAAAAGTTTGAAAAAATGGCCGCCATCTTGGATTTTTTGTTTTTTCAAATATCTCCGTTTGCATATTTTTTTTCAAAAAAACTAAAGACACATTGTAGATAATGAAATTATAAATATTATACCTTTTACCATTTTTTATCTTATCTTATTTAATTGAGGTTTTATAAATTTTCTACTTTTATTATATTTTTTAAACAAAAGTGTGAACTATACTTACTTTAACATCTGACTCATATATATTAAAATAAATAAACTTTGTATTATAAGTACACCTTTACACAACGAATATTAGTTAAAAATGTCTATAACAAATAATAGATAAAAAATCCCTCTGAAGTATGACTGACAAGACATAGAAGCGCGTCGCGATGTTTGCATGGCAACAAATTCGGACTGCGTCGTCCATGTTTAGCATTAATTTTGATTTAGTGGTATTGTTCTTTCTGTAGTGAGTGTGTCATTGCGATTTTAAGTTGCGTTTAATCGTAAGACTGCGTTTGTTTACGAGTGGAAATATTTAGTTTTAGAACGATTCTTAACGGTTTAAAGTCGGAAAGCGTCTATGGCTTCGTTAAAAAACATATGTGTCATTTGTGACAAAGACAATAGTGAAAAGACAGTCCAACTAACTTCCAAAGGATTGTCAAATTCGCGGAGACGGTAAATCTCTAATTTTTAATAAAGATAATTTGCCGACTGTAGACAAAAATACACTCATCCAACAGAACTTTCTAAATGTAATAAAAAATTCGTGATATTATGTCTTTTTACAAATTTTATGTTTTTCTATGTAAAATTTTTTGTTTATATCTATTTAGACTATTAATGTTTAAAATTCCACAGGATTTTGTAAAAATACACAAAATGAGCAAATTTACGGAGTTTGTATAATTTAAGAAAAAAGATGCGTACATGGAAATGATTGCTGCAAAAAATGAGACTGAGAAGAAACGATTGTATGAGTTGTACAGATTAAGAAACAAAGAAGCGAAGGAGGCAGTGAGAATAAGTAAAGAGGAAGTGATGGCTGTAGAAGGAGAGAAAATGCAGAATGATTTTGAGGGAAACAAAAAACTCTTCTGGAAATGGGTCAAAAATACAAAACGTGGCCCAAAACAGAACGCTGCAGGAGTGATGAATGATAGAAACGAAATAGTATGGGACGATTGTGAAGTGAGGAAATGCTGGCAAGAATATTTCGGAAACCTGTACAGTAGTGAGGAAAGTAAGACTGAAGGGTTAAATGAGGAGAATATAGAAGAAGTGATGAATGAAACTGAGAAGGATATTGGAATAAATGAGGTAGAAAACGGTAGGAAGGTTGAAAAACGGCAAGGGAGCAGGCGTAGATGAAATCACTGGTGAAATGCTCAAGTATGGTGGTGCAAAGCTTATACGAAGATTGCGTGAATTATTCAATGTATGCCTTATGTGTGGAAAAGTGCCGAGTGATTGGAAGAGCGCGATCATTGTACCATTGTATAAAGGTAAGGGAACAAGAGTGATTGTAAGAACTACAGAGGAATAAGCTTGCTCAGCGTACCTGGTAAAGTTTTTGGAAGAATACTGATTGATAGAGTACGAGAAACTACACAATCTAAGATGTGGGATGTGCAAGGTGGCTTCATGCCAGGGAGAGGATGTGTCGATCAGATGGTTGCTCTCCAGCAGGTGATCGAAAAGTGTTTAAAGGTAAAAAGGAAGTTGTACTGTGCGTTTGTAGATCTGGAGAAAGCATATGACAGAGTGAATAGAGAGAAGATGTGGGAAATATTAAATGAATATGGCGTAAATAAGGGCAGTATACAATGGTAGTCGGGCATGTGTTAGGGTGAGAGGAGGTGTGAGTGAATACTTTAATATTGAGCAAGGAGTGCGACAAGGCTGTGTGATGTCACCGTGGTTGTTCAATATATACATGGATAAATGTCTTAGACAAGCATGTAACGATACAAATGGTGTAATGGTTGGTGACGTAAATGTACGACTCCTGGTATATGCAGATGACACAGTCTTATTAAGTGACAGTGCGGATGAGCTGCAAACCGCTCTGAGGAAGTTTGATACAGTCTGTGAGAGCATGGACCTAAAGGTAAACGTGAACAAAACTAAGATTCTGGTGTTCAATCGGGAAGGTGGAAAGAGAGTAGAGTATTTACTCTGCAAGATGAAATGGTGGAGCAAGTGGACGAGCTGGTATATCTCGGTAGAATGTTTACTGCAGATGGTACAATTGAGAGCGAGATTGGACGAAGGGTCAATGCTGGAAGGAAAGTGATTGGAAGTATGTGGACGATAATGAGAAATGAAAGCATGAGTCTAGCTGCGAAACGAGCAATCTATAATGTCGTATTCGTCCCGTCAGTACTGTATGGAAGTGAGACATGGGTATGTCAAAAAAGCACGAAAGAAAAATAAATGCCGTGGGTATGAGATTTCTGAGAAGCGCATGTGGTAAAACGAGACGGGACAAGATAAAAAATGAATGCATAATGAAGGAGTGTGGTGAGGAAAAGACTATGATGGATAGATATAAAAGTTGTACATTACGTTGGTTTGGTCACATTGAGAGAATGAACAACGCAAGATTAACGAAACAAATATATGTGGGTGAGGTTAGGGGAAAGGCCGGGTCTGGTAGGCCGCGTAAAACTTGGCTGAATGTAGTAGAATCTATGGTAAAGGAAAGAAAGATAAGGAGTTTTAAAAACAAAAGGGCATGTCAGAGACTATGTATGAATCTTGCGGAAGCTAGGGAGGTATGCGGAGATAGGAAAGCATGGAGAAAGATTGTGAATGAAAAATAAATAAGAGGCAGGGATTGTTTTGCCTACCCCGCAAGGGAATGGCGTGAAGGTTAAGAAGGTTATAATTTACACAATTTTGCGTAGAAAAACACAAAATGAGTAAAACGACACTTGGGACTTTTTACAGTACACCTACGTTATTTACTATTAGGTTTCTTACGTTAGAAACTTTTGCAACGGAGAGAAGAAAGTTTACGTTATTCGATTTTTTTTTGTGTTACCCTTTAGTTATACTTTTCTGTGGAGAAAAACAAAAACCTTGGACAAATTTGGGAATTTTGAACCATTTATTTTTCAAGCAACTTGCAAATTTCTTAAATTTAACAAGGAATCTTGTGAGAATTTTTCTTTTAATACAACTAAATATTTAAAAATTTGAAAATTAAAAACAAAAATATGTACTTATAAAAAAAAGTTGTCGCACTTGAGGAATAGAAAGCATTTAAAATGTCATTAACGTGAAAGTTTTTAAATAATTTACTTTCAAATTATCGGAAAATCAATAGGAATTTATTAGCGAAAACCTATAAGTAGCTATTTTAGTAACTCATAAAAAATGTAATAGCTCAAGCATACAATCAATAATTATTATTTATTTGGTTTTGATACTGGTTAGACATTTTTAGAATTCGTTATAGTCCAAACTTGGCTTTATAAAGTAAATAAAAAACTTAAATTGTTATAACCAAACATTCTAGTAACTCATTTCAGTACCTCATAAAAGAAATTGAATGTCATGATTTAATTATTCTGGGCATGGTCAGCCACTGCAGACTTCTCTGGTTGACCTAATCTACAAAATCCCTTATGTTCTTTACGTCTTGTATCAAAGCTACGTTTTGTGGTTCCAATGTATACTTTTCCACATGAATAAGATAACTTATACACTCCGGAAGATGTTAATGGGTTTGACACATCTTTAGGTGATCTTAAATTAAAAGTGAAATTAAAGTGAAGCTATTGAAATATATAAACACCCTAATAATTTTAATCGACAAGAAGAAAGTCTCCGTTTAAGTAGGGTTTGGCATCTTATAATTAAAAAAAAGGCATAATGATACGTCTTAATTTTGACTTTCGGTATTTCTAGGTTTTTGCTATGTTTTTCGTAGACCTTAAAGCAAACGCTTTACCAATTATTTGTTAAGTTACCACAGCACTATAATTTAACATAAGTAGTTGAAATTAAGGTTAAAATTAAAAAATTACACAAAACGATCTGCATTATGCTTTTCATTGTTAATAGCACTTGCACTTATTGACAAAGATACTCTTTGTTAGATTTAACTGGATTATTTTATTTAATGTCATGTTTATATTTGTGAATGCTTCTATCATTTTGAAATTGAAGTTTTTCACAACTTTACACTTACATCATAACTTGATTAAATTTTGTTCAATGTGTTTTTTGGCTCACATTTTTCATTGTTAGCTTTCGCCGTTAGAGGGTGTTCTGATTTGTCATTTTTAAGACAGTTTAACAATATTTAAAATTTAATGACCTAGTTATTGTTTACTAAAATTTAATTCTATAGTTGGGTTTATACGTTTCTCAAACTGTTATGTTAATAGCAGGCTGATGTTTATGATTTAATTTTTCAACTTTGACAGAATTGTTTACATCTTTAACAATTTTAATAGATATTACTACTGACGAAGATAACTGTAAGTGTTATCGAAACGTTTAGATTGTATAATTTAAAATACACCATCAAAAAACCAAAAAAAGATGAGTATTTTACTTTTATTTTAAATTTGTTTTAAAGTTTCTTAGATTTTGATTCTCTATTTAAATTAAACATCGCAATGTTTTTTCTTCAATATAATGTAGTCATTATTACTCATAGATTATATCAAACAACTAAGAGAGGTGCATGCTATAAAAATATGTTCAGTATACACCCTTTTTGACCTTACTATGGATTTTTCGATATTGAACACGATGCCGTTGACCGTTATTGACCACCACGTTCGATATTATACTTGATTTACGAACAACTTTTTCCAGTGTTCGTAATAAGCAATACATTTTTGGTCTAGGGTATGTTTCCTGTAGGATTTTTTAATGCCGAACACGATGTCGTTGGCCAGTCACATAAGGTTTTTAAGATATCGTAACTGTTTGGAGGCTCTATTACAGACATGTCAATCATATCATTTATATAAAACAAAAACACTTTCAATATTTTAATTGTAAAAAATCCATTTCCTTGGTTCATAAAACACCCTTTAGAACGGATAGGGATGAATACTTAATTTGTAGAATATGTTGCAGTCGGATTTAGAAAATCGAAATGTACCGGACTATGAATAGTGAAATCTTGTAAGTGGTTTTTTTTCTTCCCTTTTTCAGTTCTTATACAAAAATGCCTTTTTCTTTGTTTTGAGCAGTTTTTTAAGATTATAATTTAATTTTTATTAGCTAGACTATTTTTACCTTAGAATACGCTTTATTAATCCAAACTACGTCGGACTACTATACGTGGACTACCATTTTGAAGTTGTTTATACTAAAAAATGCCTTTTTCAGTGATTTGAAGCAGTTTTTGGCGGTTAGAAATAAATAGCTATTTGATGGTGCATTTCTGAGCACAGATTCAGTTTAAGGAGACCAAAATGCATCGAAATACGTTATTTGGGATCATTTTTTGCGCTTTTTCCAACTTTTATGTTAAAATGTTTGAATTTTCGCCCCTTTCGTTTTTGTTATAGCCGCCATATTTAATCCGCCACTTTGATTTGAATTATTCGTCACTCAACATCAAAAAATGTATAGTTCAACGAAAATTTTGAGCCCCTAGAGACCTTTTTATCTCAAAACCAAAAGTATGCAAAAGTATGATCTTCATTGTTTTGTAAAAGCCATGCACAGAACTCAACTCTACGGGGATGGTCTTGAGGAAGTAGCGCGTGTATACGTTGAACGTGAAATGGGTTTTCCCGCAATGTTTTCCACACCTTTGTTTGACTTACACCGACTTCACGTGCAATTTCTCTAGTACTTATCGATGGATCTTCCTCAACAATATTCAAAATTTGTTCTTCATTTTGCATATTCACAAGTTGTCTCGGTCTTCCTACATGCCCTCCACGATGTTCTCTTAAATAACCACTATCTCTTGCCCTCTGAACGAGATTTATAAAACTACGGGATGTCGGATGCACTCTTAATGGAAAGCGTTCTGCATACAGCCTTACAGCTGCAGCCGCACTTTGACGACACTCTCCATAAATCAACAGCATGTCCACGAGTTCATTATTTTCATACACATGAGCCATTCTTTATTTTTCAATAACCACAAACTGACTGAAATCTAACACGCGATTAACTGACAACAAATTGACACATTTCTGCTTGACATAAAAAGTGTAAACAGAAATAAAATAAAATTAACAGCCGTCTTATCACAGAGATTGTTTGCAGTTCCATAACAACCCGAATATGTGTGGTGAGGCTATAAACACCGGTAAATACGCGGAAATAATTAATTGGGCGCATAGAACAGGCAGCAGCAACAATTAAAGCAAAATGAAAAAATGTTATTTGCAAAAGTTGTTTATTTTAATTAGTTCTATGCACAGTTTAAAAAAAGCATCAACTTAAAATCACCCTATATATATATATATATATATATATATATATATATATATATATATATATATATATATATATATTTATATTACATTTTATTAAACATCTGTGATGCTTTGGAATCATAAACAAACATCATCTCCATTCTTTATCATTGTTGTTTGACGTCGACTGATTTTTACATGTACTTCTGTTTCGACTAAAACATATCCGTCGCAAGAAAAAGTAGAAATGGTAAGATGGTTAACCTAATAATGGGTTTTAAGATAATAAAGTGCTGCGTCGACAGATAATATAGTTTAATCTTCCGGAACCAGAATAATCAAATGTTCAAATAAAGCACCATTTACTGCTAAGCAATAACCCAATCTGTCGTAAAATTTCCATTTAACGTTGGCTAGTTGAAAATACACTCGGCTCTAATACAACCTTTTATGTCTTCCATATTTTCAAATTATAGTCCGCAGTAAATCACAGACTCTAAATGTCCCCAATGAAAAAAATTATTGGGAAAAAAATCAAGGGGTCCTGCATACTACTCAATTGTATAATTACGACCAATGACGTTATTGGAAAAACTGGAATTTAAAAATTGACCCACATCTTTGCATCCATCTGGAACCAAATCTCTTTATTCTGCCTAGCAACTATGTTCTCTTCCAATAACTTCAAGAAATGCTTTCTTGTCAGGTTTTAATGTAAGAAAAATGGCCCAATAATGTAATGACTCAGAATTCTCGCCCAAACAACAACTTTTTGGGGAAAATGGGTTTTGGTTTGTAAAACATTATGTGGATTCGCAGTATGTCATTCTCTGCAATTTTGCACGTCTGGTTCATTATGTAGTTTGAATGTGCATTCATCAGTAAACAACATATTATTTAAAAACTCCCTATTTCTTGCTTGTGTCCTTAAACGTATGTGAAGATTTTCCACTAATGCAGCCAAAACATTGAACGCATTGTGATTTTCCTGGCGTTGGCGTACATTATGAACTTCATTATTATACTTGCAGTTGCTTAATACTATATCATAAGTGGTTTGAAACTGTGGTCTCATATTAGTTGAGTTGATCGGCCTATTTCGACAGTTTTTTTTTGAACGTGGCGTTCCGGAAGCGGACCCTGCTTCCGTCATCAGGCTTAGTCCAGAGAAGGACTGTTTCGTGGTTGCGCAGAAGCTTATTGCGCATGTTGCGCCGACTTCTTACGCAGGTGTATTGCGCTTTCATCACACTCGGTTGGTACCCGAAGAAGCACAAGTTTCGTTCCGATACATACCAATGTTATTAAGAGTTGAATGAGTATGACTTGAAGAGGAGTGCATTTAGTTTGCATATGATAGATACATGTAACCAGGATAGGGAGTTTTTGAATAATATTTTGTTTACTGATGAATTCACATTCAAACTACCTAATGAACCAAACGTGCAAAATTTCAGAGAATGGACTACTGCGCATCCACATAATATTTTACAACCCAGGACACAATATCCCCAAAAAGTTAATGTTTAGGCGAGAATTCTGGGTCATCACATTATTGGGCCATTTTTCTTACAGGAAAACCTAACAGGAGAGCGTTTCTTGAAGTTAGTGGAAGAGAACATAGGTGCAGCTGTGACTCAAGTTGTTAGGCAGAATAAAGAACTAGCCAACGTTAGACGGCAATTTTAGGATAGATTGGGTTATTGCTTAGCAGTAAATGGTGCTTTGTGTGAACATTTGATTATTCTGATTCCGGAAGATTAAACGATATGATATGTCGACGCAGAACTTTATACTCTTAAAACCCATTATTATGTTAACCATCATACTATTTCTACTTTTTCTTGCAACGGATATGTTTTAGTCGAAACAGAAGTACAAAATCAGTCGACGTCAAGCAACAATGACAAATAATGGGGATGTTGTTTGTTTATGATTCCAAAGCAACACCGATTTTCAATAAAATATAGTTTGCTATTTTGTAGATTTTTACGGTTTAGTAAAACGGAAAATTATGATTAATAGTATGTACCGATGCAGTATTTTTTTTCTACAAAAAAACGTATTTACACTTTTACTCTAAAATAATTCGGGGAGCTGATAATTGAATATACAAAAATCACCGTTGAAATTGCTATGCTGCGTCCCGCAAGGCACCACCCTGTATATTACACTTTTTTGTGATTGCACAGTACTTTATTGCGCATGTTGCGTTGCAACCTATTGCGCAGGTGTTTTGGGCTTAAGCTCGTCGCGCATTATTGGGATCCATATGGGTTTTATTTTTACATTAGCATAGCTTATTGTATTTTTTGCTAATGCGATGTATATGGCTTATTTGAGTTTCGGCGAGTTGTATTCTCGTCCTTTGCCACTATCTGTATTTTATCCGGTTGGATGCGATGGTCTTCGTTCCAAACATGTTCGGCGATCCTTGATCCTTCTGTTTCTCAGGATGTTGTTCCTAAGAACAGCAGAATATTTAATAAGCCAATCTAGTGTAGAAATGAAACCCATACGATTTCCAATAATGCGCGTAGAGCTTAAGTACAACATACCTGCGCAAGAGGTTACAGCGCAGCCTGCGCAATAAACTACTGCGTAACCACAAAAAGTTTAATATATGTAAGCTCTAAAAAATATATATTGGATTATTCAGTGGCTCAGCGGTAAAGGTGTCAGACTTGTAAGTGGAAGGTACCAAAGTTTCAGTCTGAGAGTAGTCTAGTGCTTGGAAAAAATCATAACATTATGACCAGTAGGATTAGTAGTAGATGAATATTGGAGTCAATTACAGTTATGAACATTGAAATCTCCCAAAATTTAGACATCGCAAGATGGAAACTGAGAAGAGGTCTTGAAAGTTACTGTCATTAGGAGACCTATAAATGCAACAGTATAATTTCTCAAAATTATAACCAGAATGTTTAAACTAGATCACGTCGAATTTTTTATCCTCTTGCAAACGATATTGTTCATGAGATAGGCACACACTCCTCCTTTGTATCGAAGGGAGTGGAGATTGCATTGAGAAACTTGCAAGTCAGGTGAAACGGAGCTTTCAGAGGAGACTTGTGTTTCAGATACAAACAAAATATCAGGTTGTAATTGTTCAAGATGTTGGTGAACAGCATTAAGATTAGAATTCATGCCGCAGATCTTGTAATAATGGATCAAAAAGGGAGTACTTTTGATGACCGGGGTCGATTGGATAAGGAAAATTGTGACCTGTAGCCCTTACCGAGCTCAGAAAACCGGGGATTCAATATTACGGAGCGCATGGTAAGGGTGGTAGCATCTCCTCGGCTGATTTTGGGTATACATGCCTCTCACCTTAACTAAAATAATTTCAACTGAAGCATAGCGGGAATACTACAGCAGGGCATGATACGATGGAGAGGCGCCCGTTCCTGCACATTCCTTTTAACGCTAGGGACCAGACTTCCCACTGTACATGCTCAGACTTCCCCTCGCGCAAGCTCTTCCGCACCTAAAACTGCCAAACGACCTTTGGATTGGGGGACTTTTTAAAGAAGTTACCTACTTCGCAGTTCAGGCGATTAAGCCAAGCTTACCGGCCGTTATCTGTACCACGTTCCCTAGATATGTCCTACTAAAGTCGCTGAAGTACAATTTCCGGTTGCGACATTAGGAGACGGCTAGCGCTCAGTCGTCCTCATCTAGGACATCCGGGGTTTGCCACACCCATGTACGCTGAGACGAGTGGAGAGAAAAGGAAGTGGTCCTTCACCTTTCGCTGAGATACTGAAGAGATCACGGGTTAGAGCGAGAGTGCCTCCGCCAGAAAGAAGTAACCTAAAGGAAGCCACTGAGGACTAGATTAAAAAATTGAACTTTCAGCAAGGGGTTGCATCCCTGTCCTCGCTAATTGCGATTCCCCACAGAAATTCTAAATAAACCGCTATAGTATCAGCACGAAAGAGCACCATCTCATTATGTCTATTATGTATTTGGAATAACAATTCCATTGGGTGTTTAATTTTAGTCTTCACTGTGTAAGAATGCATCTTATAAATTACAAATTAGCTCTCATTTTAGATGGTGAATTAATCTGTAAAATAAGTAAAACAAATAATTGGAAAAAGATTAATTTAGATTGTAAAGTTTAGTTATTTTAATAGACTAGTGCAGTTACTGAAGTAAGCTTTTAATGACACAAATTTTGTACCGCTACATTTTATAATCTAATACAAGTTTGTTTGTAACTTTATTTTACTTAGACAGCAGAGTTTAATTATACAATAGCTAAAGTTATATTAATTATTTAAGGTAAATGTTAAGTAACACAAATCCCTCGTTACTGAACATGACATTATAATTCCATACTAGTTGTTGCTGCAGTTGCTCAAGTATAGAGTAATTATTCATAATTATCTCATACAACTTAATCTTTACGTACATTGATTGTCTTATAACTACTAAAATGCCGGGTCCAACTACAGCACAATTTTATAATGTTAGAATGGATTGCACTATTACAAAGCTTTGTTTACATACAATTATCACAATAGTTATGTTAGGGAGAGCAATTAATCATTCCAGTAATAATGGAAATAAAAATGTATCAAGCTTAAATCCACTGAAATCCCAAGAAGGTAATGGCTTATTTTTATGCTTGGAGTGAAGTGGAGTATATCATGTTGTAAATACTTTTTATTACAATTGTGTTATTTAGGAAATCTCCGAGCTTTTATTACCTCCAGTGAATCTCAATTATATGGGCATATTTACGCTTTATGCTTAAAAGGATTATATTATGACATAACTATAAATATGTATATATATATATATATATATATATATATATATATATATGAATATCAAATAAAAATTGTATAAACCTAAAAATCTACATAAATAACAGTATATTATGAAACTACTTTATAATGCAAGGGATTATGGCAGAAGTTTCCATTAATGGAAACGAATGCCATAATCCCGCAGTATAATCGAATTTTATATGTTATTTTGTCGTCGAACTAGCCACTTTGAGACACAATTTAAATGAAATAATAATTTCAGGTCGTTACAAAAAAAAAAATCATTTCACAGGAGTTCATGAACGGTCTTATTATAGTTGCCATAGTTTTGCATTATAAGTGTCATTTATTTTTTGTAAATAAACAAATTTTACAAAAATGGATTCAGAATGGATGAAGAAATCTTTAAAAAAGCAGAAGAAGCTGAGTTGAGTTTATACCTAAAAAATCAGATATCATTTATTAGAAAGAGTTCGACAGATTTATTGAGTGGATGCGCAAGAATATTACGGAAACTGTTACAGGGAAGGTTTTGTTTGCGTATTTCCTTGATCAGGTAAGTTCATTACATCATTTATTAAAGGTAATCATTCTTTATATTTATTTTATTAGTCGAAAAACTACAAATCATCTTCATTATGGTCCAAATTAAAGTGTATGTTACGTCTCAAAAAGAATGTGAACATCAGCAAGCTTTCAAAACTTTCGGCATTCTTGAAAAACTGTTTTGTTGGATACATACCAGAGAAGTCATTAGTGTTTTCAAAAGAGCACTTACTTAATTTTTTTCTTGGATCACCCAATGATAAATACTTACGAAGGTAAATTTTAAGGTTATTCTTAAGAAATATGATTACATTTTAGGTAGTTGCAACATTTGGTGCGTTTGGCAGGCGCATAGAATTGTGCAATCTGTGTGTTGGGGATATTAAAGAAGAAGGTTCTGTCTTTGTGGTTTATATTAGAGATACCAAAGCACATAGACCCAGGGTTTTTACCATAGTAAACGATGACAGTAGAGTAAATTATATTGACCTTATTAAGAAGTACATTTAAGACCGAATCACGTGGAGATTGAATTTTTTTTTCTACAATGGGTGTAAATGTATCTGTAATTCTATTGGCATTAACAGATTTGGTCAGACTCCTCGACAGATTGCCAAGTATTTAAATATTGCCAATGTCGGTCAATACACAAGCCATTCATTTCGCAGAACTCCTGCCACAATCTTGGCAGACAGAGGAGCTGACATTAGAACCTTAAAACGGCATGGGGATTGGAAAAACCATGCTGTTGCTGAAGGATACGTGACAGACTCCATCGAAAACAAGAAGAAAATTGCCAAAACCTTAGGACATGGTAGCTTACAACAAATAAGTAACCGAGAAATGTATATCAACATCTTCAAGCAGTTCAAGTGAATGCCTTCTTGAAACATCTGGGGGAATTTAAATTACCGGAAATTCCAATTGCACTATTAATATTAACATCAGTAAACAATAATTTCTTTAATATTACATTAATCACAGATCATGTTGTAACAGTAGTGTTAATATAAATCAATAATTTGTTCAATTTGTTTGTTTGTATTTCGTCGTTAAGACGACTTTATGACACAACATTACAGCACGACATTAATCGCCAAGGCATTCTAATGCTAGTCGACGACATCGGTTTCAAAAAGCAAGACAGTTTAGAATGTTATAATTTTTTTATTACGCCTTTGATTGTTTTGGTATTTGGCACGAATTTACTTTGTACACATCTACCAACGGTCATTAAATATGAAAATTGTAAGTGAACCTCTTCTGCAGTTATTGATAAAAAAATAAAAAAAAGACTGTTTTTTGCACATATTTTACATACGGAGACTTTGAACTCATGTATCTCCATTATCTTTAGCTGAAAATGTATGAAATTTTAACCAATAATGCATCCATCCTATACGAACGGGTTAGTAATTACAAATATTCCAATTGTTTTCCAATTTTTATCAGAATGAATCTTTTATCAGTACATGTTAACTTTTTTAAAAATGCATATTTTTGCGTTTCGACTGAACTAAATTGTAGGAATGAATTTATAGTAAATAATTACTATCAAATGAAATCTATTAATTATATAACTTCGTCGCAATCAATACAAAAATTTAATCTTGCCCGTTGACGAAGAGAGCGCAATATTGTAATAAGTTGAGAGGCGAGTAACTACGAGTTTCTATTCACTCCATTGATCCCTGCTAAAACAAAACTGCGATTTCTGTACATGATTGAATTTGTTTTTTTAATGTAATAAAGTAATACTTTGTTTAATCCGTATTATATGTATTAGTACTAAGGATTTTACAATATTACAAATTGTTTTATAATTACGTGTAGGCATTTCTTAGTAATGACATTTTTTAAATTGTTTAAAGTAAAAGTTTGTCAGGGGTACTTAACCAAGTAATTATATCAATTAGTGGTATTTATACTTTACATTTAAACGTTATTGGAATGTGATACTATTTAAGTACTACTAATCAACGCATTAGAAAAGTTATAATAGAGAAGTGAATCGTTTTATAAGGACTAGTACGTACTCCATAATAATTACATTTTTTTATATTATTCAAAGTGAAAGCTTTACTGTTATTAAATAGGCTCGAAACGTTTTTGATTTTTGTTAGCTATTATTCTTATTGTAAAGTACATTATTGCAATTCACATCCTAGTAGGTATAAGTATGTTATTTACCATTTACCATATTGTACAATCCTTATTAAGTTATTACTAATACATATAATACCAATTATACAACGTCTTATTAATTTATTACATAAAAAAAATTCAGTACAGAAATCGTAGCTTTGTTTTCGCAAGGATCGCTGGAGTGAATATAGTCTCGTAGTTACTCGCCTTTCAACTTATTACAATATTGTGCTCTCTTATATAATTAATAGATTTCATTTGATAGTGATTATTTACTATAAATTCATTCCTACTATTCAGTTCAGTCGAAACGAAAAAATATGCATTTTTAAAAAAGTTAGCATGTACTGATAGAAGGTCCATTCCTGTCAAAATTTGAAAACTTTTGGAAGATTTGTAATTACTATCCCATTCGTATAGAATGGATGCATAATTGGTTAAAATTTCATATATTTTCAGCTAAAAATAACGAAGTTACCTGGCATCAAAGTCTGCGTATGTAAAATAGGGAAAAAACCGTCCTTTTTTTATTTTTTTATAAATAACTGCGAAGAGGTTCACTTACAATTTTCATTTTTAACGACCGTTGGTAGATGTGTACATTCGTGCCAAATATCAATACAATCGAACACCAAATAAACAAATTATAACATTCTAAGCTCAGGTGTCTTGATTTTTGAAACCGGTAGTATTTTCGAGATATTTACTAAAATCGGATATCTAGGGATTAAGATTGAAACGTTGCCCCAAATTAATGCATAATTTCCTAAGTTGACTTCCTTGTATATTTTCTATTGTCAGGTTCGTTAACATAAAATTATGAAAAAAAATTGTACTCACATATTAAACTAAAGTAGCCGGTAAATGTCGAATGTGAATAAGTCGTGCCCGAAGTACGGTTAGAATACGAAATGGTTTATGCCCAATGTGGGCCAATGGTGTTTCAGGACTTTTTGATGTGCGTTTCAGGTATTTAAGGCGCGATCTTCTATTCTATAAGAATTCTCACCATGGGGATCTCGGACATAGTTATACATACAACTCCTCTTAAATAGAAAAAAAAGTTGTGTAATAATAAAAAAAACCGATGGTGTCATTAAGATTTAAAAATTGAATTTTTGAAATTTCTATTTTATGTTTTCTGACGTTAACTTTTGCTATAGCAAAAATACAAACACTTCTTCATGGCCACGGGCTTTCACATGGCATAGTCAGTTTTTCAATCTGACGTTTCCTATTTTTATAGCCATCATTAAATTATTTTTTTAGATACGGTCCTGATATTTTGAAAACTGATTTTTAAAGTTTTTTTTATTAGAAATTCAGCAATGTATCACATTTGATGGTCTGATCGCGTTTTGAACCTTTTATGGACCATCGTCACGAAAATTTTGAATACAGATCTGCATTTTCAAGAAGTTGATGCAATAATGTTCCCGTATGATTATTACACCCAAAATTATACTTTCTTAATATTAGAAGTTAATATCAACATTGAAGGCAAAAGGAAAAACTATGAATTCCTTTTATTTTAGTGCAAATTGAAGTGAGAATTATTTACTTATAAGTCTTATAATAGTTGTTCAAAAGGATCTCCATCATTTTCCAAACAGAAATACCACCGTCTTACAGTTGAATTCAAAACATTGCGAAGCATTTGTGGCTTAATACTTTCTAATGCTTCGGGAACCACTACTAAATTGGTATCTCTCTATTATGGTACTTTCACCTGGTTGCTACTAGACTATCTGCATCTTATGTGCTAAATAGGCTGATAAACACTGTTTGACAGTTATTAAGCGCATAATGACTTAAATAATCTTAACGAACCCTTCGAGAACATGCAAACAATGCCGTAAAGTTTCAAATGGCCACGTTTACTTAATCCTTTTGCTACAAATTTTTGCTCAAAATCGTAGATAAGGTATGAAATTATTTATAGTTTATCCACATTTTACCCCACTGCCAGATAAACAACACAAACAGATTTACTACATGTACTACCCTACATCTTTTTACATTACTAGTTACTAACCAAAATATAATAGTCGGCTAGCGTGGCAACAATAAGTGCTAAGATTCTGCACTTCCGGTTACCAGCATGAAGCTTGGCACGTTTGCTCCGTATAATGTACTAAAAGGGAAAACGTCGGGACACAAACTGTCAAGGGCGTATACAGGGTGACTCACAACTATTCCCTCGGTCTCTTGTGCCTAAACGGTACGAGATATCAGCTTAATTTTGTGGTGACATATGTCAATTGATAAGGACTATTTTTTTAAATTATTTTCAATTATACAGGGTGGTTCAGAAAATTTTGGTATATCTAAGTTAGGTTTTTCATATACAACGCCCTGTATGTGATGTAATTTTTAGATTATACGTTAAAAATTAAGGCAACTTTATTTAAAATTCGATATACCTATCGCTTACCAATTTTGAGGAAATTGTGAGTTTAGGGAAAATATTCAATTTGAACAAGAACTAAAAACACAGAAACCTCTTACTTTGAGTAACACAAATTTACAATGATTTATTCTGACCTTCAAGGCTTCCATTTGCACTGTGTAGAATTTCGATAATTAGTATAGGGTGTTTACATTTCTTAGAAATATAAAAATAGAATCAGTTCGTGGAAACAAGAAGTTTTTGTCTGGGTTAATGGTTTTGAAGGATGCAGATTTATAATAAAAGGTTTACTTGGGTGCGTACGATTCAGTAAACTTTTTATTGGCAGACATGATGAAAGTAATACACATGATGAGAAAAAGAAGAGGCTTGAGGAGTTAGTGAAAAAAATAAAACAATTAAAACTAGATATAAAACTGTATGAATTGAATAGAAAAATGAAGCAGCTTCGAGTTAAAACATAAACATGTGTAACTTACAATCTTTAGCGTAGATATATAATGTATATAAAAAATGTGGGTTTAGGAAATAACATGCATGAAAAGTGAAATGGAAATTTATTGACAATTAAGTAGTAATATAAATTGTTAATGTTGATATGTACTTAGGGAATACTGTGTCATGAAGATAAGTATACAACTAAAAGTGAAAATTGATGGGTATGCACGCGGAATATATGCATTTAGGAAAAGTAATGTATGTGTACATGTAGAATGTTAGGAAGGCAAGTGAAGAGACATACGTGCTAAGTAATGAAAGGAGATAAAACACGACTCGATATAGTCCTTTAATCCCCACGGGGTGCAGGGGGGGCTGGGGGGAAGGCAATTATAAAGGCGCAAGCATGACGCGCTCCTGAATTTTTGAATTTACATCTAATTCCACATGAAAATTAAAATTTTTACACACGTGATTGCTTTTTACAAGTGGTGCTTTATCTATTTTATTTTTTATTTTACGAAAAAGTATTAGAACTAGCCCACTAAATTGACATTAAAATTTTAAGCAAACCACTTTTTTTTCGATAAGAAACAAAAACATAAAATTTGTAAAAGCATTCACGTTTTTAAAATTGATTAATTTTGGGAAGAAGCAATTACCAAATTTTTATAGAAACACTTTCAACTCAAGAATTACAGGATAATGTGAGCATTTCACTTTGAGGGCAAAATACACACGCTTGAATGAAGACTGTCTATATTTAGCGCTTCCGTTACATTACTCAGCATTCTATATTACAATTACAATTATCATACCATAATAATTTTTCCGCCTTTCGATATGTTAACAAATCATTACAACCACGTTAATTTAGATGTAATGTTACTCATTACTCCCATAAGCCCGTTACCATCGAAACTGAAAATTCTTTAGATAGAGACAGAAAATTATTAATAAATGCGCTAGAAAGATGTAAATTTACCTTTTCTCGAAATTTAGTTGCCATGAAATAAATGCGTAGATAGTTTGTCAAATAAACGTCGGTCTAACAAATTTTCCGGCGTCCATTCAAACGTAATACTAATTAAACTTATAATAAAAATGAGTTCAGAAAGTGATTATGAGCTAAGTTGTACTCCTCCCGAACTAAAACAAACGCAGATGTGTTTGCAACACAGTTGTTACCAAATAAGTCGAAGCAGCGATACGATAAAGCATACGTGCATTTTGTAAATTGGCTTGCGTCAAAAAGACTGAAAAATAAGTGAAAATACCGTATTATCTTATTTCTTGGAGCAATGTGAGTATTGAAGTCTTCTTCTTCATTATGGACAAAATACAGTATGCTAAAATCCACAAGATTGATAAATAAAATATAAATATCAGCAAATTTCCCAAACTAATACAATTTCTGAAAATAAGAAACATTAGACATGTAGCAAAGAAATCAAAATTCTCAGTTTGGAACATATAAATGAATTTTACGCGCCTAACGATAAATACTTAATGTGGAAGGTAATTTTCTTTGTACATTATTATATTTGTTAGATAGCTACCGTTATGGGTGTGTTTGGAGCGTGTCGAATAATTGAATTAATTCAGATAACAATCGATGATATTGAGGACAAAGGAGTCGTTTTAATTGTGAATGTTCCCGATTCTAAAACTTATGTACGGTGTTCATTTGCTATAACCGACACTAATAATTTGGATATTTTCGACTTGTATCATAAATATGTTTCTTTACGTCCAAAAAGTACACAAATACTCAGATTGTTTCTAAGATATAATAACGGAAAATGCTTTAATCAAGTCGTAGGAAAAATATTCTCAGCAAAATACCTCAACGTATTGCGCAATATCTTTCTTTAGAAGATGCCGATTCTTACACTGGGCATGGTTTCAGAAGAACATCCGCTACATTAGTAGCTAATAATTCAACAGACTTCGCTATTGTAAAACGACACGGTGGGTGGAAATCAACCCAGGTTGCAGAAGGATACATAGAAATTCGATTAATAATAAAATTAAAACTGCAAAAGCATATTAGAAGAATCAAATGTGACATAGCCGGCTCTACCAGCAGCATTAGTAGCTCTGGTGTAAAACAATTCAATTTATCCGGTTGTTCAAAGTTACAATTAACAGTTATTGCTGTTGTTCAAAATCGAATACTTTGTAATTTAAAATTTTAGTGTGTTAGTGTTTAAAATAATTTAATAAATTATTATCTGTTTCATTGTTTAAGTAATATGTATTTAATAAAATGCTGTTTGCAATTATAGTGCAAAATAAAATCTTTTCAGGCGGAAAAATATTGTACCCGCTACAGGAGTAATGCGGGTTACAGTCTCACTTGTTACGCCCTCAGCTACGCTTCGGGCGCAACCTCAAGCTTCGACTGTAAAATGCCACATTACTCCCTAGCAGCGTAAATAACTATTAGATGCTCACTTTGATAACTTACATAATTTGTATAATTTGATGTACTCATTAATTATTAGAAACAATGAGTACATCAGCAAAATTAATATATATATATATATATATATATATATATATAGTATATAAATTGTTTGACTTTTAATAGTGAATAACATGTCGCGCACCCAACCCCGCATGTTTTCTCTCTCTGGCAACAGAGTAAGTTAGTATAACTGTTTTATCATCGTTCTCTTTCGCTCTCACACATGACATTTTCGTTTTATATGAAAATTAAAAGGTTTCATTTCAATGACATTTCTTCAGCAAATTACACAAATTATATTTAGAATGAAATGTTGATTACATTATATCATTGATGTATGTATTTATTTAAAACCAAAAAGTAAAACTGCTTTATTTATAAATAAACGGAAGATTGAAATTGCTAACATATTTTAAATCTATCTTGTACTTGTTTTGCATTATATTTACATAGTCATCAGTCTACCTTTAGCGCTTTTATCTTTAAATGTAGTCAACATTATGCACAGGTTAAATTCTACATTACAAATACAAAACTATAATTTTTACGCGTTCAGTCTTAAAATATAAAATTTTGTATAATTTGATGTATTTTTCTTTAAATTTATTAAAACTCAATGTGTACATTAATAAAATTAAAGTGACTTTATTGTGTTGACTTCTTAATAATGAAAAGTTACAACATAATTTAAAAAACTTGCCTAATTTAAATAAGACACTCGTTTTATATGAAAATTAAAATTAAATTTCAAGCTTTCTTTTGGATAAATAATTAAACTAATCTGTTCACGATATCTTACAGGAAAAAAAAATTCTCTTTAAATAATATAGGTGGATAAACTAATTTTTTTTTTATTGTTTGACTTTTAATAACGAAAAGTACATCTGTGATTTTAGGAAACTGTTTTTAAAACAGATTAACTACATACCGGCCTTACTGTATATGAATATTTCAGGAAAAAATCTTAAAAATACATGAATTCAAAACATTTTATTTATTTATTCCTGCACATATATAGATGTAAACAATTTTGACAAAATTGTTTACAACATCTTTAACAATTTTAACAGATATTACTACAGACGAAGATAACTGTAAGTGTTATTGTATAATTTAAAATACACCATTAAAAGCCAAAAAAAGATAGGTATTTTATTAAAGCGAAATAAATGTAAAAATTAATTAAATATGAAAATTCTAAAACTGTATAATCGATATTTTTATAAAAGCTGGCGGCTTTGGAATTTTTTTTACATTAGCATGTATTTATGCCCATGAATCTCTGTCTGACATGTAGTATTAAACGTCATTCTGACATAGATTATTGGTTTTGTTTTTACAATGTTACCTGTTTTCGTTATGACAGTATAAAAAAGAGGTTGCATAGTTATTCTGAAAAAATTGAAATTTTAGTATATTATTTTATAAGGAGCTAAAGTGACACTTCTTGTGGCGAATCTGTAAGTTTGACGGACGAACGTAGTGGCAAATACTATTTTTTCTTCAGACGTTTTTTACACTTCAATGTGAAATAAGGAAAAATAATTAGGTTGTGAAAATGAGGAATAGTTAGATTTACTTAGCGTGCTCTGGCAAGCAACAGTAGACGTTGCTATGTTTCGTTGAAAACAACGCATTAAACAAGTTGAAAATTGTGAAAATTCTTCGTGTTATTGTAAGTATTTTATTAAACTTTTTGTTCCTATTTGTGTAAATTAAAATATTACATCGTTAGGAGTATGATGGATTTGGAGAACTACACGCCGTCAGAAATTGCTTACCTACAAGATCGAGCAAAATCTATGAACGCGCTTTTCAGCAATTTATAAAATGGTGCGATGAAAAATATATTAAAAGCTACTCTGAAACCGTAATGTTAGCTTATTTTGCCGAATTAGCAACAAAAATGAAAATGAAAAGCTCGACGATGTAGTCCCAATATTGGATGATAAAATCATTAATGAGCATTCGACATGGTATGGATATAAGCAAATACTTGAAACTTCGCGCACATCTAAAGAAGCAGAACGAAGGACACACCCCAAAGCAGGCCAAAGTATTTACAAAAGACCAATTTAACAAATTTTGTGAAGGTAAGCTTTAGGAATAAAATGAAAACAAGTCTTTATATTTTGTATTTGTTTTAGATAGTTTAGATTATTGGTATCTCAGGGGCGTGTCGTTGCGATGAGTTGGTGACGATGAAGGTAGACGACATTGAGAACCTAAAAACTCTGCTACATATTAAAATTCCAGATAGCAAAACAAAAAAAATTACATCATTTACAGTTGTAGGGGAATCTTTCCTAAATTTGTATAACAAATATGTTGCTTTGCCCCCACGAGATATGAATGATTGCCGATTTTTTTTGAAATATGGAAATGGAAAATGCTCAAAAGCGGTGATGGGAATCCATAAAATAAGTAGTGTTCCTAGGGAGCTTTTTCTTAAAATTAGCGAACTATACAGAATACACAGGGCATTGTCTAAGAAGAACATCAGCTACACTGTTGGTGGACGGCGGCGCAGATTTAATGTGCTTGAAGCGCCATGGTGGCTGGAAATCCAGCACTGTAGCTGAGCATTATATTGAAGACTCTCTAGCAACAAAAAAAGAGGCAGCCTTGAAAATGTTTGCACCTAGTGCAAGCGCTACGAGTACAGAAGTTCATGTAGAAGAGGAAGAATTAAAGACCGTTTCTTTAGAATGCAGCGAGACCTCCACTGTTACCTCTGACGGATTTTATTTTGGAGAAAATGTTAGTTTTAATCATTGTACTTTTAAACTTTATAACTAAGCAATAAATTTGTTTTCATTGTTTTCAAAATTGGGTGTTTAAGTTACATTACTTTTGCATCCGCTGCGAGGGGATGCATAAGACTTTTGCAGCCGCCGGTGAAAATGTCAAACTTTAACGTTGTCAGGTGAAGTTTAAAATGTCATCTTTTATTGACGTCTGAAGAAAAAAAAAATATTTCATTTCTTTTCATTTAATTGAGCATCTAGATGTCTATTAACCTCTGTCTGTCATGAAGTTTTAAACGTCTCCTCGACATAGATTAATTGGTTTTGCCTTTACAATGTCTATTTTCGCAATGAACTTTATATAAAAGAGGTTGCATAATTATCCTTAAAAAAATTTTATTAAAATTATTTCATTTCTTTTAATTTCCATGTTGTAGGTTGGAAGGTCATGTGGTGTTCCACACCAGATATTTATAATAACAAAATAATATATATTTCTTGAATAGCCCATAATACAACAGCTAGCACGTTAGTAACTGAATGGTAATTGCATCAGTTACTCAATGAAATGAAATTCTAATTTGGGCCTATAATATAACCTTTGTAAATACCTTTTATTTCTATTACATTGGACCAAAAATGTCCCGCGTATTGTATACAAATCATTTTTTTTCTAATTGCCATGTATCCAAAGCATACCAATTATTTTAAGTTTAGAAAATTTTGGAGCCAGCGCTTTTGGTTACATATATTCCTAAATAAAATATGTCCCAAGAAATATGCGTTCTGCCTGTAAAAATGCCGCTTCTAAAATTTACGCGCTACCGACCGCCCGCCATATCACTGGTGCTGCTTGTACGGGGTGGCCAACTAAGAATGCGTGGTACTGTATCTGGGAAACTATACATCGTAGAGGCTTGCGGAAAAAAAAGTTGTACTAAAATGGCCAATACAAATACATGGAAAATATTTTCATGTTTCTGAAATGGCCGCTAGGGGGCGTAACTACAATCTTGAATCTAAAAAAGTGATGTTTCTGTGAATTCTGTTATATTAACCTAATAAAAAAATAACTGATCTTTGAAGTCGAGGATAATCTGAACTTTTTTGTATGGCACTTTTTGACGTATCTATAAAAATAAAGTGGTGGGGGGTATTCAAAGAATTCCTTAAATCATCCCCCGTATCTTCGAAACGGCTAATCCGATTTTAACAAACTTGGGCGCGTTGAAATGAGCTATTCTTGGGCTACAAATGTAATAATATTTGAAGTTTTGCTAGTTTCACATGTTGTCGCTAGAGGGCTTTGTTCGACATTCCGACAAAAACGGTTAATTTTCGTAAAAAAATTAAATGCATTGGTATGACTTTTTTTCATGAACAAGTAGTTAAATGATGCCTAAACAAGCTCGCGAAAACCGCATCTCGATATCTTGTTCCTAACCTAAATTATTGGCCAAAGAAAACTTTATACGAAAATCCCTTAAATTTTTATTTTTTTTAACTATATTTTTCTGGAATTGTTCCTATTATGTAAGTTGTGGCCTTAAAAACGACCGATTTAAAGGAGGAATGTTTTTAATGCCCCCGTAAATGCTCGAAATGCTGACCATCACTCTGGGCATTGCTGAGACCTCCTATGGGTAGACAAAACTGCAGCTTCAATTTCGGCTCTGAATAGGTTCAGAATAAAATCACCCTTTTTGGAATTACTACGGGCAAGTAAGTAATGCTAAAAGTTATACGAAAGTTTGTTTAAATGCATATTCACTATGGATATACGAAAAATACAATTAATAGAAACAGATGTCTAAACAAAACATTCATAATCCTCAAATTGTCAATAGTTGTCAATACTTTCGCATTATTTTGAGTAATTTTTGTGCTTTCAAAATGCGTTTTACGAATAATGAAGCGGTTGATATGCTTGCGGTTTATTTTGAATGTCTTCAGAATGCCGCAGTAGCTAAAAGAGTTTACGCGGCTCGATATCCAAATCGGTGTCCTTGCGATGTAAGAGTTTTTCCCCGACTAGTGGCGAGCTTACGAGCCAATGGTAGTTTTCGGCCTACGCTTCAACGGCAAAGAATTGGAAGAACACAAGAAAATATTAACCGTTTACTGAGCTATGTTGAAGGAAATCCTCATGTTAGCACAAGAGCATTATCCACTGAGTTGGGCATATCAAGGATAACGGTTCAAAATATTTTGAAGGGCCATATGTAAGTTCTAATGGCCATCAAAATATATAGGTATTCGTTTAAACTATTTTTAATTACTTTAAGAATGCTCCCATATCATGCCGTTTTGCATCAGGCCTTGAAAGAGGAAGATTTTGATCTAAGGTTAGATTATTGCCATTGGATGTTAGGCATGATACGCGAAAATAGAGAATTTTTATTTCAAATTCTTGGGACCGATGAAGCCACCTGCAGTAGTGACGGGAGAGTCAATCTGCACAATATGCATTATTGGTCTGCAGAAAATCCCCATTGGTTGCGTGAAGTTCAGCGCCAAGGATGTATGGTGTGGCATAGTGGGAGGCAGAATTATTGGGCCATATTTTTTCGAGCAACCCCTATATGGCAATGTATTTCTTGACTTTTTGGCCAATCAATTACCGTTGTTGTTGGAAGATGTGCCTCTGGAAACCAGACAAAGATTGTTTTTGCAGTTGGAAGGTTGACCAGCACATTTTGCTATTAATGTGCGAGAGCATATTAATGCAGTATTTCCACTGCGGTGAATTGGAAGAGGAAGTCTGTTTCCATGGCTTCTGCTTAAAGGACATCGTGTTTCAGACTCAACCTACTGCTAGAGAAGATATGAAAAACCGGATTCGTAACGCAATACCTAACACACTGAGAGCGGAAATTGAAGTTGCAGTTTTGTCTAGTCATGAGAGGCTTCAGCAATGCATAGAGCGTGATGGTCAGCATTTCGAGCATTTACCGGGGCATTAAAAACCTTCCTCCTTTAAATCGGTCCTTTTTAGGGCCACAACTTACATAATAGAAACAATTCCAGAAAAATATAGTTAAAAAAAAATACAAATTTAAGGAATTTTCGTATAAAGTTTTTTTTTTTGCCGATATTTTAGGTTAGGAATAAGATATCGAGATGCATCGAAGCATCATTTAGCTACTTGTTCATGAAAAAAAAGTCATACCAATGCATTTAATTTTTTTGCGCAAAATTAACCGTTTCTGTCGGAATATTGAACAAAGCCCTCTAGCGACGACATGTGAAAGTAACAAAACAAATATTATAACATTTGTATCCCAAGAATAGCTTATTTCAACACGCCCAAGTTTGTTAAAATCGGCTTAGCCGTGTCGAAGATACAGGGGGTTATTTAAGGAAACTTTTGAATACCCCCCACCACTTTATTTTAAGACATACGTCAAAAAGTGACAAACAAAAAAAGTTCAGATTATCCTCGACTATAAAGATCAGTTAATTTTTTTTTTTGTTGGGTTAATGTAGCAGAATTCATGGAAACATCACTTTTTTAGATTCAAGATTGCAGTTACGCCCCCTAGCGGCCATTTCAGAAACTTGAAAATATTTTCCAGGTTTTTGTATAGGCCGTTTTAGTTGTAACTTTTTTTTGCGCAAGCCTCTACGATGGATAGTTTTCCAGATACGGTACCTCGCATTCTTAGTCGGCCACTCTGTACCTTATAGTTTTGTAGGCGTGTTTTAGCCAAAAAATGAATTAGCACATGCAGTCTACGCTTAGTACGATATTTATTAACGCTAAAATGGTCTGTTGCACAATTAAAGAAATGTAAAAGGATATTTATGCTCTGAGGTAGCAAAAAATGAACGCTTTCATAGTTACTCAAAACAAATAAAAATATAACGTGGAAATTTCTAACATGAATCAATTTCCTATCATTTCTATTTAGGGAAACGATCCAATAAGGCTAAATTGCTAGAGATGCAGATTATGCGATACTTACAAGCATTATGTACATATCGATAAACTTCTCAAAAGCTTCACAGGAGACGACAACCAAAATTGAATTTTGAGTGAACTGAAGTATTTTAAACTTTCTATCGTAGTTATAGGATTGCCTTATATGTATATAGAGTAATATTTCAGAAAGTATCTTAAAAGTAAGATCCACTGAGACTTACATTACTAAAGATGTTTGTCAGAAGCTATAAAGACAGTTCTGTCTCACATATAAATGTTGATGTCTTCCCACAATTCAATTTCTTTGGTTTTGTATTCACAAAAAATATTTGGAGCATTGAACATAACACACATTTTGTAATAAGATGCATGCACATTGTTAAATTAGGTCAGAAATTTGTGCGAATACTGAATTTTTGGTGAATATATAAAGAATGTTATGAACCATTACTCCACTAAAGTTTAATTAGTAGCATGAAAATTGCGAATTTCTCGGTTAGATCGTTTCACTTGTATATCAATTTTACTTTGAGGGTCAAATTTATAGACATTAATTAAGATATACTTACATTCACGACCTCAGGTTTGGGGTCTATTCCACTCACGCATAATTAAATTTAATAGTAATATTATTATTTTCACGTGGCTTTTGGCGAGAGTAAATCCCGAATAAAGATTTTGTTTACGACGCATCATTCCTAATTAAGTCTTTTAAAACTTGTTGATGGATTGGCAAATATTAAGTGTTTCTTATCTTTTGGGTTACAAGGAAAAATAATGAAACATGTATAATGTAATTTGCCTTATAATAACATTAGCATTAGACATGTTAAGGGTATACGAGCGCTTATCATTTCCAATATTTTGTGTCTGGAATAGTAATGAGGATGAAAAGCAAATAGGGAAAATGTGTACAAGGGCAAATATTACAAATTGCGGTGAATTGGGGTAGCACTTGGTATTGATAAAGAATTATAGCAAATTGATGAAGTTTTATAAACTTAATGCAATTTATAGCAATGTCATTTCTACGACACACCGTGAAAGAATAACGTCAATTGATATTTAGTGAAAGTTGAAATCTGGACAAATAAAAATGAATGCGTTTCTTCTATAGAAATGTTAAATCTGTATATTTCATAAAATACCAACTAAAGATTTTTATATTTAATGAAAGCATTTTAAATAGTGTAAAGTAAACCGTGATCTTTATACCTTTGAAGCTAAACAACAAAATTTGGGAAGTAGATATCGTCATGCGTTTTTCTTTGTGTAATGTAGAGCAGGTACTGAAGTTTTTCTGTCTGTACTGTAGACAGTGGCGTAACAGAACTTGAAGTTAAATGCTCAACAGGAAGAAGTTCAGTGCGTTTTGTGGTGTATAGAAACCAGGCGCAACGTAATTTGCACAAAGTATGGGGACAATCACCATCAAGGCCCACCCACAGTAGTGTTCTCCATCAGAAGATGGTGGTCGGCCAAGCACAAATGAGAATGCTTGAACGTGTCCATTAGAGGGTAACCCGAAACCTTAGAAAATACAGTGGCGCAAAAGTTATATGTAAAATTAATATGCAACTCTGATTGACCAAAACATGATCTTTCAAACGCTATTTAATTTGTTTTATTTCTTAACAATTTTTGTTGTATTTAGTATAAATTTTGTCGATAAATGGCAACTCTATATTTGGCCTTTCAAACTAAAATAAGTCACAGTTTTATCAGCGACGGTTCGTTATCTTTTATAAATCCTGAATTGAATGTTAATTTAATTAAATACATAAATAAAAAGTTTACCTTGTAGGTAGCGGATCGCGAAAATTTTACTATTGCAATAAACGTTTGTCAAATCGGCGTTGTTGCCGCGCTAGAAAAGAAAATTAGTGGATTTTTAATATCTTGATAATATGTCGTAATTTGCTAATGTTTTCAAAATATTTTATTTATATATTTTTATGTAAGAAATATGAGAATGTATGTAACTAATATTTGGCTAGGGTTGAAAAACACATGTTGTTGGGGTGTGAGTAGCAGGTGTACGCCTAAAACTGCTTTACTGAAGGGGCGTAACGAATCATTGGAATTTCTTATGCGCCGATTCTTAATGTAAAAGTGTCACTAGTTTAGTAAGTAATTGTGTCGGTACAGACCACGATCAAAAGATATCTTTGTTTGTTACTTGGAAACTCAAGAGCTAAATGTAGAGTTGTTACGGACGAATGCATATTTTTAAAACTAAGATATGGTACAATAATTGATGGGAAACTGTTCCAACGTAAATTAATGTTTCTTGTTCTGGTATTACTTTTGAAAAATGGGGGTTGATTGCGAGAGTAAAGATAGTTAGGTTTGAAATCGGTGGAAATTTAGTAACAGTTAGTGTCAATCGAGCCAGATATATTCGGAGTTAAATAAATACCGTCATTGTAAACCGTTTGTCTTTAAAATATTTCGGGCGTAAACATTTTCTTTTGAATTAGCCAACACTAATTTGTCTTTTATTTCGTGTGTTAGTTTTAATGTGTTTTTCAAATATTAATCTATAAATAAGAGTCACTCTTTTTGAAGTTAAACCGCGCATGTTTACAATTTGTGTCTGTGATCAATTAAAGGATTCAAGTGTAAGTAGGTATTTTTATATAAACTAGGGCACGCAGAAAATGATTCTACAAGCCTATATATTGGTGTGAATTAGCATTGTTAGTTGTTGTTTATATTTATATTTGTGTAAAGGTGAGGCGTGAGCGAACGGGTGAAGGATATCGCCCTGGTAATTGTAATTTGCAATTGCTGAGTGTGTACATACTCCCGGGCTCAGATGACCATTAAACACCTCTAATTTTTTTTTATTGTTGTATAGATGCATGTATAACCTGAGGAAGGAGCGATATATTTTTCTAACGCCCTTAAATTTATACAGGGTCCGGCAACAAGAGCGCCTTCGTCTAAATCTTCCGTTTCATATAAGCTAGATTAATAAAATTTGGGATAGGGTTATAGTTTAGTTGTGTGCATATTTTAAAATTATTCACGTGTATACATGTCGTTTATTTAAAGATGACCAAACTAAAATAAAAAAAAGTTTTAAATGGAACACCCTGTATATTATTGCTTTTTGAATTCTACACATTGTTCCTAACAAATTCGCAATATATTTCCCTGTCCCTAATAGCCGTTTTTGAGTTATGTCGATTTTTATTAAAAAAATTGAAATTACAGAGATAGCTTTGAAAATGTACCTCGTTAACCGTTGAAAAACAAAAGTTATCTAATTTATATCAGAACAAGTACACAGGTAGTGCTTTCTTATAATGCAAAGAAAATGTCATAATTGCATACAGGGTGTTTGCAATTGACTTGCCAATCAGACATTATTCCAACTAGTAAAAGTTTACTTTTGCAAATAGTACACGCTGTATATTATTCCGTTTTTGGTTTCTACATATTAACCCTTATCAATTCGATATACAATTCCCTATCCCTATCCCGTTTCCGAATTATTTTCAATTTTTCAAAGTGTATTGGAACATTTTCTTAAATCCATGGCCTCGTATAAACAGAAAAAAAAAACAATGAGAAACAATTGTATTGCAAATTAAAAAAACGCAACAGAAACTAATACACTATAATTATTAAAATTATTTCTAAAAATACAAAACTAATAAAATAAAAAAAAAATTAACGCTAATCATAAACAATAATGATTTATAATAATTGTTCAAAATGTTGTCCGTTTTTCGGATGCAGACCTGAAGTCGATCTTTAAAAGATTGTTTAACTCTACGCAACAACTCAGGAGTAATGCTATGGAAAGCCTGTGTTATATGATTACGCATATCTTCGGAAGTGGTTGGTGGTTTTTATGTGTCCCCATAAAAAGAAATCTATTCTGTCAGATCAGGGGACCTAGCTGGCCACCTCACAGGTCCATGTAATTAATCTTCTGTCATAATATATTAGCTTCTGTTGCGTTTTTAATGTATAATACAATTGTTTTATGATGTTCTTTTTTATCTATATGAGGCTATAGATTTAAAAATGTCTCAATAATCTTATACATTTGAAAAATTGAAAATAATTCGGAAACGGCTATATTTAGGGATAGGGAGTTGTATGGGGAACTGATAAGGGTTAATATGTAGAAACCAAAAATGTAACAATATACAAGGTGTTTTATTTGAAAAAGTACACTTTTACTAGTTCGAATAATGGTTTAATTGGCAAGTCAATTATAAGCACCCTGTATGCAATTAGGTCATTTTCTTCACATTAAAGGGAAGCTCTATCTGTGTACTTATTCTCATATAAATTAGATAACTTTTATTTTTCAACAGTTAAGCAGGTACATTTTCAAAGCAAACTCTGTAATTTCAATTTTTTTTTAGAAAAATTGAAATAACTCAAAAGCAGCTATATTTAGGGATAGGGAAATATATTGCGTATTTGTTAGAAACAATGTGTAGAATTCAAAAAAGTAAATAATATACAGGGTGTTCTATTTAAATTTTTTTATAATAATTTGGTCCTCCTTAAATAAACAACCTGTATTCGCGTAAATTATTTTAAAATATACACACAACTAAACTATAACTGTACGGAAGATATAGAAGAAGGCGCTTTTGTTGCCGGACCCTGTGTATCGGTCACGTTGTGGTGATCTATTTATAACTTACCCTTGTAAGGCTTCGTTTTAATGAGCTTTTTTTTCAGTTTTGAAGTAGAATTATTTGCCTGCGAGCTAATTTCTCTTTATATGTAATTTCTTGTAACTGGACTTATGTATTTTGTGCTTTAGTGGTCACTAAACAATTGTGTACGTGTAAATTCCTTGTCCATTTTCATTTGTCCTTGCCTTTACCTTGTTATCACCTGTTTTATTGTTTTATGTGCTTATTTACTTAAATACCGGCATGATTCGTTTTAAAGGGCCACATGTTTGGTATTATTATTTTTATTTTGATTATTTATGAGACAATTGTGGGTGTGACTACATGGGGTTTCTTCTTTTTTATTGTGTTTCTGTGTAACTAAACTGATTTTTATTCATTTTATCTTAATGTTATAATCTTGTACGCACTTTAACCTGTTTTAATGGTGTTTTGTTATACGTTTAACCCTTTCATTGTTTTCTTTGTCTTTATTTGATTTATTAATGTACTTGTGCAATTACTTATTTATGAATAAAGTGGGTTTTATTGGTGGTTTTTTCCCACGATAGTACTTTAACGGGCTGAATCACCATTGCGCAAAGCTCGTTGATTTTAATTTGAGTAGTTTCATTGTTTTTACCTGTCCCTCATGATGCAACACTTACGTCATCCAACCTATCTAATTCAGGTAGCACAACATACCTACCACTAGACAGCTACATCGTTTGATCAGATTTGAGGTTTGCGAGTAATTAAATATCGGACTTGTAAATAAATTCTAATATTTTAATTATTATCAGGAAAGTCAAAGTAAGGCAGGCAATTAAGTTAAGTAATAGTAACATTATTGTCAGTCAAGTCAAGATAAATCACTTAGCAATTGTTTTGTTCTTGAAATTGCATTACAGCAAATAAGTTCAACCTCGAGAAGGATTTGAACCTACGACCTGCACTTTGCTAGAGTACTTTCGAACTTATTCGTTCATAACAAAACTTATAATAATTTGAATGTTAATTTATTTTTAATATAAGCCTTAATTTATACCTCTCTTTAAAATTCATTTAATCGTTTTCAATGTTAACTTGTAAACTTATTTTTAACTTTAATATACAATTTACGTTATATTTTATACAAAATGCGAAAATATATGTGCAATTTATTTTCAACCCCTACCAGTGGCGTATCTTAATTCTTAAATATCTGAATTTCTATTAGGAGATACACATTCCTACACGAGTATTGTTTACTAATTTAATGAATTTTATACTTTTGAGTCAACAGCAATAGTACTGAACAAATAAACACAAACTTGTCTCATATAAACTGAATACTAATAAAATAATTAATTTAGCCTAACAAAAAAAATGTGACCAATCAAAATGATTCAAAATATTTTATTGAGTAAGCAAAATATAATACACTATACAGTGTATTTTGTGTTGATTGAACTGTTTGCGTTTTCACTATTTCATATTTCATAAATTTATTCCGTAAGTAATTCTTAAACATATTACAACTACTGAGAACGATAACTGCAACTGTCATCGAAACGTATAGCCTTTTATAAATATAAATAGCAAAATACACCATTTAAACCCAAAAGCTGAGTATTTTAATTATGTGTAATAATGGGGAAACTTTACATTTTCATAAGTATATTTTTTAATTCCCATTTTCTGATACCTACTGTAAATACTTCGTTGCATTTGTGTCAGTATCTCTTGATTAAATGCTGTGGGAAAATTTAAAATTAAGATAAAACTGCTCTAGTAAATAAACTTTACAGTGAGGTTTAGATAACGACTATTTATAATTCAAATTAGCCTACATTAATTAAAATAATTAAATATTGAAGGACAAATAATAAAGCGTGTGTAATATGTCAACTGTATTAATTAATACTGAACTCAATTCATATCTTACTAAATACAAATGTTACAATCTGTGTAACACAAATTTTAATTTTCTTAAAAAAAGGGCTAAAGTAATAATAAAATGTTTTGTTCCAGATGATGGATTACCCTTAGAAGATGATTACTCGGAAAATGCGATAGACCATACATTTCAAACGGCACAAAAGTAAGTTTAGAAACAAACGTTTCTACGTACTGGTGGTATTTATGTGTTATACGTCAACAATTAACAGGTAGTGTTTTTACAAATTTGTTCGCATGCATGAAGGTTGCACGTGCTGTGGATGTAATTATTTTTAAGTTCAATTTAATTTTTTAACAATACGTATGTACAGTATTTTCCGAATAATTGCTTTTTTTTCGCTGTATTGAAATTATTTACATTTTAGTCTGTTGATTAAATTTTTACGCACTTTTGCGGTAAGTGCTTTTTTTATGTGAAAATACTTTGGGCCTAAACCCGCTAGAATCAATCAATTTCATATTACTTTCTAATTCCCTTCATGTAATTTTAATTTTTTGCATGCTTCATGCAAACGTTATTATCAGCGTAATTAAATGCTACATCACCCATATGTTCCTCTCCCTCCGCCTTCTGATTATTGGTTTTTACATTTAACATTCGAAAAAGCTAATAATAGAAATCTATTTTGACACACATATTATAATACAAATTTTAACCTCGCTGATGGGAACGTTGACTCTTTAATAATTTAAACTTGTAAGGCATGATTGCCAACACGTGTGGTTTTTAAATTTGATAAATAGTTGAACGCGTTGCACTTGCTGACACGATTGAGTAAACCTAAAATATCATTAGCCATAGAACTTTTGCAAATTTTAAGTTATTCTCTACTAGATTTTAGAAAGTCTTAACGAATGAGCCGTTGATCGCACGGTTCATTCCATAATTTTGTCTACTTTGGCAGGCTTTTGTGAAGCAGCGTGCAACGGTTAGTACAGTAGACACTCTTGTGACGACTGTTGCACTGTGATGTATAGACAATTTCTCTTTAAAACATATTTACTATACATCTATAAGAATTGCTTTAGGTTGGGTACGCGTTTTTAATATGGAGAGATTTCTCTCAAAATGGCCACCCGGCCAATATGTCCTATTTGCGGAAACTAGGATGTATTGTCACGTATGGATGAAATTTGTCGTAGAATTTTTTTTAATATTAGGATATTTGAACATCATATGTAGAATCCTAAATTAGTGTTAAGTTACCTGGAATTTTTATTTTAAAGCTTATTGTCGGAGTTTCCATAAATGAAAGAAGATAGTTTTAAAGAAACAAAATGTATGCGTTAAACTCATTTGAGTTATCGTGTTTGTTAGCGAAAGATCAGTGGCGTTTAAAAAGTTCTGCGTGCTTTCGAGTTGACCAATTCATTTATGGATTGAACTGTTATTGGGAAAGTTAAAGAAAATTTATTTAAATCGCAGGATTTCTTATCGAAAAGCAGGATGTGTGTATCTGGGTTTTAGGTATCAAGTCTGTTTTTTTTTTCTAGGAAATGTCGATTATGCAAGTTTAGTACAGAAGAATTTTTCGTGTGGCGATCAAAAAGATGAAGTGATTTTAGGAGGGTTAGACGTTTTGTTTTTCTTTTAGTTAGTTAAAAGTCAGGCTGTGAAGGAAAGACGTCGAATGCTGAGCGGGTGATATAGATTTCGAGCGCACAAAATTTACCTACTCGGGTTACTTGAAGCTATCGTGAGAGAATCTTCGCGTTCACCTAGTGTAGTTTATGATATCATCCCGAGCAGGTCTTGTATTGCTATTCGTTGGTCAGGAGTGACATTTTCGTACCCATTGAAGAGGAATAGTGTTAATTTTAGTTCTTTCCATATTTTTGGAGTAAAATAAAAAATTGTGAATGGAGAAAGTACATCTATGTCCACAGCTTGTTCAGACGAATAAAAGACTGCTGTAACTATACGCAGGATGCTTCAAAGAAAGGTGGCCCTAATGCTGGGATAGATAGACCACTTTTAAATTATCCGAATAGTTTTAATCATAACTTTTTTGAGGTTAGATTTTCTAGTCCAAATTTTAAGTGAACTTAAACATCATTCAATTTTACACCAAAGAGGTTCTATTGGTAAAACTATTAATTAAACAAGGAATCACAAGAAGAAAATTAAAATAAAGTTGACTAAAAATATGAAATATTCAATCAGTAAGTGTTCAAAGTCTCCTCCGTTTTCGCGAATACGCAATTCTATCCTTTTTTCTAAAAAATGTATTAATCATCTAAACGGTTGAGGAGTCATGAAGCCATTAAAGTGATATTCAATTCTGTCTTGCAACACTTAACCTGAATTTACCTCAGTAGCATAGACTTTTTGCTTAAGATACGACCAAACTGTGTAGTCCAAAGTACTGAAATCGCATGACCGTAGAGGCCACTGAATTGGAGCTTCTGCAACTCTACTATCCATCGATTCTGATAACGGTTACTCAACTAATTACGACACCTTCTATCAAAGTGCGGGGGAGCTCCATCATGCATAAAAAATTGATATCTTCGCTCGTTTAGCGTTAAATCTTCTAAAATCTCGAATAAATAATTTTCTAAAAGTCGTGGGATACAATACGATTTAATTTGTTGCCTAAAGTTGCTGCCCAAACATTAGCTTTAAACAAGTGTTGGTAATGTGATACCCTTTTAACTTGTGGATTCTCATTACACCAGTAGTATGCATTATGAGAGTTGAACGTTCCTTGTCGCGTAAAGATGGCCTCGTCGGTAAAAAAAATACATTTAAAACAATTGGGATTGAAGGCTGTCATTTCTCTTAACGTTTCACAAAAATCTACCCTAACCAGCAGATCGTCTGGCAAGAGATCTTGGACTTGTCTGTAGTGATAAGGATGTAGCTGCTGCTCCTTAAGTATCCTCAAAGTACTTGCAGAAGACGTATTTGTATGTTATGCCATATTCCTTACGATAATTATTGGATCTTGATCAACTATGTCAAAAATGATATTCTGTTTCTGAATGGTTCTTGTTGTTCCGGGCCTACCAGAATTAATTTTTCTTGGTCTCACATTTCCAGTTTCTGGATAACGTCATTCCACGGCTCTAAACGCTTTTTATTTGGTATGTTTCTTCTGAGAAACTTTTGTGCATAACGCATAAACGCTGTACTAGCGTATTCAACATCTGAATACATTTTGATTACTAATTAACGTATTTAGTCAGTTTTCCATGATTAAGTAATGACATATTGAACACTTGCTCTAACTGATTGAATATTTCATACTTTTAGTCAAATTTTCTTATTGTGATTCTTTGTTTAATTAATAACTTTAGCCTTAGCATAATGTTATTGTTTTTGGTTTTTAATGAGAATACTTACTTTATACCAGCATCAGTTATTACTTCATCACATTCAAATCAAAATACTCCGAAAACGGTACACAGTACCGAGTTTTACCAATAGTACCTTTTTGGTGTAAAATTGAATGATGTTTAAGTACACTTAAAATTTGGACTACAAAATCTAAACTCAAAAAAGTTATGCTTAAAACTACTTGTTAAGAACCGCGTATTTAGCGCCCTCTATTAGAGCCAGATATAACAACATATTCATGGGTTATGTCAGCTTCCAAAACAAATTCATACGAAGTTTCATTACTACGATGCCAGTAGTTCCAACATAATCGTAAAAAATGGGTATAAAAATTTATTTTTAAACCCTGTATCTTGAATACAGATTCGAAAATTTTTTACTAAGCAGACCCAACTTATTTTTCAGCGTTCTACCTATTCTGGCAACCTTTCTTTAAAACATCCTATATATATATATATATATATATATATATATATATATATATATATATATATATATATACAGGGTTTTTCCACGGTACGCGTTCGTTAGAAGTTTACGTGGTTAGAAACAATTTAGAAATCTGAATTTTTGGACTTAAGGGTTATTTAAGATTCTCTTTCATTCTAAAATATTTTCAAGGTCATATTACATCTGGTTATACCGGAAGTCGCCACTAACTTCCTTATTTTAAATGGAACACCCTGTATATTATTTTATTTTTGGATTCTTGACAAAATTTTAGGATAAGTCTTATAAGGGTTTCCAATATCTTTTTTCAACTGTTTCTTAGATATCTTGATTTGTTCAAAAATTTTGAAAGATGTAACCCTATTTTCAACACTGCTTGTCTTACTTATTTTTGACTGATGGAAAGTGCTTCTGGAGTAGACAGAAGCATAAGAACTTTTGAAATACTCATTGACAATTGATTTATTGCATACATGGTGTTCAAAATTTGATGAACTATTAAACAATTTTCAAAGTTGAAAAACTTTGTTAATTCAAATGTGACACCCTGTATATTATTGGATGAATAGATGCAGCATTTAGTTATGCATCGTTTGGCTATAACATTACCTATACCTATTATCGACAATTTTCTTGTTAATTAATATTTTCTACTTCAATGTGATTTTTGACAGAAACTGAAACGTTTTTCAAAAATAAAATGAACTTAATTCAAACTACACAAATTCTATTTTATTAAAACAATGAAATAAAACAAGAAGATAACAGAATTGAGAGCATAATAACAAATGAAAAACATAAAACAATTATTTGAACATAACTAGAAGAAAAGTGACAAAAAAGATAAAATGAATCATTACAAATGTTCCACATGACCGCCAATTTGATTTAAACATTTTATAACTCGTATAACTCCGTTTTTAATATATATATATATATATATATATATATATATATATATATATATATATATATATATATATATATTTAAAAGTGGTCGGATAGTTGAAATTTGACGACACTAATGTGCCGTCCCGTAAGGCCGTGTCCGCAGAAGGAGATTGAACTGTTATTGGTATCCGTCGATCAATTAATGAAGGGTCAATTGTACGAGAATTATAGTTACCGGTGTGAGGTGGAAAGAAAAAATTAGATTGTCAATTTTGTGCACTTTAAAGTAATTACTTTTCTGTGTTTATTTTTGGTGATTTTAATGAAGTTGTTTTTTTTCTTGTATTTGCTTAGACGAATGAATACGCTTTTTTTGTATATAGTATTGCATAGAAGTCCTTCAGGAGGTTAAGATAATTTTACCGAAGTGTACTCAACCGTTTCAACCAAATTTGTTTTCTACGTCATAATTATACCAATAAGGAGTAATTAAATTAACGTAACTAAGAGGATTAAGGGTTAAGGGTTACATTTATGTTACTGAGCTATTTATTTATTTTTGTATGGTGATTTTTGACTTACACGACTTTACGGCGGCAACGTTCATAATTTTTTCTTTTAATTCTTGAACCCTTTTAACGTAATCATTTCTTAGAGATTTCTCTATTATATTATTTGCTATTTTTCTGGTTATTTCTAATTTATTTTGATTTTTTCAAGATATAAAATTTTACTAATAAGATTGAACGTAAAGTAAAATTAGAGTGAAGGAGGTTGATGACCGACCAACTGGTCAGTTAGCGCGTCATTTTATTTAAACTTCGTGCAGATAGTTGGAAGCTTTACAGGAAACACATCAAGGCTTTAAAATATACCGATTCAACTGGTTTATGCCAGTAAGGCAAGCAAGTGTTTTGTTTGTTTTGAACTTTGCTGTGGAACACTCGCATATAGAAATTTTCTATTACAAACAAAGTTGTGCCTTTAATTTATGAATCCCCCCGTATTGTGTCTTATGTATTACGAGCTATCCTAATCGCAAAATTAATAACACGCCCACCCCTTTCCCGCTGAGCTTCGGCCAACGTCTTATCTGTTACGTCGGATTCTACTGCTAATTTCCCCCGTAACAGTATCCCGGAAACCATTGCTTTTAGCTCCAAACTTTAACGGCTGCAAAAGTTTAAAGTCCAGTTTTGCTGAAAATTGAACATCTTTAAAAAGGTCTGTTATGGAAACCCCTGGTTTAAGTCAGATCTGAGCATTGACAATGTAGTGTGGGTAAGGGTACAAATATGATATGCCATGCTATAGTGTAACAAAGTTTAAATAAAGTAAATCTTTATACAATTTCTATTTACCATTTACGATGCCATTGTAATAAACTAATGCGGTCCTTATTGAAATATTAACATAATGTATTTTGCACCATCGAGAGAATTAATTAATGTTTAAGTAAATTCCAGACAATTACGCAACAACTATACACCGGAAGGTAATGACAGATATTTGTCTGTGAGTTGACATACTATGCCTTTCACATAGTAGGGAGATACGGTAATTCTGATCATTTTTCGTTAAGAACAAAAAAGTTTCATAGTTCATCATAGTTCAAATGGGTTTAAAGTTGTTCATGGAGTATTCGTTTTTCCGTGATTGGTCCAGGCTGCCAAGAATATGTATGGAACTTCGGACCTAAAAATAGCTAAAAACGAGAAGGTATATGGTTTCACTGGGTCCGCAATATGTACTTGGTCACGTCATCTTGTAATCTAAAATTACTTTTTTCTCTTAGTTGGCCAAAGCCGTCAAGCTGCAAAAGTTAAAACTTCAGACTTAGAAGCAGCTGAAAACGAAATGGCATACGGTTCACTCGGATTTACGGCATTTTTTAACCGAGCCAACGCCTATTTGTTATAATGTTCATAATATTGTACGATTGATATTGAAATGGCATATAGTTTGACAGAGGATAAAATTTCAGCATACGCAAAGGATGTTGTACAGGGTGTTTTTTTTTCGTTAATATTACAGGGTATAGGCTAAACGGTAAGAGATACAAAAAAACTAAGATACGTGTCCCCTTCTCTTTTTTAGTATTTAGTTTAATGGCGCAATCGGATCTACGCTAACTAAATTGGTTTCGAAGATACAGAGTGATTCTCAAAATCTGCCGGTTTTTATTATCTCTTATGACTTGGTTATTTATGGAGATAAAAAAAAGCTTTGGATACGAAAGTTTTATGACTTTTTACGTTGAATCCAGTGGAGTTCTTAAAAAAAATATAGATGTTTAATTTTTTGAGATATCAAAAGTAGCATTTTCTTAAATGGGACACCCTGTATCTGATAATCTCAAAAATTGCATTTTTTCTTGAGATTGCAACAATATATAACACTTAATATTTTGCATTGTCCTAAATAGCTAAAATACTAAAAAAACATTTTTTTTAGTTGGCCATTAATTGAATGTTTTAAGCAATTGTTTTTGTTTTTTTACATGTCGTAAAATTCAGTAACAATTATGTATTGGTATTCTTATTCCACATCCACATCCACATCTACACTCACCACAATACCCGCTCAACCACACACACACTCGCGCACACGCACCCACTCAAAAAACACACACACACACACACACACACACACACACACACCCAAACACATACACATACACGCATTCACAAATGCGCGCATGTATGCACCCACCAACAGCAAGACACACAAACACATAAACACCGATGCCCACACCCACACCCAACACACCCACACCCACACGCACACGCATGCAAACACTTACATCCACACAAAGACACACACCCAAACCCACAACTACAACCACACCCTCACCCACACCTACACCCACAACCACAATCACACCAACACCCACCCACAGTCACATACACACCACACACACACACACACACACACACACACACACACACACACACACAACACACACCACACACACACACCACACACACACACACACACACAAACAAACCCACATCCACATACACACCCACACCCACACCTAAACGCACACGCACATACACATATACACGAACACTCATACGACGCTCGCACACACACACACACACACACACACACACACACATACACACACATACACACACATACACACACACCTACACACATACAAACACGCACTCACACAGGCACACACACACACACCCACAACCGCAACCACACCTACATCCACAACCACATCCGCATCAAGACCCACCCACACACACACACGGGTACACGCACACACCCACGCCCCTACAACGAACACACGCACAAGCACACGTCCACACACAATCGCACATACACATGTGCACACGCACACGCATGACTACACACTCCGCCGCTGGATATCTTACAAATTCTAATCTGCAATAAGAGAAATGAAAACAACCTTAAATATGAATTTTATGGTTCTGGAGTTATCGTGGTACTAACATACACACAGCTGCAACTGAAGTTCCTTGGCCGTATGGTATACCTCTTTTCGACTACGCCCTTGATCTTGCTGTGCCGTTACATCTGGAAAAGGAAAGGAGAGAACATATCTTAAAATAGTGTGTAGGGACTGTGTTTTTATAATGAGTAAAGGAAAGCGTTACAAAAAGGCGCAGAACATTTCAAAACTATCGGCAGAAGTATCATAATTTGGCAAGATTCAAGCCATTGACCACGCAAGGTCCATTGTTAATGTTGAAACTGTTTGCGTATCTGGAGTAGTTACTGACCAGAAATCACAATCCATGTTCCCCTTCATTTACGTTTAATAAGTGACATGCTTTTTACGGTTACAAATATTTTAGTAGTTTTTTCTAGTGATTATCAAAGGTAAAGTTATTCAAGTCTTTTGTTATGATTACCATTAGGAGACAGTACTAGGAATGTGTCATGCGAACAAGATTATTTGCTAATTAACACGCAACTTATCAGAAAATATCTTCTGAACTATTTTTTGTGTTCTTGAAAGAGGAAACAATCTGGGAATTTGATCGTCCTTTAGGATATGGGAATCTCACTTGTTCATCGAAATACCTTAGAAGTTTTACTTTTCTCTAATTGCAAAATAGAAAAAAGTCAAATAATTAATCTCAGTGACGAAATTAGGTTACCACGGAAACTGTTACGGGTCGAAATGGCAGTAGAATCTGAAGTAACAGAAAAGAGAGGGTTCCGGTAGCTCAGTGGTAAAAGGGATGGGCGTGTTATTAATTTTGTAAGTAGGATAGTTTGTAGTACATAAGTCGCAATAGTGTAAAGTCATAAACCATAGGGCGCCAGTTTGCTTACAATCGAAAGTATCTATTCCTAATCACCTAAAATGGGAGTATTCCAAACCAAAGTTAAAAAAAACTTGTTTACGTTACATCGCATAAACCAGGTGAATCGGTAAAGCAAAAGCCTTGATCCGGCGCTTCCTGTAAAGCTTCAGAATATTTGCATGTAATCAAAATAAAATGAGGTGCTCAAAGACCAGCTGATCAGTCGTAAACCTTATTTAATTTAATTCTATTTTACGTTAATTCTTATCAGTGAAATTCTATATTTTAATGAAATAAAATAAAGAATAGCAAGCAATCTAACAGAGATATGAAAATGTAAGCTTTCACCAGTATTACATACATTTAAAATACTTTTTGGGATTTTTATGGTGTATTTTTATATTTATTCTAAACGCCTCGATAACACTTACAGTATCTTCGTTAGTAGCAAATAATCTTTCAAAATTGTTTCAGCTGTTGAAACGATTTTTTGAAACTTGAAAAACTGGAAACGCGAACATAAACCTACTACTAAGATAACAATTTAATAAACGTATATACGTTGTCGCTGTAAGGTCAAAACACCATAAAAAATAAGCAGATCAGTAATATGAACGTAATCAAAATATTTTATCATCTAAATTTATGTGATTTGTAAATGATGATAACGCTGTGAGGTAGGGCGGAAAGTACATGTATAATTGAAATAACACACATAACATTCTGTAATACGCTGTAATAGTAATAATAAAAAAGGTAATCAGTCACAAACCAATTGATTTACGAAAGGAATTAAAGTGCAACCTTTCGTACGTAAAATTTTAAATGTTAAATGTAAGTGTCGGGAAGAAGCTTGCAAGGTTCAGAATTCCCATAATCAATTACCTTCATACCTTAATTTTAATTAACCGTATCTTGACTTGCAGTTTGGTAAACTTTACAATACAAATATCAAGCAAAAAGATGACAATATAGCATAATAACCTGAAGGTCAATAGTAGAATGAATAAGCTTTTAATAAGTGATACAATAGCCAAGTGCGTAATCGATCACAGTTTCACAAATTGATTCAAGTCACAAATCACAAAAAGTTATTACTTTCCATTTTATGGACCCTTAGTGATTGACCGGAAAATACCAATAAACCTCCAATCTCTTTGAGTACGGTACCGTATTGCAGCTTTATAACGTCAACTCAACTTAATGTTTCATTTGACTTAAATTCGCAATCTTAACAGCGAAAAGCTTAAAGCAGACCTAGGTGACTTAATATTTACTTCATCTGAGTTGATCTACACACTGTTAACATATTTATACAACGTTCTTTGACTTTTACATACACAAAATTTTATTAAAACAGTTTATATACAGCGGCTAATTGTCTGTCTGAACGAGATACGCAAAACAAAAAGAAACCGGTGTTGGTTTCTCGATACACACATTTTTTACCTGAAACAATAAAAAGATCGTATAATCCCCAAAATGCTAAAAGAAAATATAAAAGTGCTGACCAGCCAACTCTTAATCTTCCTTTTTGCAAAATCCAACTAAAACGTCAACACAAACAAAGTTTTTTGGATTTGAACATCCTTTCTTTTAATCCACACTAAGTGAAGGGGACAAGTGTTACTTCCAACTGTTCATCACTGCGTATTTCCGAATCAACTGAGTAATTGAAAAACAAAACCCTCTTTCCCCAACAGGATCACGCCATCTTTCACCACCTTCCATTAAAATGTTCCATAAAAACTGCATAGTGGACGTTTCCCACAAAAACAACGAACCTTGAACCGCACAAACGTCGATGAAAACAGAAACAATACTCAGAATTGCGCTAGCTCCGTTCGGCTTGCGAATAACAACCCTATTCTACCAACTGAACCTTCCGCAATTTTCTTCACTTACAATTTTATCCAAATTTAAATCGGTCAAATAGGATTTACGCGCGCCGAGATTTATGATAAACACGATAAGAAAATAAATTTCAAGGGCGGTAACACATAACCTATATTAAATTTCTTAAACTTCCTTATGATAACAATCAATCTAATTCCCAAGACGGCGTTTTTCACTTTTAACGAAGAAGTTAAAAATACGAATTTAAAATACATTTTACGCAAAACTAAATTTATAGAAACTCTACAGTACGATATTCAGATATATCAATATTCAAAAAGAAAATTCTACGCCAATTTCATTCACACGTGACAAAACTATTAATTACTGGAATACACTGTATGTTTTTGGAAATACCTGTAATAATACTTATGCATTCTACTTTCTGGAAACTCTGATGGTATCACTATTTGATAGACGTCGTCGGTTCAAAAATATAAACCAAAGCTCAGAGGAATCATTATAATAACTGAATCAGCATACACATTGCGGCAATTAAATTCCGAGACAGAACCTATAAAATTGAAACGAAACAATTTATTTTTATTCAAAGTATTCTCCTTCTGATTCAATGCACTTTATACAGTGATTCAAATGACTTCTCGGGCTCATTTTTCGGTATTGGCACCAAGGTGCGCGTCAACGCTATATTTTATAATTTGCCCTTTTATACCGTGTTAAATTAAACCAAAAGAACTTTATAACTGAAGTTGATTTAGAGAATTAATTCGGACAGACTTAAATTAAAGAACAATTTATTTTATAAAGTCATTTGATCTAGTCATCCTTTTAGTTTTATCCAAATGCTGTCACAAACATTCGGTATAATGGAAGATATATCAGGATAATGTTGCATGTTACCGCCTGAAAACGGAAATTCCCAAATATTACAGTCTTTGGGCAGTTTGCTCACATCAAAGTTTTCCACTGGACGCATCCTGTTTTTGACAAATCTTGTAAACCGACATGCATGACATAATTCCGGATCAAACTTTGCCAACCTAAAAATTTTCGTAAAACGTTCCGTGTGTTAATGGCTATAATTACATCGGAGATGATGACGTCGCGTTTCTTAATACGCCTACTAAAGGATCAACATAGAAACAAATGACAAAATAGTAAATTACATAAAAAGGGTTAAGGGTAGTGACTATCACCCGGGTTGTGTACCATGCTTTTTCTACTCCTATTGAGTATAAAAACAGTGGCGTATTGGTAATACGTAACTACCACTCACTATGATTGTTATGACCTTTGAACGTTTTATACACGTACCTAATATTATAGTGAACGATCCTATAAAAATAAAGTATTGTATAAATGTACTATAGGATTGTATGGTTTATTTCAATTACCACCTTAAAAAATTTGATCTAAAATGAATAGACCGAGTTGACGCCACTGATTTTATTAGTTATCTTGAAATTACCAAATTAACTTCACTTTTTGTATGGTTAACGATGGAATGAAATTTTATTTTATTGTTGCTCTAAAGTAATAATAAATGTAAATGTACTACAAACTGTTATTTAAAGGTGGTATATATTTTTGTATTTCAAACTTGAATTTTATTGAAACACTTTTCAGTTTATAATAATGAACTATTTAACATTGACGTAAATGGCTTAGATCTTACACAAGGGCTTAGATACATATATGCGTCTTAATTCTGATACTATGCTTTCGATATATTCTATGCACTAAATTGTAGTGGCAGTTCAGGCTTTATTTAACACAGAATTCAATTTTCTGCTACATGTTACGATTTCGTGCTATTTGAGTAAGCAGATTTCCACTTGCATCGATTAAAATGGTGGTGGAAGTAATACACATAAGTTAAAATAACCTAAATATAATGATTATCTGGTTACATTGCAATTAAAAATATGTTCAATGTCTTCTACAATAAATACTGAATATCGTTACCACCTCATCTATGAAATTATTAACACTTAAAGTTAGTTTTGTTTCAATTAATATAACAAAAAGTTACAGAACCAATGTATAATGAATAACATTATAAGTAATTAATGCACCAAAAGTAGGTAGATGCTTATTTTCAAAATAACTATTAGCTGTATTATATTGTTCAATATCTGGTTTAAACTTTATACATAAATATTAACCAACATACTGCTACATTAAACCATTTCCAAAGTTATTATCTAATAACTGATCCTTTACGTACCAAAAAAATATGCCTTCAACTGCAATTGAAAGCTTATAACGCATTATTAAATATTAGTATATATTAAATAGATTTCACTTTTATATTTGGAAAACAATTGGCAAATTGTACAAACTATCATTAATTCACTTAATTATCAATCTACTAAATGTAGAATGTATCAAATCTTTTGCACCATCCATAAACGGTATTTCCGATGTTATTTTCTTACGTCCTTCACTTTTCTAAAATGAAAATTATAATTTAGTGGAACGTGATGATATGTTCTTATGTGGTGTTTAAAAGTTTCTTTAAATAACAATATCAATACATGTTTACCTAAATTCACATTTTAAAACACCTAAAAATTTAGGTGGACCCTAGCTTAATGGAACAAATTTGCTTGAACTATCATTTAAATGCTGTTACAACTACCAATAGAGTATATACGTGCTCTATACCTTAAAACCACATTAAGAAGTGTATCCATTAATTATTAATAATAAAATAATCATCACAGTGCAATTGGAATATGTAATAATGTGTTGACATTGGACTTCCTACCAATCAATACAATGAGGTTAACTCAGTGAAACTGAACTATTTCAGGGTTTCCAAATTTGTTATGTAAATTATATATATATATATATATATATATATATATATATATATACATGCGGTCTAGTTAAAAATGAAAATGACTTTATTTAATTCAAGCTTTCGAAATAATTTATTTCTTCATCAGGAATTAAATGCGAGAATTATCAACTAACTAACATTATTGTACAGAATAGTTGATTACAATTTAAAATCACTACTTAAAAAGAAGACAGTTATTGAAGTCTTTCAAAATTATAAAAATTGGCATGTATATATATATATATATATATATATATATATATATATATATGTAAGGTCCTTTACGCAATTTTTATATTTGCCGCGGCTAAACTGCAATCGGTCTTTAGATTATAAACTAAAGAGGGGGGTGGGTTCGTCGGAATTTTTAATCTTAGCTCTACACTGTCCACATAAAATAATTAAAATAAAACGGTTTAAAAATATATTTTCCTATATTATACAATTCTAATATATTCACACTTATACTAAATTCCCTGGTTAACAACTAACATAAACGTAACAATAAGAAAACAACTTGACGTTCTGATTGAGACGGCGGCGTCGGGGGCGTCCACTCGGTTTGGACGGCAAGTTTGGATCTCCTCCTTCCTTCCACTCGCTCGATACGACAGCTTATTGTTGTCGAAGTCGCTTCTATAAAATAGATTTTAATACTCCCTAGTTACACTCAATGATGACCGTAATATTTAAATGATTAATAACGTTGTGTTTAATTAATTATTTATGCTGGATACGGCCCTGTTTACAGCAGAAAAGAATTTATAAACAAACTACTGGTTATTCAAAACGAGGGTTGCGCGAAACTAGGTCACTAGTGAAAATCGATATCCCGAGTTCACTGTTGTACGCATGACGGTTGTATCGGTCTAATTGCGTGCGGCTCTTTACCTTTAGTAATTTCTGGAAGACGGACAGGCGCGTATGCTTCGTGAAGCAATTTACTTTCGCGATGTATTATGTTCGAAAATATGACTTATCTTCAGAGGTTTATTCTCGCATTAAATTTAGACTGGGCTGATTATACACGTTTGGTTGTATAATTAATATATCTGCACGTTATCTACGGGGATGCAATTTTATGGCGATGACTTCTTTTATGCAAATGAACGAAATCTCACGTAGATATAACTGAACGTTACTTAATGGTATACGCACAAAAACGCGTATTTATTAAATGCGGTTTATACTTGCGGAATAAGCTGGTGGAAAACAATTAATTGATTGCTTTCTTGAAATTCGTTTACTAAGCGCGTGATTATCGGTGTACGGTTTTCTGCCACGACAGGTCTTTGACGGATACTCTACGTTTAATTCGTTTGTGATTGCAGGCACTTCGGTCTTTGCCAGCGAGCTGGTGAATTCAGGTGTTTAGAATATAAGTGATAGTAAATGATAGAAGCTGCAGGTCTATACAGTCCTACTTAGCTCCTGTCGTCAGGTATATGGTATAGTGGTGAGTGTTTGTACTCCCGACTGCTCCGGGGTGACCCGTGGCTGTCTAGGGGTTTTGTGTGGGTATTATGCGAGTGTATACTCCCGATTGCTTCGTGGCTTAGCCTGCTGCTGTCTGGGGGTTCTTGTGTTAGTGTATATACTCCCGACTGCTCCGTGGCTTAGCCGGCTGCTGTCTGGGGGTTCTTGTGTGTTAGTGTATATACTCCCGACTGCTTCGTGGCTTAGCCCGCTGCTGTCTGGGGGTTCTTGTGTGTTAGTGTATATACTCCCGACTGCTTCGTGGCTTAGCCCGCTGCTGTCTGGGGGTTCTTATGTGTTAGTGCATATACTCCCGACTGCTTCGGGGTGACCCGTGGCTGTCTGGGGGTTTTGTGTGTGTGATGTACTGAATTACTCTGCAGACTTACGTGTCGTTAGTCACAAAGATCGAGGATAGCTATTGATTTACAAAAGGGTCGCGGTCGCAAATACAGGGAGCTAAACTCGCGGTGGCTATCACTAGGTCTGCGGCGATTTACTTTAACGCAACCATCACGTGCAGGTGTTCTGGAACCGGAGTTAGTCAAACGGACTAACTAATACAGGAGCTGGTGAAACCAACTAAATAATTCTCGGCGGCGGGATGCGTTTACGGGGCGCGTTTTTAAATACCGATAGATAGAGGTCTATATATTATTATTATATCTATCTATATATTATTATATTTTTAAGGTGCGCGGCGCGGTTTTTATAGAGGCCTCTCGGTAGGCGGTGGTGGCTTCTGTTTGGGGGAATCCTATTTGTAATTGGCGGAGATTACTCTGACGTATAAAACTTTCGATGTTTTATGAAATCTACGTTGGAGTGGAAACAAATTAATTTTTGTTGTGCAATCACACGAAATAATAAGAAATATTAAGTTAGATACTGAGTAATACGGAATACTAAGAAATATTAGATTAAGTCTTGCAGGTGTTTGAATACTAAGAAAGCTTACATCATTTCTTTTACGAGGGTTGATTGTTAAATAATTAATTAATTAAAAAAATTTTGTAGTAATGACTTGCGGTTCGTTACACACACACACACACACACACACACACACACACACACACACACACACACACATATATATATATATATATATATATATATATATATATATATATATATATAATAGTTTTTAATAGTTGAATTTAACTACATAGAATAATTGATAACAGAAAAATCATTAAATTAAATTAAAAGATATTGAATGCATTTCATACGAAACATACTTAATGTATCTACTGTTTTTATTTCATTAGGTAGATCGTTAAACATCTTTAATCCTCTATAAAAAATTTGGTTTTCGTGAAACATTGTATTAACCATTTGTATGTAAAAGTTGTTTCCCGATCTAGTATTATAGTTGTGTTTGTCTTGTACATATGAGATGGGTATGTTTGTGCTTAATTTAATTAAATTGTGTTTCAATTTAATTAAATAACAGTGTACTTAAATTAATCCTATGTTTAACATCTAATAAATCCAATACATTTAACATAAAATGTATTGATGTATACCTATTACATGATAACACTATGCGCATTGCTTTATTTTGTTTCATTTGCAACCCTCTTATAGAATATATATATATATATATATATATATATATATATATATATATATATATATATATATATATATACAGGGTGTGGCGCGAAGAGTTATGTTAAAAATCTGAAATTACGAAGCTGTAGGTTTTGGATGACGCTGAGTTCAAATATAATATTGTTCTGAATGTAGCACTTCCGGTTATACCGGAAGTAGACGTCAAGTTTGTTATTTTAAATGGAACCTAATATTTTTTATTTTATTTTCGAATCCTACATGAAATTCTAGATAAAATTTGTACACAATGTCCTATACCAAAAATGAAGTATTTTCGAGATATTTCGATTTCTTTTTTAATTTTGAAAAAATCCTAATCCACATTGAATAACGATATCTCCATTAATAACGAAGCTAGTGACATGAAATTGTAACCAATAAACAACAAGCGCTTGTCCGTTAACTCCATATATCCACCTCATTGATATTTCATACAAGGTGTTTTAAGCTTAGCCGCCAACATGCACAATTTAAATCATTTATAAATAGAACACCCTGTATTTTATTACATTTTCCGCTGTATTTTTTTAAGCCAATTCGTTTGGCATCAGTATTCCCTGTACCTAAATCCAACCACTTTTGAGATATTTCATTATCTTAGTTAAAACATAACAACACGTAGTTATTTCAACATTAGTTATTGGTGATATTTTGTTATTTTTTCATAAGTTACTAATTATGAAAAGTAACCAATGGCCTGAAAGAATTATTAATTGTGGATATCATTAAAAACGTTGACTAGGTATTTTGTATTAATTTAATTAGATAACTTACAAACAAAAATAACTAAATGTAATATTAAACAAATAAAGTTTTATAATAAGTGTTCAAAATTAGCACCATCTACTTCTAAACATTTATGAATCCTTTTCATTAAGTTATGCCTTGTAATTCTGGAAATATGGTCGGGTGTTAGAGAATTAAAAGCAAGTAAGACTCTATGCATCATATCTTCCTTTGTCGTAACATTTTGCGCTGTCGATAGAGCTTTCAAAATTAAGACAAAAAGTTGATATAAACATAGGTTGACAAACGCTTAGTTTTGGAGATACAGGGTTTCAAAGTTTTAATTTTTTTTTCAGTTCTTTTAATTTATCTTCAAAACTATTTAAAATAATAAATCCAAATTTAGTACACATATTACACTCCTTAACCTCAATATTAAGAGTAGTTGAACGTTTATCAATATCTACAGGGTAGTACATTTTCTGGGGTGGTACACTCTTTATCCCCCCGAACTTTTTCATGCGACGCCTCTAACTCTTAAAAACCAAAAATTTAGATTACCTATTTGATTTAGGAACTTTTTTGTCTTCTGCTTTTTTTTCGAAAAATGCATAGTTTTTGAGATAAAGTAGCTGTAATTCATGAACAGCTTCGAAATGGTAAGTAAAGAACGTCTGATGCTCCCGCAAAAATAGTGTGCCATGAAAAGAACAATAAAAAAAAGAATCAAATTATGTCAAATCTCTCGTTTTATTTTAAATACGACGTGTGCATAAGAAAGAATGTAATTTATTTACATATTTTATTGTGTTAATTTTAAATTGCAAAAGTGATCTTTTAAAATGCCATTTTTGTTTTCTAATCAAGAAATAGCGGATATCCATTTTATTTATGGCTTAGTAAATGGAAGTTCAGCAGCAGCAGCCCGTGAATATAGGCGAAGATTTCCTGTTAGAGGAGCTCCGCATCCTTCAGTATTTGTAAGAGTTCACCAACAAATTATAAGTCAGGGGTTAAATAATGTGCATGGTCGTCAAAATTATAATCATAGGCAGCAAAGAAATATTACACGACGAATTTTGCGTGAATTCGACAGAGATCCCACAACTAGCATTAGAAGAGTATCCGTAGCTTTAGGTCTCAAATTCACCGAACATTAAGACGGGATCACCGATCTCCTTACCATCTACAACCTTTCAAGGACTACAACCAGGGGATGCAAAACTTATAGAGTTGCGTATTGTCGATGGATTCTTGCTGAAAATAATAATAATCCAGGTTTTTTAAATAATGTTTTATGGACCGATGAATCCTGCTTCACTCGCCGTGGTGTGGTAAATTTTCACAACCAGCACGTTTGGGCACATGAAAATCCACATGTAGTTCGCCCGAGACATTTCCAACAAGAATTTAGTGTGAACGTCTGGATAGATATTTACAATAATCACCTTTTTGGGTTCTACCTTTTACCACTTCGGATGAATGCTGCGGCTTTCTTGGAATTCTTAGAGAATGAACATGGGAATATGTGGGAAAATATTCTCTTAAATTTACGAAGAACGGCTTGGTTATAGCTCGATGGTTGTCCAGCTCATTATAGCAGAATCGTTAGAAACTGGTTGGACAACCATTATCCAGGAAGATGGGTCGGTCGTGCAGGCCCAGTTCCCTGGCCGCCAAGGTCTTCAGACCTAAATCCCTTAGACTTTTTTGTGTGGGGGTATTTAAAATAAAGGGTGTATGCAACTCCTGTGACAACAAGAGATGAACTCATTAATAGGATTAGGGATTCGTGTAATGAAATAGGACAATTTTTAGTTAATATTCCACGTTAATATTCGTCGGTGTGAATTACGTATTCAACAAAATGGTTCACATTTTGAACAGTTTCTTTAAATTTATTTATTATTACGATAGCGTTTTTGTTTTGTTGTTATGGGTTAAGTTTATTTGTTTAATTTATTTATTTCGTTCGTTTCGTTCTTGTTAAAACCTTAAATAGAAATTCTTTCCAATTTTTTCCAATAAATACGTTTTTTTTTAATATTTATTTTGTTGTTTTACTTTTATTTTCCTTTATTTAATTCAACTGAAAAGTTAGGAAAAAATCAGTAGAGTACTACTTTTTATTGAGAGACAAAAAAACGTGAGAATTGACATAATTCGATTCTTTTTTTATTGTTCTTTTCATGGTACACTATTTTTTACGGTAGCATCAGACGTTCTTGACTTACCATTTGGAAGCAGTTCATGGATTACAGCTAATTTATCTCAAAAGCTATGCATTTTTAGAAAAAAAAGCAGAAGACAAAAAAGTTCCTAAATCAAATGGGCAATCTAAATTTTTGGTTTTTAAGAGTTAGAGGCGTCGCATGAAAAAGTTCGGGAGGGATAAATGGTGTACCACCCCAGAAAATGTACTACCCTGTAGATATTGATAAACGTTAAACTACTCTTAATATTCAGTTTAAGAAGTGTAATATGTGTACTAAATTTGAATTTATTATTTTAAATAGTTTTGAAGATAAATTAAAAGAACTGAAAAAAAATTAAAACTTTGAAACCCTGTATCTCCAAAACTAAGCGTTTGGTAATCTATGATTATATGAACTTTTTGTCTTAATTTTGAAAACTCTATCGACTATTAAAGTCCTGTTACAAAAAACTGGAACACCCTGTATATATATATATATGTATATATATATATATATATATATATATATATATATATATATATATATATATATATATATATATATATATTACGTAACACTTCTACGTAATGGAGAATTTACACATATAGTAGAGAGTTTCGTTATTCGTGTGTTATGTATATAGGAGTAGAAAAAATATTCTTGTGTTGCAATGTATAACAAGTAAGTTTTATGTTTAATTACCAAGTGTACTAGCTTTATGCATTATTGGGGGTCTCACAGAAAAGGATAATGTTTGTGTAAATTGTACATTTGATTTCGATGGGCGCTTAATTAAAGTTTTATTTGGGTTTTGAGCAACATTTTCAGGCACAGTCTTAAGGTTTGTGACAATCAATTCATATTAGGGTAGGTATCGCAGATTGTTATATAAATATAATGCTTTAGTGCCGTAGAGACGACTTTATCTAAGGGACTTAAAAACTGTTTCAACTTGAGTAATATGTTAGCGCCTTTGGAGCGATTTTACTGTTAAACTTCGGTTGGTCTTTACCTAAGTAAAAGTTAATAAAATCTTGGTGCGTTGGCCAGATTTGGGGCCAACGATGTCAAATTTACAAATTTCGTTTTGAGTAAGTACTAGTTCGCACTCAAGGTAAGTTTACTGCTATTTCGCACCATTTTCCATATCCGTAACTAATTGTAATTTGTGGTCCATTTCCTTCATTTTTGTGTTTATAATTTAGTATTTTCTATCTCAGGAACCAAGTGGGTTTGTTATACCTAGAGTTTTTAGGATTGGGGTTTTGTTTATTATACTTAGTTTTGGGTCGCTTTAAAATGTATACATTAAAATGTTTGATTTGAGCCCAGCGGTGTTTTATTGCCATTACTTTCTTCACTTGTTCTCTTTAAGGTTAACTTTCTTTAAATTGTAATTCTTGTTTACTTTGTGTTGTGGTCGATTTCGGGCTTAAGGGCTATGGTGCCCTTTTAATTTTAATTGTGCTTTTCTAAGCCGATTACTCATTCACGCATTGAAGTGTTTTCTATAGGGTCTGAACTACTGGCCATCTTAACAAGAGCCACGCCACTCCTCCTAGTTTGGGCATTGATACCTGTGTGCACGGGACACTATTTTTCATATTTTGAATAAAACAACATAAAAATTAAAACCTAAGTTTGAATTAAGGATTAGACAATTGTTTTGCTTGTGCCATTGTTAGTAGAGGTAAGAAATCGGTGTAATAGGTAGCTGCTTTGGGTGGTCGAAGGGTTAGAGTACTTGCTTTTCACCTGAGCGACGCAGATTCAAACCTCACCGAGTAGTCATTTTTCTAAAACTGAAAAAAAAATAAAGCACTCCTCATTCTCGGATAGGAAGTAAAACTGTAGGTCCCGTGGCAATACGCTGTTTGAGAGAATTCTTTCAGTACTGAAAAATTGTAGTAACAGGTGGGCTAATAACTATTAGTAGTTAATGCGTATAAAGATATATGACATTTTCGTTAGTGTCTATACCTCCGCCCACAAATATGTTGTTACAGATTATAATACAATTTACTTCAAGGAATAGTAAACCAATTACACAGACTAATTCACATGAGAGTCAATGGAAATTCATAACAAATATATTATAATTTGAAGTAATTAATAAACCTATGAACTTGGTGACTTGTATCAATGAAATAAAAAATTTACATTTGGATCAGTGTATTTTATTTACCAATTCGCAGGTCAGAATAATATTTTGTTTAATTTTCATCAAGTTTAAAATACAATAATTAAAACTTAAGACCTAAGTAAATGAAAGTAAACAAAATTTAATAACTTAGAAAATAAATCTACACCAGCTGGGTTTCATTATTAAAAATCTTCTTCAATTTTGTTTACATACAGGGATACACATAAGGCATTTAAATCCTGCTCTAAACTTAAGGGACCTCGAAGCACGTAAATCTTTTAAAAGCACAGGCATAAATTTGAACTCTCATCTCGCATTCTCATACTAACGTAATATTATTTACGACTAAAAAAAAAATTTGTTATGATGCTATATTTAATTGTATAACGGGAAATTCTTTATAACTTTATAACGAGGCTTTATTTTATTATGAAGCGTGCTACAATGCTCTGGCACAATCCTAGCGTCAACATTTACGGTTTAAGCCATAACTACACGTAACTGTTCTATATTTTTAAGATTTCAGTTAGTTCTAAAAAAAATTGTACACGTTTGTTAAAATTTAGCGAAATGTTGTTTCTTTCATCATAATCAAATAAAAAGAGCAAAAGTGCAAGTCAAAGAGCCGCCAAACTAAAAGAGAATATTTCTTGTTAACACTACCATATTGTTATCTACAGAATGTATAATTACGTTTTTTGTAATGAAAAGATGTTTTTAATATACATTTTTATTTAAGATTAATAAACTTTTAAGCACAATTACTTTAATTATTTGAAGGTCGTTACCAGAAGCAAGTCTATAGTACTGCCGTCCGTACTTAAATCGTCCTATCTGCATTTTTTTTTCATTTTTAACCTAAATGCCATTTCATGAATCGTTTACCTGTTCAGCTAAGTTAAAACCTCCTAACTACTCTCAAAGTCGCTAAAATTTACCTAAATATATCCATCCTACCTACAAATTTACCTCATTTTCTAACGGAGAAAATCCTATCTGACATTTACTAAAATAAATAATCCCAACTTACTTTGTCCATTCTTATGACTATGTACATGATTATGCAGCATGAGAACTTTGCTACAGTAAAACGTCCTATCTTACCACGTGCTAAGTTAAATTGTCCTATATCACATATTTGCTGTAGATAGGATAATTTTACTTGGTTTATGTAGTAGAATCAGTGGTCTATTTCACTAAGACCTTCTCATATAGGCTTTCAAGACACATTACTATTTACAGAACATAACCTATAAAAAATAGTATAATTATGTGGGTAGTGTTTCCATGATGTGTTTCGTGTTTTGTTATTAGTATTCTTATAATATAGTATTTATATATTAATAATTAATATATTACGCTAATTAGTGGGGGTGACAACGATTGTATGTGTTCAGTATTGTGGCAGTCAAGTGCTAACTAACGGTAGGTAAGTAATGACTGATTAAAGTTTTATGATTATAAAAATTCACTAAAATAAGGTTCCAATATTGCTATTTTATGTTATAATTATTTATAATATACTGTAGGCTGTAGAGACATTTTAGTTTTACATCTGATAAAATACTAGAAAATGTTATGTAAGTACTTAACATAATTTAGCATGTTCACTTGATTTTGTAACAATGTAAATACCGGTTGCCATATAACTTTTTTGCCTGCCTGTATTTCTTATTTTTGTATTAAATATAAATAAGTAATCTGTCTAGATTTGTATTTATTTACCATTCAAGTTTCTTCGTTTGTGTTTTTAGAAAAATGGGATCTCGCAGTAAGAACATGGTATACTTAGCATTAAATAAGGAGTTACACGGAAAAATTTCTCAATTCATGACAAATAAGGAACCAAAGCAGAAAAGTAACAATGATGATCCCGATTATCTCCCGACGTCTGATGATTCCAGCAGCCATCATAGCGACAATAGCGAAAATACGAAATTCCTATCGAACCCAAAAAATCAACGAGGATCACTATTTTATCAGATATTACATTGAGCATAGTTTCTAGCATTGACACAGTACAGGGGAGAGAAAACAACAATCAAGAAACAATTTTTGAAGAAAATGAAGTGTGGATTAAAAACATGTTATTAAATCTAGTAAACCAGGTTGTTGATAAGCATGAACATTTAAAAAAAAGTATGTATACCAAGAAAGGGGTAATTCGCAAGCGAAAATTATTTGATGTACCTCTAGCTGAAAGAAAAAAACAAAAATGACAGGAGAAGAAAAAATGCATACTGTTAAATCGTCATGTACAAAACGTGTAAAAACTGCCCAAAAAATAGACGTTAAAGACAAGAAATCAACTCTCAATTCTGGAAATGAACAATAATACTGATCAAAGGACATTTTATTTGGATGCATAAAAAGTGTCAAGAGGAAGAAAAACAACCAACGAGATTCAAGAAGAAAAATTCTTTTAAATATTTTCTTAAAGATGTCAATGGCTTAGACACATCTGTATGTAAACGTTTCTCCTCGCTACATTAGGATTTAATTCATCTAATGACAGTCTTTTAAAATCCGTTCGAAATACTAAATCTACAGCTATTTTACCTAAAATTGATGGACGCGGACATCATCTAATCCCGCTAAAGTTGATAGGAGTCTAATAGAAGCACATTAAATCTTTCGGTCGTTATATCCCATTATAGAAGGAGCATGCTCCGAATAAACTCTATCTACCTGCTGATATATCTGCTACCCTCATGTATAAGGATTTTAAGAAAAAGAACGCAAATCTTAAAATATCTTACGAGCTATATAGAAAAGAAATACAAGTAATGAATATTTCATTCGCGAGACTTGGCAATGAGGAATGTTTTGAATGTGAAAAATTCAATTTACACTCAAATGATGATTCTACTCACCACAAAAATCATTTAGCAGAAGACTGTGCATCGTGCATGTCATGGATTAGGCATAAGGAAAAATAAGATACTGCCAGGGAACAATACCAAAGTGATGGAAAGCAAGTCCTATCTGATAAGTTGGTGGTGTCCGGTGATTTACAAAAGGTATTATTAATTAAAATACCTTTTGTTTTTACTAATATCCTTTAATGTTTAGGTGATCATGTTGCCACGGGCGGACATGTTTAAGGAGGTTATTTTCATTCCAAGACTAATCGCCTTCAATCAGTCCTTCGTACCAGTCGGTCAATATAGAAAGTCCATAAAACCTTTGGCGGTGGTATGGCATGAAGCCATTCAAGGACGGAAAAAAGAAGATTTGATTTCGACATTTTATGCATTTTTCTTGAAAAATCGAGACGTATCTAGTATTACAATTTGGCTGGACAATTATGCAGCCCAAAACAAAAATTGAGCTTTATTCTGTTTTTTTATTTATGCTGTCAATTGTTCAGAATTAGCCTTGAAAACTGTGGAAATAAAATATTTCCTGTCAGGACATACATTTATGTCGGCTGATTCGTTTCACCATCAGGTGGAACAATCACTTAAAAAAATGGGAAAGGTATTTGACTTTAACGATTTTAAAACTGCTGTTAACAATGCAAACTCGACCAGAGTTGACGTTAAAGACATGGCTATCAATGACTTTTTTGAATGGAAAGATTTTAGTTCCAAACACAAAATTCAAAGGATTAATCCCAAACCATATTTGCAGGATATGTCACATTTGCTGTTCAAAGGAGGAGAACACTTTATGTGGTATAAAACCAACTTTCTTGATGATGAATTCGTCAAGTTAAATTTTTTGGCTGCCAAATACTTTAAGGAAGGGGTGCCAAAACCTAGTTCTAAACAAATTACAGAGGAATATCGAAACGAGAAAAATAGCCTGATCTTAAAACTACGGTCAATTATTCCTGAAAACCGTCTTCAATTTTGGGACAGATTCCCATGTGCTGACAGCAATAATGATGATGAAGATTCGGATGTGATGTAATTAGTTTTTTTGTAAACTAATTTAAAAAATTTATTAGTTTTGACTAATAGAACACTTTGTTTTGCCGCTTTCATCACAAATAGCTCTGTTTTATTCCATCTATATTTTGTTCAAACATAGTTAACTGTTTACCAAAATACATATATATATATATATATATATATATATATATATATATATATAATAAATTTTAATAAACTTAATAAATCATAGTTTGTTTAAAGAACTATTTTCCTTTGCAGTTTCTATCGTTTGATGTAACATTACTAAGATATATCGTCCTGTCTGAATTTTTCTAACATTTTTGTTATCACTAAAATCTACATTTTCAACAGTCAAGAATAAAAACAGCACACACTGAGACGGCATGCGAACTTTGAAAATAAATACTCAAAGATGTCGACTGCATTTAATTTTTCAGAAAAGTTGAATTATCTCAGTTTTAACGTTTTTTCAGTTAGGATGGTTTAAGTAAGGACGGCAGAGAAGTACTCTGCCTGTTTTCATTGTGGCAACTCTTTTATAACTTAATTAATCTAAAGTAAAGTCTTATTGTGTTCTTCAAGTAATCTTAAATACGGTTTATGAAAGATAGCCATTGAACATTGTTCTAACAGCAAATGTGATCTCTGATCGGTACGCATTAAATAATCTATTGTTACGCTTTTGAATAACAATTCTTAGTATGAGATAAGTAATTAATACAGTTGACTTAATTATATGCTATTGGTGTGCCTACATCCGATAGATGTAACCATAGGTGATTCAATTTGTGCTTATAATACTATGTACAGGGTGCCCCTAAAATGTGTGGACATCACTTAACCACAGATTCTTGGTTCGAAAATAAGGTTTAGCTAAACTTATCTACATGCAATTATGTTTCGTTTAGCTAGTATTCTTCTTCAAAGTTCTTTCAAGAAAAAGTTATTTTATCCATAAAGACAGAACGCTTGGATCGATTTGGATATTCGGTATTGTACTCCTTACAGATGTCATCTTTTAAGATGACATTAGTTATTATCAGTGGACCATTCGTGTACGAAATACGGGTAACCCGGCATAAACCAGTCAAAAACTTTTTAATGTTAAGGCCAATAACTTTAAAAAAAATAGTTTCAGACATTCAAAAGTAATTTTTTTAGTTACTTTTTAATTGATAATATCTGTTAAGGTTTAGACACAAAAAAAATAAAATCTGAGGGTCCGCGCACTGCATTTCTTAAAACAAATGTAATCTTGCAGTCTGATATTCTAAGCAATAAATGACGATAAGGCAATTTGTTATGATATTTATTAGTGATAAGTATGTACTTTATTAGATCTACAGCAAATGCTCAATATAGCCACAATTGTCCTGGATGCAAAGGTTGATTAGACGCAAAAAATTGAACAGTACTTATTGTATCATTTCTGCACCATTCTTAATGGACTATGAAGCGTTCTGTATTCTGCCCCAAAGTTCGTTCTGTGTGCTTATAGGACGAGAATACACTTTGGTCTTTAGAGCTCCCCACACAAAAGAATCGCAAATATTTAAATCTGGTGAACGAGGTGCCCATTTCACAAGAGCTCCTCTGCCTATCCATTTGTTAGAAAACTGTACATGAATATGATTCCGAACGTTCAATGTAAAATGAGGTGGTACTTCAACGTGTAGAAACCAAATGTCGCGTTTAAGATCTAACGGCAAGTGTTCCAATAAATCGACTAAGGTATTTATAAGGAAGTCTAAATAATTCTCTCCATTTAAACCAATTGATAAAAAGACAGAGTCTATGACGAAACTGCCGATTATCTCTACCCATACATTCATTCTAAACTCATGTTGAAAGTGGCGTTGCTTCATGACATGTGAATTTTCATTTGCATACACACGTTCGTTGTGCATACCTCTCCTTGTGAAGCCTCATCAGTGAAAAGGATTTTGCTACGAAAGTTGACATCTTCCGTTCTTCTTTCTTGAATGAACCTAAAAAACTCAAGACGCGCGATGATATCAGCTGGCAAAAGCTCCTGGACGTTTTGTACATGGTAAGGATATAGCAATTGTTCTTTAAGAACTCTATGAGCAACATTATTTGAAACGCCTGCTTGCAACTTCTGGATTTTCTTCAATTATTTCCAGAATTTCTTCCTCTAACCTGGGGTGCGAATTGTACGAGCACGTCGTAGGATCGATGCAAATTTTCCCGTTTCGCGAAGGCGTCTTTCAATGTTTACAAAAGTTTTATGATTTGGGATGCGACGATTTAGAAATCTTTCGTTGTATACTCTAGCACTTCTGCGACAATTTCCTTCGCAATATCCTAAAACCATCAACATATCCGTTTGTTCAGCCATGATTACGGCAATAACGAAGAATATTAACTGCTAAAAATCACTAGCTAATACCAACAACAATTTCAGACACTTCACAATTGATAAACAATAACTGCTATCATTAAGAGTGCACTTGCTTGTCGCTAATAAATATCACATCGTCATTTATTTATTAGAATACCAGACTGCTAGATTGTATTTTTGTGGGGATAGTAATATTTTAGCCTTCAACATTGTAAGTGATGCTATAATCAGGCAATAAATTTAAGTTTGTGACAAATGTCAATCTCGCGACTATTACTTTTATTGAAAATGTTTGTTTTAGTATATTATTACTATTTGTATGTAATTTCAATCAAATAATGTCTACTAATTTATGTTTTGGCGAACACAAAATTATAAAAGTAAAGAAATTTAAGAAGCTTTAGCACACAAATGAATAATACAGCTGAAGTATAATATTCTCTAAAATATTTCACAAGCAATTTATAATTTTACGTTATTTGTATTTTTAGTTTATAAAAAAGAACTGTGAGACATTTTACAGTATGAAATTAAACTGGAAATTCTGCCATTTTTGAAAAACTATTTGTTGTATCTATTCATAATATGGTGCTATTGTATCATAAATGTATTGTAAATACTTTATTTGCCCTTTTCAGTAATAATTTGGAAATGTACATTTAGTAAATTAATAAACTCACAAATAATTGAAGGATGACCATTATCATCCAGATCAATAATTTATTATTACCGACTGCTCAATTAAGAAATGCTGTACTCCTCAGATTTTATTTCTTGTGTCTAAATCTTAACAGATATCATCAATTAAAAAGTAACAAAAAAAATTACGATTGAATGTCTCTTTCTGGAACTATTTTTTTGAAAGTTATTGGCCATAACATTCAAAAGTTTTTGACTGGTTTATGCCAGGTTACCCGTGTTTCGCACACTTAAGGTCCATTGATAATAAATAATATCACCTTAAAAGATTACCTACATCTGTAAGGACTACAATACCCAATATTATCCTAATCGATCCAAGCGTTTTGTCGTTATGGATAAAATAACCTTTTCTTGAAGAATACTAGCTAAACGAAACATCATTGCATATAGGTAAGTTTAGTTGAATAGTCTTATTATATATGGGACTTTTACACACTAATACCCTGTAATATATATATATATATATATATATATATATATATATATATATATATATATATATATATATACAGTGTGGTGATAAAGTAAGGAAGATTTATAATTGCGTTATCTAATGTTTAACAAAACGCTCGGACAGGTCAATTTTACGTTTTAGTTAGACACCTTATGACATTTATTCAAACACCATATAAATGATAGAATGGTCCATTTAAAATAGTGAAGACAATTTTATAAGCGTATTCTAACTCACACTGTATACAAATTAATCAATAGTTACAAAAATATTTTTTGTATGAATGTACAGGCTGTCCCAAATTCGAGGGCGAGCATGGGGATCTCGCTTATTATAAGAGATAGGATATAGGTTTAAATTCAGCACTTTTGCTAAATTCGATGCCGAGTAATAATCTGAAAGAAATTTGAGCTAACTCGAATGGATTTGGTTTCTGCTCAAAAACTAAAATTTCGATTTCGTTTTCGCGTTTGGCCACCTTATTATTAGAATTTTCAAAATTCGATTCAACATTATTAAGGCACCTTTTTACGCACAATACTAATACGGTATTAAAAATATTATGTGACGTTTCGTTTATTCTGAACCATCATCAGGTTTATTTTTTCTTATGGAGGTTAAGATATATTTTTATGTCGTTGGATGGAGAATGTTATGCTGATTTTAGCAATATATATATATATATATATATATAACTCTTTATGGTTTGATCGACTGCGAACTAAAATAATGAGAAAAATACGAAGAACAACATTCCGCCTTCTTGGGTCCAGCAAGGAATAATTACAGTAGTTCTATTTATTTAATTTGTTAAACTCGTCAGAACATCCAAAAAAATATAAAAACATTTAAACAATTAAAAAAAAAACATTGAAAAATAACTCAAACAAGTATGTCTATGTAACACGGTCATAATAGCGACAACACAAATTTATCGATAGGTAACAACAAAATAATTACACAGACAAACAAATAAAAATTATTATAATAAATGTTCGAACAAGTTTCCTTCTTCTTGAATACAGTAACGAATTCTTCTTCTACAATTGTTTACGCTTCTTTGAATAGTTCGCCTGGGAATTTAACGAAGTTCATTAACAACCCTATTCTGGAGTTCTTCTATATTTTGCGGTGGCGTCTTATAAATCATATTTTTTAAATAGCCCCAGAGGAAGTAATCTAAAAGGGTTAAATCTGGACTTCTTGCTGGCCACCTAAGTGGTCCCCTATTTCCCATCCATTTATCAGGAAATTCGCCGTTAAGATATTCACTTATTATCGCAGCATTATGAGGAGGAGCTCCGTCCATTTGCCACCAGAGAGTCCATCTTTCGTTTAGCGGAACATCATCCAAAAGGTCTGATATTTCGTGTGTTAGAAATGCGAGGTAGCGTTGAGACGTTAGGATACCTTCGTAAATAATTGGCCCAAGGAGCCTATCCTTCCAGATTCCAACCCACTCATTAAAGGACCGGTGGCCTTGTCCTCGCATTTGCCTGTTAATTCGTGGATTTTCAACGGACCAGTAGTGCTCGTTATTACGATTAAACATTCCATTAGTGGAAAAATTGCACTCATCCGTCCAAATTATTTGATCGAGAAAGTTGCGATTTTCCAGCATTTTGGTATTAAGTGTGTTAAAAAAATCCAACCGTCTCATATCGTCCCCAGGCCGAAGAGTTTGACTAACGTGTAACTTAAAAGGTTTATAACGGTGTTTCTTTAACACTCGCCAAACTGTCGTTTTTAGCACTTCAATAGTTTGCTTTATTTCTCTGGTAGATGTTGAAGGATTTTCTTGAACCTAAGATGGATAACATAAAGTCATAACTCTCCAAAAAAATGTCTGCTGAAATTAGCAGTGAAGTGAGTGGGAATTCTTATAATTAGTATAATACTAACAAATAGTACCTGATGTAATATTTCTTCTTCGGCATCTCTGTCTAGTCTGCTACCATATGCATTTCGAGGTTTCTGAAAACATCCAAATTCTCGCAAATTTTGGTCTAATTTTAAAAAATATCTCTGGTCTGGTTGCTGCCTCTCCGGATATTCCTCTAAATATCTTTGTTCTGCTTTGACACTATTTCTATTGCAGCTATAAAATATCCTTATCATGTCTCGTTTTTCTGAATTTGAAAACATTCTTCAGAAACTTGCAAATTTTAAAGCACTAACACGAAGGATCTTGCAGTTATTACACTTTTTACAATTAGAAAATGACATGACAAAAGCCGACTCCTGAGTTTTGTTTGATTCATGGGTATCGTGATAATGTAGTATTTAGTTTTTAATTTAAGAGTATTTTAGTTCGCAGTCGATCAAACCATGAAGTGTTATATATTGCTAAAATCAGCATAACATTTTCCATCCAACGCCATAAAAATATGTCTTAACCCCGATAAGAAAAAATAAACCTGATGATGGTTCAGAATAAACAAAACGTCGCATAATATTATTAATACCGTATTAGTATTGTGCGTAAAAAATTGCCTTAATAATGTTTAATCGAATTTTGAAAATTCCTAATAATGAGGTAGCCAAACGCGAAAAACAAAAATCGAAATTTTTAGTTTTTTGAGCATAAAACCAAATCCATTCGAGTTAGCTCAAATTTCTTTTCAGATTATTACTCGGCATCGAATTTATCAAAAGTGCCAAATTTAAACCTATATCCTATCTCTTATAATAAGCGAGATCCCCATACTTGCCCTCGAATTTAAGACAGCCTGTACATCATGATAATAAATACTGAATGCTAAAAGTAATTTTTTTTATTAATTATCTTGGGCTGTATAGGGCGTTGAATTAATAACGCTTTTATCTAAAATTGGTCATAACTTTAAAAACACCCTGTATAACTGATCAAAACCTCATATTGGCGTGATGGGTAATACAAGTGCAATTCAAACTCATAATAATATACAGGGTGTTACATTTAAAACACAACTTTGATTGACCACGGTGTTATAAAGCACCCAGTATATTCCTTATTAATGTTAAAATGTGAAGCTCACAGCTGGCTTCAATTTTGCTATAAACAATTTTTTGATATCTCGTCTACAAACGGAGATATGGAACTTTTACACACTAATGGGGCACCCTGTACATATATATATATATATATATATATATATATATATATATATATATATATATCAGTGTGGTGATAAAGTAAGGAACAAAATTTATAATTGCGTTATTTAATGTTTCCAAGCAAAACGCTCGGACAGGTCAATTTTACTTTGTAATTAGCCACCTTATGATATAAAAATTTTACTTATGACGTCATGTATCTTTTTACAATGACATCATCATTGGTTTTTTTCCATGACAACCCCAATTTTTTTTTGCTGCTTTTTTAAATTATGGTGTAAAAAAATTGGTACCTTAGATAACTATTTTTTTTTGAGAAAATAACACATTTACCGTAAGAAATAAAAATGTAACTTTAATGGAAGATAATCATAATTTAACTTCACAAACAAACTAAATTTATCGCAAATGTTCAAATTGCGCTCCGATACCGATACGAGTGTAAACACTTTGTACACTTCGCTCTAGGACTTTAGTAGTAATGCGCTCCACTTCAGCGCAAATTCTTTGCCGTAGCTCGTCTATATTATTTGGCCTATTAAAATAAACGATAATTTGCAAAAACGCACATTACTCCTGAAGTCCTTGAGTGTACAAAGTATTCACACTCGCCTCTGTCATTGCCAAATGGTTAACGGAGCGCAATTTGAACATTTAAATATCGTTTGTTGATTAATTATGATTTTCTTCATAAGTTACATATTTATCAGTAAATGTATTTTCAAAAAAGTTATCTTAACTAATGTTTTACACCATAATTTAGTAGTTAGCACCATCTAATAAAAAGCAGAAAAACCAATGATGACGTCATTGTGCAAAAAATGACGTCATAATAAAATTTTGTCATAATGGCTAATAAATAAAATCTGTCATTAAATAAACTTAATATATATATTATATTCATTGTGAAGTCCCATATCTGTTTGAAATAAAAATTGTTTATAAATACCAAATAACATTTTAAAATAAGGAATATACAGTCTTTATAACACCATTAAACAAAGTTGTATTTTAAATTAATACTGTATATTATATGAATTTGAATTACCTGCATACCCTAATATAATTTGATATTTACAGTATTTTTAAAGTTATGGCCAATTTTGGATAAAAGCGTTATTATTTCAACGCCCTAAACAGCTCAAGATAATTATTAAAAACAATTACTTTTAGCGTTCAGTATTTATTATTATGATGTACAGTCATACAAAAAATTATTTTTATAATTATTGATTAATTTGTATACAATGTGAGTCAGAACACGCTTCATTATTTTAAATGGACCATCCTATCATTTATATGGTATTTGAAGAGACCTTTAATTCATTAATTTTTGTGAACCATTCCCTATACCTACCGCTTTCCGTTTTTTAGATATCTCCAATTAATTAATGAAATTCTCATGTTTCATTTTTTTTTAATGGGATTAATTAGCCTTTCCAATCATTAAGCTTGTTTTAGACGAAAACATAAATCATGGATACGAATGGTCTGTACATTTTGAAGTTTCAAATTTGGTCAAAAAGTCGTATGATGGAGAATAAACAATTATCTTTAGCCATAACCAATCAAAAAACTAGGTTTGAGTATTACTAATGATCTCAATTTTTATCTAGTTATCCATGAAAAAATAAATAAATTGTCTTTAATTTGACAGTAACAATTATAGAATTTGTTTACGTTTGAAAGTGTGCTTAGTAGTGTTGCAAAAATCAACTCTAAAATGAATTTTGATAGAAATGAATTAGCAGATAAGCTATCAACAATTTTTAGTAGTGACGAAAATTGTCTGCTGGCAGCTAGAATTTATAGCTAGAAATTTCCGGAGCGCGGGCAAGCTCAACGAAAACCATGAAAGAGAAAACCGAACCTTAAATGAACAAAATGAATTTAATGTACTATTAAGTGTTACAGAAGACCCACACATTAGTACATGTGCAGTGTCTAGTCAAAGAGGCATCAACAAAACATCAGTAAATAAAATTTTATTAAAACATAAAATGCATCCCTATCACTTACAAAGGCACCAGGAGTTGCTAGAAAATGATTATCAAATGAGAGTAAATTTTAGTGAATGGGCATTAGATAGAATTAACAATCAAAATGATTTTTACCTCACAATACGAAAGTATTGGGAGGTACTGTAATCGGTCAACGCAGCACTTTAGTTTTTGTGAATTATCGTAAAATACAAAATAAATAGGAAGTCGAGCCCAGCTTATTATTAAAGAGGATTATATTTTTTTTAAATGATCTGCCATACTTAAAAATTGCTTTACCGTAAGTTGGAAAAAAATAGGTTCAAACATGAAAGTTTCAAAATGTACGTCTGTCTGTATGCCTTCCAGCGCGATAGCGTCCATAAAGATAATCCCATGTCAAGAAATTTGGTACCCAGGTTCGGATTCATGAGTAGACGGAATGATCAACTCTTTAGCGAAACCTGTCCAGTCAAAATAGTGGAATTCCAGATTTCGACTATTGTATAGTGTATAAGAGCGTATAAATACGTAGGCAACTAAGAACCATTCTAGAATTGAAAATCTACCAAGTTTTTCGTTTGTTCATAAACTCCGGTAGCGTAATGGCAGCACGTTTGGTTGACGTCCCGGCGTCTCGGGTTCAAGACGCATGTACGCGGTTTTTCTATCTTATCTTATTAGACGTGAAAGACACGCCGTACTAGGCTGGAATGGAATGGCACAAACAGAGAATAATGGAAAATGGTTAGAGAGGCTTACATCTAAAAATGGATAGAAGAAGGCTAAAAAAATAAATAAATAAATAAAGTACTGTGCTGCAAGGGTAAGTTTTTGAAGAGATTTTTATACCCAGCGGTTTAAATATTAATAGTAAACAAAGATGATAAAAAATTCCAACCAGTAGGAGTTTTGTAACGTGTAAAAGGCTCTTTATTTGAAAAAGGCGCGAAAATAACATTTGGGATTGAATTTTTACGAAAACATACGGCTATTTTAAACCCTCACTAGATGTTGATTATTAAAACTCGTAAAATACCACTCTTTTTTCTAAGTATTGAACTCAAACAGGTAAACATTCTTGCAACGGATTATAGAGAACTAATAATCCCACGGTAGTTCGGGCTAAAAAACAATCATAAATACGTATATGTAACTGTAGAAAAAAACACCTGATGTGATTCATCTTTGTAATGAACCCCTTTCTATAACAAATCCAAACGCAAGCATTGCCATAAGAACAGTTTTATTAGCTTAAATGATAAAAATAAATAACTAGATAGAATCCGTAATCCAAAGTATAAAACAAGCAAATAAATAAACAAATAACTAGCTCTAATTTGTAATCGAAATTCGAAAATAAAGTAATTAAATCAAATTTTTTAATAACAGCATGTCGCGTTAGGGAACACTCTAATTTAAATAGAAGTATGATGTTACTGAATAGATTTTTAACGGTTTTAATGTTACTAATAATCAAAAATAATGATAATCTAAACAGTAGAATTTTGTAACGTGTGAAATGCCTCTTTAAATAAAATAGGCGATTAAAAAACATTTAGAATTGCTATCGCATTGAACTTCTACAAAAAATACGGTTTCCTTAAAACCCACGCCAGATGATTGTTGAAACTCAAAATCGTACTGACACAAATATAAAATACAAAAGATGTGACTATACATGGCAGACCCGTATATAAGTGGTAGTTTTTTAACATTTTTTCATTGTTTTCAGATGTGAAGTTGATCCAACTTTTATTTTTGGTACTTTTGTGATTTTAAGTTTAATTATAACATTGTGTTGCATATTGTCTTATACTATATTTTTCCTTGATCTTAATATAATCTTAACATTCATTAATCCTAAAAGTAGGAAATTAAAGTCGGGAGAGCTAACAGCGCCATTACCGTTATTTATTGTTACCCTTCAATTGAATGAAAGTGAAATTTAGAGGACGTTACGTTGTCACGGTTCGCGATTATAATAAAACAGATTTGGTAAATAAGTATTAAATTAAATAATAAATAACTAACTATAACTCGTAAATGTAAATTAAAAATAATTGAAGCATTTGGCCGCAAATAAACAACAGCTAGTCCGATGAGTGGTGAGAGAGCCGGGAATCGCGTAAGGAACAATCTGGTTGAAACGTGATGTGATTGAAAAAATGTATATGTATATATGTACAGTTACATATTCATACAGTAAGTATACACTCTATTACTCATCTTTCTTGCCTCTGTCTGTATTTCTATTCCTTACTTCCTTACGTGTCGAAGCAGTAGACAAATAACTGTCCGGTAGTAGGACGATACCGTTAGTAACAATGATTCATCGTCCGGGCACGACTTGGCCAGTACCCGGTCTGCTCGCTGTGGTATTACTCAAGAGAACGATACAATTGCCTCGGATCGACCTGGCTACAAAGGGCGATCAAGGTCGAAACAAACACGCTCCGTTGTTGACGTTGACCGTTGTGTGAGGAATGAATGGCGGATCTGTACTTGGAATGTTAAAGGTATGCGAAAAGATGTGTTAAACAGTACGAATTGGTATCTCCCCAGTTAATGTGGGTTAGAATGAAAGTGGAGTTTCGAAGAATTTTTCTTATTGCATACTATGCACCGGTGAGAGAGAACAGGAGTGTGAGAACTTCTGGAATAAAGTAGAGAACGTGTTGAACGTATGTAAGCCAAACGAAAGAGTGATGATAGTGGAGCATATGAACGAATGAGTGGGTGTACAGAGAACATACTGAACGTGTTCTAGGATAGTTCGGAGTCCAGAGAGTCAATGAGAATGGTAAAGGCCTGGTGAACATCTGTGTGGAGAGAAACCTGTTTGTATCCAATACGTGGTTTAAACATAAAAATGTGCTTATGTATACAAGGAAAAGAGGTAAAAAAGTATGATAGACTTGATAATGTATGATGAACGACTTAGAAACCTGGTGAAAGATACAAAAGTAGTGCGCGGATCGGAGTGTGGATTGGACCACTGTTTGGTTGTATCGAGAGTGTGTTTAGGGCAAAAGTGGGTCTGGAGAAGAAAAGTAAACGTAGTGCCAACGTCCAGAATTACGGTAGACAAACTGGTGGATAATGGTGCGAGAATGAAATACGCAGATGCTGTGAGTAAAAGGTTGAATGGGAATGAAACAGTGTGGAAGGAACAAACAAAAGATACTGGCGTTGAAAGTGCATGGATAAGCTTGCAAAACTGTGTTGTCAATTGTGTCGTGCGGATATGTGGAAGAGCGACTGTAGGTAGACAAAAAAAATGTGCTAGGTGGAATGAATCGGTAAAATAGGCAGTATGTAAGAAAAAAGATGCGTACATGGTAATGATTGCTGAAAACAATGAGACTGAGAAAAACCGATTATATGAGGTGTACAGATTAAGAAACAAAGAAGCCAAGGAGGCAGTTAGAATAAGTTAAGAGGACGTGATGGCTGTGAAAGGAGAGAAAATGCAAAATGATTTTGAGGGAAACAAAAAACCCTTTTGGAAATGGGTCAAAAATACAAAACGTGGCACAAAACAAAACGCTGCAGCTGATGAATATGAGCAACGAAATAGTATGGGACTATTGTGAAGTGAGGAAATGCTGGCAAGAATATTTCGAAAGGCTGTACAGTAGTGAGCAAAGTAAGACTAAAGGGTTAAATAAGGAGAATGTAGAAAGAATGGTGCATAAGACTGAGAAAGATATTGGGATAAATGGGGTAGGACGGTTAAAAAAAGGAGCAGGCGTAGATGATATCACTGGTGAGATGCTAAAGTATGGAGGTGAAAAGCTTATTCGAAGATTGTGTGAAATATTCAATGTATGACATGTGTGAAAAAGTGCCGAGAGATTGTAAGAATGCGGTCATTGTACCACTGTATAAGGGTAAGGGGAACAAGAGTGATTGCAAGAGCTACAGAGGAATAAGTTTGCTCAGCGTGCCTGGTAAAGTATTTGGAAGAATACTGATTGATAGAGTACACAAACCAAGATTTGGGATGTGCAGGGTGGCTTTGTGCCAGAGAGACGATGTATAGGTCAATTGGTTGTTCTTCAGCAGGTGATCGAAAAGTGTTTAAGTGTGAAAAGGAAACTGTACTGTGTGTTTGAATATCTGGAGAAAGCAAACGACAGAGTGAATAGGGAGAAGCTGTGGGAAATATTAAATGAATATGGCGTAACTAAAGGTCTAATAAATGGAATAAGGTCAGTATACAATGGTAGCCGGGCATGTGTTAGGGTGAGAGGAGGTGTGACTGAAGACTTTAATATTGAGGAAGGAGTGCGACAAGGCTGTGTGATGTCACTGTGGTTGTTCAATGTATACATGGATAAATGTGTTAGACAAGCATGTACCGATTCAAATGGTGTATTGGTTGGTGATGTAAATATACGGCTTCTGGTGCATGCAGATGACACAGTCTTATTAAGTGACAGTGCGGATGAGCTACAAACTGCTCTGAGGAAGTTTGGTATAGTCTGTGAGTGCATGGACAACGTGACCAAAACTAAGATTGTGGTGTTCAATCGAGAAGGAGAGTACAGTATTTACTCTGCAAGGTGTAATTCTGCAACTAGTGGACGAGTTAGTATATCTGGGTAGAATGTTTACTGCAGACGGCACAATGGATGGCGAGATTGGACGAAGGGTCAATGCTGGAAGGAAAGTGATTGGAAGTATGTGGACGATAATGAGCAACGAAAGCACGAGTCCAGTTGCGAAACGAGTAATCTATAATGGTGTGTTTGTCCCGTCAGTACTGTATGGAAGTGTAACATGGGTATGTCAAAAAAAGCACGAAAGAAAAATAATTGCCATGGATATGAGATTCCTGAAAAGCACATGTGGTAAAAAGAGAGAAGGCACAAGATAAATAATGAGTGCATAATGGCGGAGTATGGCGAGGATGGATAGATGTAAAAGTAGTTGCGTTGGTTTGGTCACATTGAAAGAACGAACAACACAAGATTAACGAAGAAAATATATGTGGGTGAGGTTAGAGGTAAGGCCGTGCTTGGTAGGCTGCGGAAAACTTGGCTGAATGTAGTAGAATATATGACAAAGGAAAGAAAGGTAAGGAGTTTTAAAAATAAAAGGGCATGTCAGAGGCAATATATGAATCTTGCAGAAGCTTGGAAGGTATGCGGAGATAGGAAAGCATGCAGAAAGATTGTGAATGAAAAATAAATAAGAGGCAGGGATTGTTTTGACGACACCGGAAGGAATGGCGTGAAGGTTAAGTTAAGTTAAGTTACTTCAGTGCATAATGGATATTTCAATGGTATATTCAAAGCAACTCAAAGAACGATATTTTATTTAAATACACAATTTATTATACTTAAAAACTAAATATTGATATTAATAAAATAATTGTCTTAAATGTTTCATCTTCACTGTCACTCAAGTCACAAACTGATAATCACTATCACTATCTTCACCCACATTTATAACTAACTGCTCAGTTTCTATATCCAAAATTAGTTCGCTTTCAAGATATTTGTCTTGTATGTTAATTACTTTATTACATCGGACTTTCCAAACTTCTGTTGTTGTTTCAAATGCTGGGTTGGCCAATTCCATGGCATAATTTAACTTAAATGTAACGTCTTTCTGTGCTACTTCGCCTTTTAGCTTTGCCCAAATTAAATCTATGGGATTTAAATCCGGTTGATAAGGAGGAAGTCGTAACACAATGTACCTATGATCATTCATTAATCTGTCGAATGTATATGTCTTATACCGATCTTTATTTTATAGTATAACTTTATAAAGTTGTGGTTTATACATGGCCGAAGGAACATTTGGCTTTTTCTAGAATTCGGCGATGGTGCAGGATCTAGTTGAACAGTGTGGTACGGGGGGTTATCAATAACAATGACGGAGTTGTTTGGCAAATTCGGTAGAAGAGGTTCTTTGACACACTTTTCATAATTGGTACCATTCATGTCGTCGTGGTAATCTCCACTTTTTGCGGCAGATTTAAATGTTAATAAACAGTTAGGTATAAAACCCATGTCGCTCCCTGCGTGAACCTTAATTAATCGCTGCCCCTTTGAATTCTTTTTTATTAACGACTATTTACAATCTGCTACGACAGCATTAAGTAAATGCTTTAACTGAAAAGGTGACGTGGAAAGTGATCATCCAATGATGACACTTTGAGTTAATTTAGATTAGACTCTCTCAAGTATGGCTATGTTTGAAGATGACGCTGTTTCCCGTATTTGGATTCCATAAACCCAAACGGATTTAAATATAACTTTGTATATTAACAGTTTATTATCTACGCTGAGCTGGGAATTTCTACCTAACAATCAGTAGCAAACGTTTCTTCCAAATGTTAGTTCGCCACCTGAGACTTTTATCGAGATAGATGCCCAAATACTGAGCACTATCGGACGGCAGAATTTCTATTCCATTCAACGTGATGGGAGGGGGGACATATGCCTCTTCGTTTGGTGAAGGGGACATATACAGATTTTGCGAATGTAACGAATACAGCATTGTTGTCAATAGGTAAGTCAGCTGTAAGGATGAGATATAATAACGGTCCCAAGACATTTCCCTGGGTGACACCTGCTTTTATTTCTACCAGTTTTGTTATTATCTCTTCATGTTTGACTAAGAAGTACTTTTCGTGTAGTTATGATTTTAACGTAACGTAACGTACAACACGATGTGCTTGTTCAATCGCAACTGATGTTTTCGAGCCAAACTGATGGTCAGGTATTATTTCTTCTTCGTGTAAAATAGGCATTAGTCGTTTCAGTAACAGCTTCTCAAGTAATTTACTTAAGATGGGCAACAGATTTATCGGTAAACTTTGAAATAGGAGCGAATAATCCTTCGTTACTGTTGCCATTCCAGCTTGATTTGGTATAGCCGCTGTGAATACAGCTTTCGTCCAAAAAGGCAATCGGTCTGTTTTCTGTACGGTAATGTTTAAGTTTTTTAAGATACACTATTCTTTTTTCTCTAATATCGCTTTTCTCAATCCACTGTTTTCCTCCATCTAAACTTAAGTTTTTTAAGGATTATTCTCAACGATTTCTCAGAACCACTCCAACCCGAATCTTCCACTAATTTCTGTCGTAAGAATTTTGAAAGTTATAAACGATGTTTCATATTATGTTAAGATCATATTCTGCAACATCCGTAACTGGATGTCTTCTTTTGCGCTTCTTCTCCGGAGATTTCAGTATAATTGTACCATTATTTTTTGCGGACGATTCATTGGCTTTCTTTATTAATCGTTCTATTGCTGTAACTGATACCTTTGATGCATTTGAAGTTTTTTCCTTACGTTATGCACTATTTGTCGCGTTTGGCCGTTTAAGGTTTTTCCAGACTTACACATTTTTGAAAACCGATTACAAATCGGTAGATATCTGCTACGTATGATCAATTTGCAACAACTTATATGCATGCCAAAGGGGGATATTTATATATCAAACCTCTAATTAAGGTCATTACGTCTATTGCTTATACATTAATTATTTAGATAAGTATTTTCGCCTGTAATATTACATTAAGACAATTTTCTAATGTGTACCTTACGATTTCATTTCATTTTGATGAGTTCATATTAAAAACACATTAAAAATTATCTATTAGACAAGTGAGAGAAATGCCTATTGTACAAACATAACAAAACCAATTGTTCGCGTCACCAACGGAAATATTGGACTTATTCATCTTAATACGCCAATATACATATAATTAAACATACGAATCGTACAAATATGATACGCCACTGCTTGGTATTTTTATTGTAATCGGTACCCGCCTTAGTTCTTCGCCATGCGCCGGCTCCACGACTTCTTAGGCGCCTCGTGATGTACGTTACGTGAGTGGAATATCAATTAAAAGATTCTGGGGAAATGTCCGTTGCGCTGTTTAATTGATACCCCGGGGATTGACAGAATTTAGGCGAGAACCTTTCTATCCAATGGAGTAAGTAAAAGACTGCTTCGGGTGTTTTGCCCGACGTGGAGTCGTTCACTGGCATAAGCGTGGTGTTGCATGTTTAACTTACTTGCAGTTGACCGCAGATTGAGGCAGTAATAAACCCTGGTGTATAAGATAGGTTCAGGCTGGTGGAGGCGAGTTGCCTCGACGCAATGCAGGTGAACCAAACGGAACGAAGTAGAACGATGAGGTAGATCCGCCTGGGCTTTCGAAAGAGGCCCAGCAGAATGAGAGCGTCTGTGGGTAAGGAAAGGAAAGGTCACGTTCTTCATTTCCTCCCCAAGGGAGAGGGCGGACTCTTTGAGCTTTCCAAGCTCTTTCAGCCACAATCATGGATTCCCAGCATTCATACATACATTACGTATGTATGCATGGTGGGATTAAGGGCATGTTTAATAAAGATAGGATCGGAAGGAACGGAGTTAGGGTTCTAAGGGAGAAAATACTACCCCAAAATTCGCCTAAGTAGCCGCACATGGTGTGTGTATATGTAGTGACCATTCCGCTACATATGTATAAAATCGAAAAAACCTCATAAAGGTAGACGTTAAATCGAAAATACCTTGGCTTTTATTACTAACAAAGTTGAAAACTCCTCAAAAGTCAAATGGAATTATTCATTATACAATATACGGGATTCTAATGCCGCGATTGGTGGACGAACTGGCGGGGACTCTGACGTCACAAAACTTTCAATCTTTTTGAAAATCACGTCGCAGGGGATATAAATTCATTATTTGATGATTTCTGTAAATTTTAATTAAACAGAATAATTATCAAATAATTAATTCAAAAAATTTTGGTACAGGCGGCTGGCTCTTCACAAAGTAGAAACAAATTATAATTATAGTATAGGTTTCAAACGATTGTGCAGCGGTGGCTGCGCTAATTTTAGGTGAATACGTGTAATAAGTACGTTTAACGTGTTTTTACGTTATCGGTACACTAAAAGTGCTTCTGTTTTGATTAAGGTTAGTGTTAGTAGGCTAATCATCATTATTAAAGTATATGATTGGAAACTTTTTGGCGATTTATAATCTGTTGCAGTTGAACAACCAATCACATTTATTACTTATTTAGTTCCAGGAAACTTAGCAGTAATCATATGAAACAAATATGTGGTTAAACAACTTATTCTTTATTAAACTCAGTTCTAGGGATTAAAGTAGGTATTTGACGCTCAGTAATAAAGAATATGTAACTTTAAATAACTTTAATATATTATATACCATTTAGATAGGGATGCATCGTTTTTATTTTTACGTTGCAAATCAGCTTACTAATATGTACATAAAACCGCTGAGAAATTATCTGCCATAATGCTTTCTCACATGTGTAAAGAAATTTTGACAAAGAATTTGTAATAAGCAACTTAAAAGCCCACAATACCTGAATCATGCCGGTTTTTAAACACAATAATCCCCCGTTTTTGACCCGCCATTTTGACAAATGATTTATACGATCTTAAAAAACCCCTATACCCGGCTTTCAAAAAAATCGGTTTATAAATTGAAAAATGCGCAATTGTACACCCTAGAAACAGTGCGCCACTGGTTATTTTTTTATTTTGAAATTATATAAAAAAGTATGTTTGTCTTTAATTTTGTAACTTTTTAAAATTTGAAACAATACATTTTTTAATCTTCAAGGCCCCTGAAAATGCCCTGCCACTGGTTGGATTTTGCTCATTAACTAAATTAACCTAGATTTATGGCAAAGAATGTTTGTACCAAATTTCATATCGATAGCCTTAATGATTCAAAAGATATCGCGCGCGCACACAAACATAGACACAGACATAGACACGACATTTTTTCTAAAAATGTGTTTTACGTGTTGTTCATAAAAGATCATATAACGTCGAGAATTGCAAAAAAATGTGTATGCACATTTAGATATTCATACAGTAAGCATACGCTCTATTATTTACATCTTTATTGACTCTGTCTATATTTCTACTTCTTACTTCCTTACGTATCGTAGGGAATGCTACTTCGGTGCACGATTTACAATTTCCTCCGATCGACCTGGCTACAAGGGGCAGTCAAGGTCGAAACAGATAGGCCCCGTTGCTGACGACTCTGCAAGGACTGAATGGCGAGTTGGTACGTGGACTGAATGGCGAGTTGGTACGTGGAATGTTAGAGGTATTCTTGGTAAAGAAGTTGAAATGGCGAATGTAATGTACGAAAGGTAGCTTGATAATCTGTGTGTATCGGAGGCTAAGGACAAAGGAAAGGATGCTGTGGAGATGGAGTATGGTAGGCTAGAACTATGGTCAGGAGTTGAGTGAAGCGCATGGCGCACCTTTGACCAGTCAGATGACATTCGCCACAAAGGAGTCCACAAATGGTTGTGGAGAATATTGAAAACCCAAATGCACCCGTTGAATGGAAAAATGGTCCGGAGAACGCATTTTGACCATATACGAGTGCCAAAAGCGTTATCATTAGTCTCAAAAATGAAGAATCTCGCTAAGAAAGACATAGTTAATAAAACTTCTGTATGGGGGTATAAAATAAAACTATATCGTATGTTGGGCTTTTATTTATAGTAAGTAGGTACAATAATATGCATGTAAAACTACGTTGTCGTCATCCATCCACGAATATTTATTTAATCCCCACCACTTTACGCACACTTTATTCTTCTTACGCTGAAGGACTTTTTCCAATAAGTACACAATCGGATAATTTGCGTTTTGTAGCTCCCAAATTCTTTTCGTATTTTCTAGCAAGTACGTGACCGTGTTGGTTACGATATTGAACAGTTCACTCGACAAAGGTGGTGAATAACTTTTATCAATTATAGTCTTAAACTTGCTAATACGAACCATGTCGCCTACCGTTGGTTTTTATTAAATATTTTGAGTTTCGAGCGGTGTGTTATCATTTACTTCTTAGGGTTTGATTCCAATCGTTAACGATTATTTTATTCTTTTGTTACTTCTTAAACCAGTCCTCGAAGCCAAGAATACTATCCCCGTAGGCTAAATGTTTTGTACAGAGCATTGTTGGTGCTCCTAATCACTCTCTCTCTGCTATACTCACCTTTTTTCTGTACGTAAAATAGTGATTAATGTTATGCTTTGTCATCAGTTTTTCGAAATGATTATTGTAGAACTCTTTCCCCGCGCCCGCCTGCAGATTCTTTGGTGTACGTTCTTTCAGAATAGTCAGCATAGCTTTTGTTTAATTTTTTATTAGATTTTGACAAACGTTTTGACCTTTTTGCTAAATGATTCCGGTTTCGGAAAAAATATTGTACGCACCTTAACAACAAAGTTATTTTTCAAGATTTTGTGTTTTATTTGCACGACTCTGTACATAAGCTACTATACACCTTTAGTAAACAGGTCATAACATGCGAACATTTGGTTTATTAATTAAGTGACAGAATGTATTGACATCACTCCTTTTTAGGCGTTGTTAGGGTTACGTCATTGGTGATTGGTGATTGGAAAAATAAATTTTCTGTGGTATTAAAGAGTGCTAAGCTACTAATTTAACCGTATTAGCAGCGTTATTAATGAGGAAAGAACTACAGCTGGACAAGAATAGCTCCCCAGGTGAGAATTTCAGCCTCCTGCGCACACAAAGAAGATAGAACGCATTCGGAGGTAAAAAGACAGATACTGCGCGCGCATAATTCAAAGTGCATACAGTACTACGTAAACTTAATTCTTCTTTTACAAACGTTTAAAATTTCATTCACATTAATAATAAACTATAATAAAATAAATTTTTTGTTTATTAGTTAATAAAATATAGATATTTCTATTAAACCACTAAAATAATTTAATGAATTCAAATTAACTGTATTAAACAGTAATCTTTTTAATGTAAATAAAAAACTTTCTTTAAGCTTTAATTTTATAATTCTAGGTGCACTTTACAGCACATCTACTATGTTACGACTTATCTCAATTTAAGTGAGAGTGACGGTCAATATGTACATATTTTACAGCATTTATCATATTACTATCAAATCCAATTCAAAATTATAAAAAAATTTTTGTATCCCATTTCGCCTTTCATATAAACTGCACATTAATTTGAAATGATTTATCATTATAAATCTTGAAAATTCAAATCCTACTTAATTTAAAAAGGTCAAACTTATTGTGGAATATCAATATTACAGAACAGGTTCCTCTGAAGTGGCAATTTTATAAAATGCTTAGCCGACTTTGTACTGAAACATAACATTGACTTAATTCGCTTTTACCCAGACTTACAAGATGTATGAGATTATACTAAATTATTTAACACTTGTTATAATTGTATAATTATACATTTATAAGGATCAACATATGTATTTTTATTCGTTTCGAGAAAGTTAAATGTGAAAATATTAAAATGAAAGATAACAATGTATTGATTCGTTTATATAATTTAAGATAACCAGGTACAAATTAATCAGTGTTACGACAGCTTAAAGTACATAAATAGATATGTATAATTTAAATGTTTAAATACTTTTCTTCGGTATTGAAGTTGCACACCGAACGTCTCTTATTCAAGTGACTACTCTATCTCTCTGTGGACCACTGCCCAACAGTAGGCGGGGTTTATTTTTATTACTTCACCCGCAGAGCTATGCGTGTCAAGCAGTACCTAACTACAACATAGTTCGCTGAGTAAAATTGTTTTAAAACAAATCACAAAATACACTTATAAATTATGCACAGTATAGATGCAAATGTGTGCAGTGTGTGCTGTTTACTAAAAGAGTATGTAATCGAAACATAATGCTATTATAGAAAATTAGTGTACAAAACAACTACATTATGTGTTTTATGGGTACCTAACCTATAGATCATTAACGACTTTGCTTTTCAAACAGTATGACATTAAATAGTTTTCATAATTATATTCATACACTAACGGTTCCTAATAAATTTCCATAAACTAATAGAACAGGGATTTAAAGACTAGCTTAACATTAATTGAAACTTAACTAAAATTGCGGATTACTCAAGCGAAAGAACTATACGGCAATAAGTTTCACTTTTAATTAGCAACTGCTTTCCATAAACAAGAAATTACCTTAACTTTTAATACTAGCAAAACTTAGTTTTAGGTATGAGTATTAAAGCTGTTACAAACACTGAGTGCTGCACAATTTGCCAAAATTCTCTCGTAGCCTTTATTATTAAATCCACTCCACTCGAAATAAAGTCAAATTTATAATAAATCCCGTTATAAACTTTCAAAATTAGATTCGTAGTTTATAATAGTATTGTAAAATAATGATTTGAATTTAAACTTTCCTGGTTTCAAATTAAGAAAGTTTAATTATTTAGTGGCCATAAATGTCAAATATAACAAAAAAAAAACGAAATAGTGAAAATCCTTTGTATAATTCATATACATATGTATATATATATATATATATATATATATATATATATATATATATATATATATATATATATATATATATATACAGCGTGTTCAGCGAGGAATGGGACATTTGGCGGATGAACTGTATGTATTTGAAGCCGTAGAATCCAAGCATGTAAAAATATACAGGTTGTTCCATATAAATTTTCAGCTTTTGTGTCATTCCCGGTGAAACCGGAAATCGGTCATATTGTTTTTTTATGTAAAAAAATTCCAAACTGACTCTAATATAACCCATCAAAACTTGAACAAAATCTAACTACCCGTTCAAAAGTTAGAGGTGTGGCCCCTATCTGACTATATATATACAGCGTGTTCAGCGAGGAATGGGACAGTGCAATATCTCGAGAGCGGGTGAAGATTTTTAAATTATGAAAATATTTTTGTAAATATCTTCCAAGGGCATTTGTCGGCACAAAGATTTGAATCAACGCCCATCACCGCCAGGTGGCGCTATCTCACTTCAATTTTTTAAATGCAATGCCCTATTTTTTATTTCATTTTTGGATTCTATGACATATTTGTGATGACTTTTATTAAGACTCCTACCAACCTATCTTTTGTAGTTTCTGAGAAAAAAAATAATTTTTGGAATTTTATTAATTAAAAGCATACAAATTAAATTAAATGTTCAAATGTTTCTCCATCATTTTCTACACACGTTTGATAACGCCTAATTAATGTAACACTAGTTGCCGCTCTTAAAGTTTCTCGTGGTATGTTTGCACAACCAATTCTAATTTTGTTTTGTAACTTCTCTACATCTCTAGGTGTTTCATACACTACACTCTTTAAATGTCCCCAAAGAAAGTAGTCTAAGGGACTAAGGTCAGGAGAACGAGCTGGCCACATAATGGGACCATTTGTACCTATCCATCGTTACGGAAACACTGTATTTAGATAATTTCTCACTATTGCGCTATTGTGCGCCGGTGCGCCATCCTGTCGAAAGTACATCACTTGCCGCAGATTTACATTTACATCTTCAAGCAAAGGAGGCAGTTGATTTTCAAGAAAATCCAAATAGCGTTAGCCTGTTACGGTACCAAAAAAAAATATGGGCCAATCAATTTGCCATCTATCATTCCGCACCATACATTTATGTTCCATCTCACTTGGAAATTGGTTGCTCTTACCCAATGAGGATTTTCTGACGACCAGTAATGGGAATTATGGCGATTAACGATTCCATTGTTTGAAACATTACTTTCATCAGACCACACGATACGACCTAGAAAATTAGGGTCTGGCGCATAATGTTCCATAAAAACTCCGGTGATAAAATTAAGTCTGCGATCTTGATCTCCTGCATGCAGTCCATGTACCAAATGAATTTTAAATGGTTTGTATTTATTAGATTTTAATATTTTATGGACAGAACCAACTGATACGGCACTCTCTTCAGAAATAGATCTCACAGACACATGAGGATTATAAGCTACACATGCTAATACACCGACGGTGTGTGCTTCATCTGTTGCTGTCTTTGTGCGTGCGATTCTCGCACTTACGGTGAGGAAAATGACCGGTTCCCCTCAAAATATTTGCTACACGAACAAATGTATTTTTTCCGGGATGGCGTCGATCGGGAAACCTGGCAGCATACAATACTTGTGCAGCCCTTGCATTTTTTCTACGTTCACCATAAATTATTACCGTATCAAAATATTCTTCGTTAGAAAACGTAAACATAATTATGGAATTTGAAGATGCACAGACGATTTTCAAAACTGAAACTGTAAACTGACAGAAACTTGGCAGACACTTCATTACGCGTTTGTTTTCATGGCATGATAAATGTTTCGCATGATTCTTAATCAACGACTGTGATAAGTTGGTCCCCCTTACAATTTAGTGTACAGCGTATCGCATTATTTCGGCGTTATCTGCATTATTTTTGTGGAAGAACAATCTTTTATCTTTCACTTGGTATAAAATTTGCTATTTTGTCTGTATCACTCAAATGTTATGAGCACTTCCTGAAATTACGTTTTTGTGCTAAAATTCCAAGGATTATTTTTTTCTCAGAAACTACAAAAGATAGGTTGGTAGGAGTCTTAATAAAAGTCATCACAAATATGTCATAGAATCCAAAAATAAAATAAAAAATAGGGCATTGCATTAAGAAATTGAAGTGAGATAGCGCACCTGGCGATGATGGGCGTTGATTCAAATCTTTGTGCCGACAAATGTGCGCCCTTGGAAGATATTTACAAAAATATTTTCATAATTTAAAAATCTTCACCCGCTTTCGAGATATTGCACTGTCCCATTCCTCGCTGAACACGCTGTATATATATATATATATATATATATATATATATATTGTCAGATAGGGGCCACCCCTGTAACTTTTGAACGGGTCGTTAGATTTTGTTCAAGTTTTGATGGGTTATATTAGAGTCAGTTTGGAATTTTTTTACATAAAAAACAATATGACCGATTTCCGGTTTCACCGGAAATGACACAAAAGCTGAAAATTTATATGCAACAACCTGTATAGTTTTACATGCTTGGATTCTACGGCTTCAAATACATACAGTTCATCCGCCAAATGTCGACTTAAACGCCATTTTACTTTGACAGAGTCGGCTTCAGAAGCATGTTGGGTTAATAAAAATTAGAAAATTACTTCTTTCTTTAGGAACTAAGGGAATTACTATTGCATACCGTTTTACTAGTACGCGAAAGAGCTATTTAATATACAAGGTGAGCCATGTATGTTTCTATTGGGAACAGTGTGTTTTAGTTAAAAAACCGTAATTTTTTAATTTGATCGTTAACAAACTTCACAATAATTAATTATCAGGAAAAATAATATTGTGGGGATACATAATTGTACGTCAATTATCTATAATTTAGAAGACGTTATAATGATGTAGTTAAAAAAATATTTAAAAAAATAAAATTAAAATGGAGCCTGAGTTGAGATTTGACAGATAAACTGTATGTATTTGAAGCTCTAGAATTCAAATATGTAAAAATATACAGGGTGTTTCATTTAAAATTCAGCTTTTGCGTCATTTCCGGTGAAACCGGAAGTCCACCAGATTGTTTTTTTATGTAGAAAATCCCAAACTGGCACTAATATAACCCATCAAAATTTGAACAATATCTAAAGACCTGTTCAAAAGTTACATGGGTGGCCCCTATTTGATTTACACCTGGTACTATTCTGTTCTATATACACTAGATTATTTACGTTTTTCCACATGAGACATTCGGCCTAAATTATTTAATTTGGAGAAAAACAGTTTTGGGTATTGTCTATAAAAGTTGTAATTTAGAATTTCACAATGTACATGGTGTGTCAAAAATACAAAACTTTTTTTATCAAATACTGTTTATTGTATCATTTTTAGTTATTATGATCAAAATAATATCGAGCTTTTTAAGATTTACCCCAATCCCCGCAGTTTTCGAAATACTTGCAATTGAAAATATTGTACTTACAATTCTAATGGGTAAATTTCTAACATGTATTTTCTTTTTTAAACTATATTCATGGAGGAGTGAACTAATTAAATTTAGTTTTACATTTGTAAAAAACTTGTATCACTCAATAGTGATAACGTTTAACAGTCATAGCTCAATTGGTATATATCACCTTGTATTCTATGTCAACAATTTCATCTGTCGAACACTTCAATGCTTTCCTATAACTTACTGTTCACACTTTAATAGGAAATTCTAATTTTCATAGTACAGAATCTTTTTAAACTTAACTATCAAGTCACCTATGATATTTCAACAAGTCAGAACTAATGCAGAAAATAATTAGTATGTTTAAAGACATTACTACGAAATATGTTCAATATTAAGTATTAGTTAGAGGAGTTGATCGGCCTATTTTCACAGTTTATGCTTTTGAGCGCGACGTTTCGGAAGCGGACTCTGCTTCCGTCATCAGGCTTAGTCCTGAGAAGGACTGTTTTCGCACTTGAGTCGAATTCATATGTTATATATAATTTTTTCCCAAGCACTTGACTACTCTCAGATTCGAACTTGGTACCTTTTACTTACTAGTCTGACACCTTTACCTATAAAAAAGGACATTCTTAAATCAAGTGTGTAACAAGTATGTGACCTTATAACCATATGAGCGCTGATTCTTCTTGATTTTGATGAAGTGAATGATGTAATTTCAAGTTTTTGTAAATTAGGAAGAGATCAGCATAGCTAATGTTTAAATTATTAGTGTCTGACCTAAAATTCATGGTTGCATTATTATTAACGTGAGACATTTCAAGAAGGAGCCTTTCGTTGTAGTTGTCAGCTTTGTCAATAATTTCACTTCATTAAATTTAATCATATGGTAACTTACAATCAATTTTATGTTGCGTGAGTCTAGTTTTAAACCAATTGCTTGTAAACACTGAATCATTGAAAATGAACAGGGTTATGCAACCCAATTTACACATAATGGGAAAATATTTTTAAAATGACAATATAAATTATGCTTAACTAGTTTTTGAAATACAAAACTGTAAAACTGACTTAATCGTTATTTTATTGTCAAAAAATAAAACGTTAGTTTACTACCATGGGTAGACAGTTAGGTCAGCACGACTCTACTTTAGAAACAAGAGGGACGGTCATAAGCATGGCAGAACAGGGCCTTTCCTATAGTGAAATAAGCCGGCGCGTGGATTTTTCGGTAATCTTATTTTTCCTTTACTTATTGGATATTGTTCACAATAACCTTTTAGAAAACTCAAGTTGCACGATGGGTTCAAAGACACATGTTAGGTGGACATAGACCTCTTACAACTGTTAGATCTGGCAAAAGACCCAAAACAACTGTACAGGAAGATGAAGAAGTTACTGTATTAGCAGCTAGAAATTATTTTACTACAGCTACTCGCATACGCGAAGAAAACGGAGTTCAGGTTTCTCTCTCTACAATACTCCGTCGTTTACATTCAACCGGAATACACCATAGACGCCCAGCAAGGAAACCATTACTCACTAACGCGCAAGCTGAGGCCCGTTTGAACTTTTGTAGGGAAAATTTGAATAGAGATTGGTCCAATGTAATATTTACTGACGAAAAAACCTTTTCCTCACAAGACATCCCTGTGTACTTATGGTGTCCAAACAATACTCGGTATAACACAGCGAACGTTAGGCCTGCTAGAAAAAGTGGGAGAGTTCAATTAGGATTTTGGGGATGGATGTCTGCTGCTGGTCCAGGAGAATTAGAAATGGTTTCACCACCTTCTTTTCGATCACAAAGATACATCGAGGTTCTCGAAAACGTTATGTTACCATCAGTACGTGCATTGCATCCAGAAGAAGAAATGGAAACAATTATTTTAGTACAAGACAACAGCCCAGTGCATACAGCTCGTATTGCAGTAGAATGGTTTGAAGACCATCCGGAAATAAAAGTTCTGACATGGGCCGCAAAATTGCCGGATTTAAACTTTGTTGGTGTTGCGATGTTTTGTGTTATTGTATAGTTTACAATCATGAGATGTGCTTATTTTTGGTGTAAAAAAAAAGAAAAAGGATTTATTTATTTAATAATTAATAATGCGTTAATTGGCTTAAGTGTGTGTTGCTTAGTGGGGTGTATCGTGCTTAGTGTGATTATTAGATTCGTCGTCCGGTTCCTTGCTAGGTCGTCGTCGAATAGAGGGGGAATGCGGAGGGCTAGGGATTCTTCTATCTCCTCGGGGAGGTCGTCAAGGAGTTGTGTAAGGATCGCGGGGGGATGTTTTAATTTTTTTTCAGGTTTTCTTCGTGGGAATTGGGGAAAACGGTAGTATGCGTCTGGGTATTCGGCGTTCACAGGAAGCAATGGAGGAGAGGTGATTGGTGTATATGGGTGCTCGGAAATCCATAACAGGGCGAATATATGTTTTGTAAGTGTGTTGTAGTGTTTTGGGGTGGCAACCTCTGATTCCGCCCCGAAGAGCGCCCAGTAGGTTTGCGCGGTTTCTTATTCTATTAAGTAGTGGTAAAGAGATATCAACCGCTTCTGTAATTACGGAAGTTAGGTCTCTAATAGCTCTCTCGTGATCTTGGGTCGTTTGAAGATTGGGTGTAGGAAGGTTGTTAGAGATGTGTTCGGCATTGAAATCACCTACGATAACTGCATTAGGGAGGCTAGAGGCGTAGATTAAAAGGTCGTTGGATAGGGTGCTGTGGCCGGGCGGGTTGTAGTAGGAAATAAATACTATAGAAGTGGGAAAGTGCACCGTCGCAGCAACGCATTCGGTATGCTGTAGGTGTGCAGGAAGTTGAAAAGAAGTGGATGGGAAGCAATTCTTAATTAAGAGGGCGGTTTCGTGTTGACTACTGTGTACATAGGTGTGAAATGTGTTGAAGTTAAGTGTGCATCTGGGTGTGAGTTTTGTTTCCGTGATGGAAAGTATGTGTGTATTGTGTGTTTGTAAGAAGTGTTTAAGTAAGGGGCGTTTCCCACGAACGTCCATAGCATTAACTGTCCCTGCTGGAATATCCATTGCCGGTCGGGGAACATCTAGATGAGGGAGTGGGTGAGGATTTCAAGGAAGTCTTTTATGGATAGGGAATCGGTGTCGGGAGGGGGTCTAAGGTGGGCTGTGTCTTTCGAGTCGGACTCTTCGGAAGACAGGATAGGTTCGAGGGAAGCCACCTTTGACGGAGAACTAGGAGGTTCCCGCCGCTTCCGGCACTTAAAAGAGAAGGTAGGGTGAGCTTCCCCGCAGTTGTTACACCTTGTGTTAGCGGAGCATTTACAGGAGGAGGATCTGTGGCTTTCGCCACAGTTGGGCCATCGTTGGGACACTCCTCAGCTGTTTGCCCCACCTGCGTGCGAGTGGAGCAATACTTAAGGAGAGGTTGAGGGATAAAGGAGGGTTCGCAACTGTAGTGCCGCCCGAACATGACGACACCGCGTGCAAGGAGGTACTTTAGGGTTGTGTGGGAAGAGGTAATAACACGGATAAGGGATGTGGGGGTGTTGGTCGCTTTGGAGGTGATTCGAACGGCCTTCCTCACGTGTGGAAGATCGAGCGCACCAAGGATCTCGGGTTCTAGGATATTCTTGTCTACGTGACAGATCACGGAGGAAAAGAGGGCGCTCTAGGAGTGGTGTTGTAAGGACGGGGGCCGGATAGTTGGGTAAGGGTGACGGTGGGATCATCGAAATGGTTCCGCAGCCTAAGCTGTGTACCATCCAGCAAGGGAGAGGAGGTCTCTAGGAGACAGGTGTGGCTATGGTGAACGTTAAGTTTAACCAGGGAAGCTTTAGAGGTTTAAGGGATGTGAATAGGGATTTTTGGGTGGATATGGATTTAGGGATATTGCGGATGCAATACCTCGAGGATTGAGAGCGGGTAGGATTAGGATTAGGGGAAGCGGGTGTAAGAATCACAGCAGGTACAGGTGGCTGGGAAGGTGTGGGTAGGATTGCGGGTCTGTGTGAGTGCGGGTTTGTGTGTGTGTGCGGGGTTGCGTAGTTTTGCGGAGGCGGAGGAGCGTGTCGAGATGTAGGAGTATGTAGATGAGGTAGAAATAGAGGAAGCGTTTGATTGGGATCGTGTACTTGAGGATGATGGTGGCGAGACGAGGGTGTGTGCGTATGTGTGTGTGTGTGTGTGTGTGTGTGTGTGTGTTGTGAGTGTAAGTGTAGGTGGAGCTTCGGCGTCGCGGGTTCGAAATACAACCGTTACTGTAGCACGGTGGCGACCGTGCTTAACCACCGCGGTTGTTGTTAATCGGGTTTTGAAAAAAGGAGTTAAGAAATAAATTGTTTTAAAGAAAGGCCGTGTCTCCACCGAGGTGCAGTCTCACACCCCGAGGAATAAAGATTTGGAAATCAGAAACACAAATAGAAACGAGAGGAAAACAAGTGCTAAAATAAAACAATAAATTAAAATTAATTAAAAAAATTTTTTTTTATTAAACGGTAACTATTGTCTTACACGACGTCGATCCTTTAGTTGGCGGTTTCCTGGATGCTTCTTTATTTGTTCTTCGCTCCTGCTGTATTCAGGCGACTCCTGCTTGCTGCTAGGCTGTGGCTCCTATACTGATGACCGCTTCTTCGTATTGCAGTGACAGGTCTAACTCTGAAGCGGCGAAGATCACGATGCTGTACGATGAGCGTAAAAACGCTAAGTTCTTTTTTTTTTTTAATTAAGAGATTGTAATAAATATCACAAAAACTCTTACGCGAGAAGGGGCTTACGTTCGATACCGAGGTTCGGACTGCCCTGCGTATTTAAACCCCATAAACACCTTTGGGCAAAAATGGTTAGCCAATGGGAAGGATGCATGCAAGAAGCTGTTGTTCTGTGAAATCAAGCAGAATGATTGAACCACACAAAAGCTGTTTTGGAATTAATACGAGAAACCAATTTTGGTACAAATCTTGTACCATCTATGCGCAAAAGAATGCTGGAAGTCATAGAAAGGAACGGCTTTTATACCCACTATTGACATGTGATATTTTTGTTAAATTCTTTAATTTTGTTATGGCTTTGAAAATATTTATTTCTTTTCTAAAAATACGGTATTTTATTACTTTATTTAGTTTTACTGTTTAGCCAAATATTCTAGCTTCTCGGCCATAGCTAAATTATTACTCAACAAGGATGAAACCATCACGTAACATGAAAATGGTAATAAACTACTACACCATTTAGTAACAGCGATCGTTCTAAAAACGTAAATTAGGTCCTGTAACGTTGGTTGCATAGCCCTGTACATTTTTAATGATTCAGTGTTTACATATGTCCTATGTAACACAAATTGCAGTTATTACATGCTATAGAATAAATTATGTGAGATTCAAATTCTGTTGGTGTCTTATCTTTACGTTTTGAAAATTATTAGTTGTATTAGTACTGTAAAAAACTATTTTTATATTTTTGAATTCTGCAAAAATTTTGTTTATTTGGTTACTAATTTGTGATACAAAGATAAATTATTTTATGTAAAATTGAGGATCTATGCGATCAACTATCTCGTTTGTGTTATGTAAATTATGGTGAAAAAGTAAACTATTAACTAAGTTTTTGAATAATTTTTATTAACAAGAATATATCTAAGTTTTTTTAGATTTTTTGTATCAATTATGAATATACAATGCTAGTTAGTTCAGTTCGAGTAATTCGAAGCAGGAGCAGACAGTTACCAACCTGAGGATGGCAGGTGAGACTTTGCCGAAACGTCGTTTTGCAACAAACGGTCTTTTGGAGACCAGAAGAGCTATGTGGATCAACACTCGAGAAACCAGTAGTACATATAGCAGCCGCGAAAACCTAAAGATCAATATCGTTAGTCTTTAGGGAGGAAGACATTCCAACGAACGAGAAACTACGACAAGTCTAAATCAAAGAGAGCCATGTTACTGTGTGATCTAACTTTTCTTCAACGCTGCAGAGATGAGAAGATCATACCAAAGTGTATGAGGTAAAATTCCAAAAGAATAACCTTCAAACAACGGCCATACTAAGAAGGACCAGCTTTGCACTGATACGGGAATCTATCCGTGATACCAGACGCATGTTAGATAAGAACAACAACGAATTGCTGTAGTTACATCTTCAACTGAGCAACACCATTCATCCAACGTTATGGGCAAGTGTGGACCAACTCGCCGAATTCCCAACCGAAACAGACCGGCTTCTAACGTCGCAGAAGTAGAAGAAGACGTTTGAGAACCTAAACGCCAAACAAAAGAAGAGGACTGCATGAGAAACTTTAAAACCCAGTAAAGTAGCTACGAACCTATTGCACTACGCATTAAGCAGTGCTGAACGATCTGTACTAGCAAAGGGTTTCAACTTCGCACCAGCACTAGTACGTATACCCAACGAATAAATAATATGTGGAATAGAAACAGATATAACCAGACTCGACAACACTGCAGCCGAAATAATACGTCAACAAGTTTCGCACGTACTTAGAACAACACAAGCTCCCAATACTATGCAACCCTGTGTGCCTTTGGAAACAACCAGAACATTACAATCTTACCGGTGGACAAATGGAACGTGACAGTAGTAATGAACAACCTGAAGATGACAGCGTTGCTGGATGATGCAGCATACCAAACGATAGCCACGGATTCCACGACGTAGCTGGAAAAAACGATGAAGAAGAAAATTATGGATTCAAGAATTGATGCAGAAACCCAAAAAACACTGATACCGAGAGAAAAGTCGTCTGGATGCCCGAAGATGTACGGACTGCCTAAAATACACAAGGATAGTGCCCCACTATGGCCGATTGTTAGTTTTGTTGGATCACCGCAACAAGCGCTACATTTTACGTGAAAGACGCCAACTATTTCATTGAGATTTTGCAACAGCACACGATTAAACCAGGAAAGCTCCTAGTCAGCTTCGAGGCACTTGAGACCATCCACAGCAGACATAAACCTACTGACCATATAATAAATTTAGCTAGACACTGTCTAACTAATACCTATTTTATGTACAATGGACACCGTTACAAGCAGAAAGCAGGAGCACCAATGGAGTCACCTTTGCCTCTAGTCATTCTAAACTTCTTCATGCAAGAATTTGAAGAGAAATCACTACACTCAGCAGCATATAAACCGACGCCATGGTTGAGATACGTAGATGATACATTGGTCATCTGGAGCCACGGGCAGTTAAAACTCAGGGTATTTTTGGAACACCTTAATAACGTACACACAAATATCAACTTAACAATGAAATAGAACAAAATCAGTTACCGTTTCTGGACGTGCTAGTTAAGAAGAATGAAGATGGACGCCTAGGCTACACGGTCTACAGGAAACCTACGCACACGGACAGATACATCATCGCATCATCATCCAAGTCGACTCAAATCTGTCATCAAGACGCTGATCAATCGTTCGAAGAAATTAGCAGACGCCGACAACATCAAAGAAGAGATGACAAAGATAAGAGAGGCTTTGATTAGAAATGGATTCCACCGCCACGACATACAAAGGACTTTGAGGCCTTCAAGTAGAGAAGACAAAGAACCAGCTGATCCTGCAACTCCCACGCCATTCCTACCATACATCAAAGGGACAACGGACAAGATTAGCCGTATCCTTAAAAAAGATAAAATCGATACAACTTTCACGGCGTATCGAAAAGTTCATTCGATCCTAAGAAATCCTAAGGACAAGATCTCGTTCGAAAGTCAAGGAGTATATGAGATTGTTGTGGGCTATCGTAACACAAAGACGCGGTTAATGAAGTTCAAGCGACATCATCCTTGGGCCAACACATAACCACAACAGGACACAAAATTAAATTTGATTAAATTTTGGAAAGCATCGAGCACTTTACAGCTAGAATTATAAGAGGAGCAATAGAGATTGAGAAACGCCCACATAATCTCAACAAAAGAGACGATGCCATCAAAATGGAAAATATCATTAATCCCTAGAGAACTAAAATTCATAAGACCTAAAACAGAATCAACAAAAGAAGTGAAAACGGGGAGTCAAACAGTGAAATCAGCTAAGGTAGTGGAAGCAGTGAAAGCAGTGGAACCAGTGCAAGCAGTGAAAGCAGTGAGTGAGAGCAATAGGGTACATAAGCAGCAACACACTCAACATGAGGTTAGTTCAGTTCCAGTAACTCGAAGCAGCAGCAGAAAGCCAACCTGAGAATGGCAGATGAGACTTAGCCGAAACGTCGTTTTGCAACAAACGGTCTTTTGGAGACCGTTGCAAAGTTGCGAAATTTTGGGAACAATAACATGCTGCCGAGAAACCAAAAAAATTTTATTTCGTTTTCGAGATTTTTTAAAAAAACCAAAATCTCTCATTTTCGTTTTTATTTTTTTCTGACCTTACTTACAAAGATATTCAAAATTAAACAATACATTCTTAAGACAACTTTTTCTTGCCTACAAAATGGCGGCATCAAATTTTAATACGACATTTCGTCTTCTGCCAACCATCATCAACTTTTTATTTCTTATGGCCGGAATCTTGAATTCTTAGACCACTAAATAGAGCTTTTCTTTGTGATTTCAAAATGTATAATTTGCCTACCTTACGTTGAACCGTTTAGCTAATATTATCAAAAAGTAAAATTATTGTTGATTTTAAAACGATCTAGATACCATTGCACTGTAGATGCGTGTACATATTGTTTTTATTATCAAGATAGCTAAATTTACAAAAAAATAATAAAATTACTATTAACACATACTGTACTTTTGACTTATAAAAAAATTATGAGAAACAAGTAAACGGAAAGGAACAAGTAAAGCAAGAAAATAACAATAAATTAAACTATTTTTAAACGTTTAGGATTACAATAGGTGTTCAAAAGAAAACCATTTTGTTGTACACACATATTAGCTCTTTTGATTACACTACGTATTGCTCGTTGAATACTTCTTCGGGAATATTTTGGCAGGCAGTTATATCGCTATTTCGAAGTTCTTGATGTTTTCGTAGCGCTGCTTATAAATAATATTTTTAAGGTTCCCATAAAAAAAATCTAGCGGAGTAAAGTCGAGACTACGCGCTGGCCATTCGATAACACCTCTGTTACCTATCCATGCGTTTGGAAAAATTTCGTTTAGATAATTACGAACTAAAACAGCGTTGTGTGGTCACCATCTTGTTGCCACCAAAGTTCTCTTAATTTGTTAGTGGCATTTCTTCCAAATACCTCAGCATTGGTCCTCTTAAGAACTCTAGATATCTAACTGAATTTAACGTATCTTCATAAATAAAAGGGCCTAGTAACCTATTCTTAGTTAAACCGATCCAGACGTTAAACCCAAAGCGAATTTGATCTCGGACTTGCCTGTTCTCTCTAGGATTTTCAGTTGCCCAGATGTGTTCATTATTGCGATTAAAAACGCCTAAATTGGAGAAGCGATATATCAGTCCAAATCCTTTTTCAACAAAATTGCATCGTGGTTTGCTTGGTCAATAACCAATTGCAAAATCTAACCCACCTCTGGTTATCAACGGGATGTAAAACTTGACTTGTATGTATTTTATAAGGTTTGAAATTCGCCTCATTCAATGTTCTCAACGCTGTTGTTTGCGGATATTTAAATTTACAGATATCTTTCTTGTAGAAATAGGCGGGTTTAGGTTTACCTTAAATTAAATCAAAACATAGATCTGTGACAAAAACATAAGAAAGACTTACTGTATCAAGAATTTCTCTCTAACTGCTAAAGGAGCCTACTCCCGTATTTCGGTCTTGATGCATTAAATTGTCCGTATTCTGACAAATTTCGGTGAAGTCTTAAGAAATAACTTTCGTTTGGTTGATTTCTTTCAGGGTACATTTCAAAATAGGTGTTTAATGTATCTCTCGAGTTTCTACCTTTGGCATAATAGACTTGCAATATGTCACGCTTTTCATCGTTTGAAAATGGCATTTTAACTATTAATACAATTACAACATTCACAAAAAAAAAACACAAATACAATTACAGTACAGTAGCCATATTAAATACAATAAAGAATAATCAAATTCAAAGGTATCTTGATAATAAAAAACAATATGTACACGCATCTACAGTGCAATGGTATCTAGATCGTTTTTTAAAATCAACAATAATTTTACTTTTTTGATAATATTAGCTAAACGGTTCAACGTAAGGTAGGCAAATTATACATTTTTGAAATCACAAAAAAAGCTCTATTTAGTGATCTAAGAATTCAAGATGGCGACCATAAGAAATAAAAAAGTCGATGATGGTCGGCAGAAGACGAAACGTCGTATTAAAATTTTGATGCCGCCATTTTGTAGGCAAGAAAAAGTTGTCTTAAGAATGTATTGTTTAATTTTGAATATATTTGTAAATAAGGTCAGGAAAAAATAAAAACGAAAATGAGAGATTTTGGTTTTTTTTAAAAATCTCGAAAACGAAATAAAATTTTTAGTTTCTCGGCAGCATGTTGTTGTTCCCAAAATTTGCAACTTTGCCAAATTTAAACCACTCTATCTCTTACCGTTTTCGAAATCATGGTTAGCCTCAATTTGAATCACCCTGTATATATATATATATATATATAATTGAAATGTTAAAATATTTTATTATATTTACTATATTCAATTGGGGATAGAGTTCTAGAATTTAGTTGAAGATAAAAATTTTTTAAAATAAGAAATATCCTATATGTAATTGAATTTAACGTATAAAATTTGCTCTGAATAGAATTTGCTTTCTAACGCATGCGTTAATGACTTTAAATGAAAATAAGTAAAGCTGTCAAAAGATGTCAAATAATTAAGAAAACTTTAATGTTTGGATCAAAATGAAAATTTAGAAAAGAAAAGAAAATTATTAGCTTCACAGGTGTTTACACAAGTAAATAATTGAAATTCTTAATTAATAACATATAACAAATATAAATTGCAGGAAATACCAATAACAGGGTTATTAAATTTAAAACTCACATATACAGTCCTTCCTGTCGATTGAATGATGTCTTCAAACTTCAGCTGGAGGCAGGCAATGTTCACTGGATATTGTTGTTACTAATATCCAACTGCTATCTCGGTTCTCGAAGACACCAACTTCAAGCTTCAAGATGTTTTCTTTCCAAAACGAACCTCCAAACACTTATTTACTATGGTAACTTTTATTTAAAATGGTTTTAAATCTTTATGAGTGATATCGTTTAAAATGTATTATTAAGTATCCAAGATTTTGTTAACACACTTTTATTTTAGTTACCGAAATATAATATTTATTTAAGAGGAATTGTCCGGATAAATAAAAAAACTTTGACCAAATAAAATGGAATTTAATTTGGTATATAAAGGATTATTTTAAATCGGAAAACACGAAAACAAATTTACACAAAATCGTGACATCAATTAATCGTACAGAATTATGTTATTAATAACGACAGGTATCGGTGACCGAACTATTTAATTTTAACCGATTGATATAAAAACAAGTGCTCTCGAAATTATTCGTAACGTAAACTTTCTCGACGATAATAAATTAGGTTAAGTAAACACAAATCTAGCAACACTGTTTTAATTTTTCACTTTTTGAACAAATTCTAGAGAGAGAATGATTTCTTGAGCGCATGCTTTTATAGGTTTCTGGTTGCTACAGAAATTTCAATTTTTTTACAGCCATTTTGCAAAATTTACAAGGAATGTGATTGGATAATCAAAATTATGAATTGTACATAAATGGAATTTTGGCCGTAACTTTCTTATACATGGTCGGAAATGAAATTTAAAAACGGAAATGAAAACTACATGAAATTTCGAATACAAGGACACCTAACAAGCAATAATTCCTAATACTAATAAACGAAACAACTTAATCTAATCAAAATAAGCTATTAACTATACACACTTACAAGCTACACTAAAATTACTTGCGAAAATGGAATTCTGAGGACAATTTACATAAGAAAACATATCTTTTAAATTCGAAACATATAATTTAATGAAAATTTTAAGCTTTTGTAAATTTGTCTAGAATTCACCTGAGATTTAGCATAAATTTTGCGGATAAAAACGCTGTATCCTTATAAAAACTTATTTATATTGTGAAAGAACATCTATTATTTGCTTTAAGAGCAAAAACTAAATCTAATAATGTGGAAAAAGTATAAAATTATGTGAAAAATCTAAAATATACAACGTAACCATACTTAAATTTTAAATATGAAATAAATTCATATTAAAAATGTTTTAGCACATAAAATGTTATGTTTAAGGTTTGTACAACTTGTCTTTATTGTTCTCACTACTTATTTGCAATGCATAATGTTATTCAGTCTTGCATTGAAAAAGTCTCATCGTCTAACACTCTTTTAGGATTTTACACTATAAAATGTACGGCACTATAAATGTTTGTATGCCATAATGTTCTAAATGTCTTTCTTCTTGTGAATCATGTATTATAATTTTTGTCACTAATTTGCTAACAAAAATGTGCGAAAATTGTCTATACTGTCCATATTATAACCCTTTTACAAAATTTTTGTATTTCCTGCCTTTAAAAACTAAACATACCTTATCCCTAACATAATCCTAACTACATAGTCCATGTTTAAACACCTGTGAAATGTCTACTTGCCAAATTACCTTTGAAAAATTGAATTTTATTGTAAAAATTGCACTACTAAAATGACTCTACGAAAATGGTGATATCTAACATTCTTGACAATTTTGGTAGCACAAATTGCTTTTATGATGAAACCAAACTTAGCAAATGATATTCAGATCAATTTATACCAAATAAATTTATTTTAAACACATCGTGAACCAGATTTATGTAAAATTGTGTCTGCACTTGTATCGAGCCAGAAATTACCTTTTATGACCCAAATGTCATGTAAGCTGTCCGATACTTCTATTACCTCTTTCTAAACATCTAATATATATATATATATATACTATATATATAGTCCGGCAACAAAACCGCCTTCTTCTATATCTTCCGTTTCATATAAGCTAGATTGATAAAATTTGGGATAGGGTTATAGTTTAGTTGTGTGCATATTTTAAAATTATTCACCTGTATACAGGTTGTTTATTTAAAGATGACCAAACTAATAAAAAAATTAAATGGAACACCCTGTATATTATTACTTTTTGAATTCTACACATTGTTCCTAACAAATTGCAGTATATTTTCTTATCCTAAATATAGCCGTTTTTGAGTTATGTCGATTTTATTAAAAAAATTGAAATTACAGAGATAGCTTTGAAAATGTACCTCCTTAACCGTTGAAAAACAAAAGTTATCTCATTTATATCAGAACAAGTACACAGGTAGAGCTTTCTTATAATGCAAAGAAAATGTCATCATTGCATACAGTTGTTCACAATTGACTTGCCGATCAGACATTATTCCAACTAGTAAAAGTTTACTTTTTCAAATAGAACACCCTATACATTATTACGGTTTTGGTTTCTACATAATAACCCTTATCAATTCGATATACAATTCCCTATCCTTAAATATAACCGTTTCCCAATTATTTTCAATTTCTGAAAATGTATAAGATTGTTGGAACATTTTTTTAAATCTATGGCCTCGTATAAATAGAAAAAAAAACAGTGGAAAATAATTGTATTGCAAATTTAAAAATGCAACAGAAACTAATACACTATAATTATTAAAATTATTTCTAAAAATACAAAACTAATAAAATAAAAAAAAAAAATTTAATGTTAATCATTAGCGATAATGATTTATAATAATTGTTCAAAATGTTGTCCGTCTTTCGGATGCAGACCTGAAGTCGATCTTTAAAAGATTGTTCAACTCTACGCAACAACTCAGGAGTAATGCTATGAAAAGCCTGTGTTATACGATTACGCATATCTTCGGCAGTGGTTAATGGTGCCCTATAGACAATACTTTTATGTATCCCCATAAAATTAATCTATTCTTGTCAGATCAGAGGACCTAGTTGGCCACCTCACAGGTCTATTTCGGCCAATCCATTTATTTGGAAAGACTCTATTGAGATAATCTCTTACATCTGCAGAGTTGTGAGCAGGAGCGCCATCATGTTGATACCACATTGTGGCTCTAATATCAAGAGTAATATTTTCTAATAAGCCCGGTAAATCGTTACGCAAAAGTTAAGGTCCTTCTCACCATTTAAGTGTCCATTAAAAAATCAACTTGTCTTAATAAATGTGGATTTTTGAGGAATAATAATGAAGATTATGTGTATTAACAAATCCATTCTTATGAAATGTTGATTCGCCTGTCCATAAAATATTATAAAAAATTTGGGTTTGAATCATTTTCTCTGGCCCAGTTACACAATCTTACTCGATGATCGAAGTCTGCATCGCTCAATTCTTGGTGTAACTTAATATGATAGAGATGTAAGCGATTCTCCTTTAAAAGATTTCCTACTGATCTCTCACTTATACCAACTATTTCACTCATGTCCTTTTGGCTTCTGTGATGATCCTCTTCGATGGCGAGAAGAACCCTCAAATCACTATCTGCATTTGTAGAAGGTTTAACAAGTTCATGTTTGGAGTAATTGGCACATGAAGTTGCAATAAATCTACTCATAACTTTCTGAAACGATATTGCGTTTGGCTGTCTTCTATCTGCATATCTTTCAGCATAAATTCTGCTGGACAATAAACAGTTTCTTTCTGCAGCACCCAACATGAATATCATATCAACTAACTCATTTTGTGTAAAATTCATTCTATAAAAATCTTGATTACTAACAATAACACGCGTAAATGGTTAACTACAGTTTTATTTACTTACGTCAAACATTCAATTTTTATAAGAAGCACACTTGATTTTAGAATTTTACTTGAAATTGAAGTAAATATTTGTCAAATTCTTGTTAACATGCAATGCCTCCAGTACAAAAATTGTAATTAGTCTTCTATCATAATACATTAGTTTCTGTTGCGTTTTTTAATGTGTAATATAATTGTTTTATGATGTTCATTTTTTATCTATACGGGGCCATAGATTTCAAAATGTCTCAATAATCCTATACATTTTGAAAAATTGAAAATAATCCGAAACGGCTATATTTAGGGATAGGGAGTTGTATGGCGAACTAATAAGGGTTAATATGTAGAAACCAAAAATGTAGTAATAGACAGGGTGATTTATTTGAAAAAGTACACTTTTACCTGTATGCAATTATGTCATTTTCTTCACATTAAAAGGAAGCTCTATCTGTGTACTTATTCTCGTACAAATTAGGTAACTTTTATTTTTGAACAGTTAAAGAGGTACATTTTCAAATCAAACTCTGTAATTTCAATTTTTTTTAGAAAAATCGAAATAACTCAAAAACGGCTATATTTAGGGATAGGGAGGTATATTGCGAATTTGTTAGAAACAATGTGTAGAATTCAAAAAAGTAATAATATACAGGGTGTTCCATTAAAATTTTTTTATAATAATTTGGTCCTCTTTAAATAAACAACCTGTACTCGCGTGGATAATTTTAAAATATGCACACAACTAAACTATAACTGCGTTCCAAATTTTATTAATCTAGCTTATATAAAACGGAAGATATAGAAGAAGGCGCTCTTGTTGCCGGACTATATATATATATATATATATATATATATATATATATATATATATATATATATATATATATATATATATATATATATATATATATATATATATATATATATATATATATATATATATATATATATACTGTTACACGTCCAAACCGCACTAGGCGTCGTGTATGCTTACTAATGTAAGCGGGTTGCCAAGCCAGCTAACAGGGAGATGGGCGTGGTCGAAATAATAAGTAAAATGAATGATTAATATGCTCAAACACCTTACACCTAAATTCAAACAGCTCAGTCCGGGAAAATATGTCTCTAGGCCCCATCACAATCGAAACTTTGCTAAAATACTTGTCTTAAGCTGGGTGTTAATTAACCCTACTTGATTGTGGAAAGTAGGATTGTGCTTACTCATTAAACTCTCACACGAGGGTTCTAAAACAAACACTCGTCCAAAACAATTCAACTCAAACTCAAATATATTTAGTACTACCCAGGTTATTAGAAACTTTTTGAATACATCTCGTATACCAAAACTTCCAAAATAAAATTGATCATTCAAATTCATATAAAGTTAAATTTCTACTTATTAATGAATAAAATATTCTTCATCAATGATCGGTAATTAATTTTTAAAATTCCTAACATGAACGATATCTTTTAAATTTAATTTAATTTTTATAATACTTCTGAATCGTATTGACATTCGTAAATATGTGTAAGTTCTCAAAACTACAACTTTTTGTTATACTTAATGAAATTTTAATTAACAGCTGATCCGTCACATTAGTGTACTGCGCTAATGAAACTAACATGAAAATTTTGCAATCAACCTGGCAAATATAACCTTTCAGGTTGTTCATAATCTTAAAATCCAAAATATGCAAAGTCTACATTAACTTGTCAAAAACTACTAGGTCACCAATTAAGTAATCGTCACAAATATGTCTCATAACTGGCTAAATAAACAACAGAATAAAAAAATTTAACGATAAATATATATTGTCCTGCATAAAACAATAAACAAATGACAAAGAAACAAACACAAATATATTTACATATACCACTACAGCGTGGTTGAAAATCAAAACCACACGTCACTGTCAATATAACTTTCTGCAATAATTCTTACTACTATACAACCCAACACAACATAACTCGAGAACGATTATCTTTTCGCTTCTAAACTAATTAATAATTACCCAACATTACGCAAATGAACTAAACAAAAAAAATAATCGTGCTTTACTAAATTTTCAAAGTCCTTAAATATAATTCTTACTTAAAATTGTCCATTTATCCTACGCTTTTCTTTCTTCTTTCTTCCCGTAAATCAATTATTTGTAGTCCATTTGTATTCCTTAAATTGCCTGAAGGCACATACCCAGTGCTTCACAATTTCACAAACACTTATTCCTTTCTGTACTCACAAATAGTCCAATAACACGTAATAATCTGTACACGTTTGGTTGCCTCTTAAAATTTCTAGCAACCTTTAGGACAGTTTAGTCCTTCCTTACACAAATAAACTTTTAATGTCACATAAAATTACCTTAACATTGGCTTAATTTACTACCAAAAATTTCGTTTACTTAAAGGTGGTGCCATAAATAATTTTTAACTAAATATCGGTACAAGAACACGCGCTACACTTAACACTTTGACATAACAACTGTTATCTTTTATAAATCTGCTTATGCACTTTTTACTTTCTTGAAAATAAACAAACTAATTTTATCTTCAACCTCAATTTAATGAATTGTTTTATTTATGAATGTCTTATACGATTCATCAGCTTTCGGGTTATGCAGTTGTTTAAACAATGACTGCCTTCAATATTATTCACAAATATAACTCCAACTTAACCCATTCTGATTTAACACTTCACCTCGCGCGCGTCTCTCACCGACAACCAAAACTAATGCTAACCCTCTTACTAACTAACTCGTCAATCTCTGACTTTCCTATTTATAACTTCAGCCATCCATCTTTAAACATGTCTTCATTCCGCGCTATATTCTCCAATAGTATTCATTCAAAATTTCATAGTCCCGACTGTTACTACCATCTGTACAACCACGTTTATAACTACAATACATCGCCATATTTGTTCTAACTTACAAATCTTTCAATTACTTTATGAAGAAATCAGTTCTCGTCATCACATTCATTCAGTAGCCGCTCTGGACCATTACACAACTTTCAACGCTTATCTCCCACATGCGCTCGATCTCCTTCCGCAACATTTGCAAAAATAAGTACCGTCTAAGGTCTCAAATCCCACATAGCTACACATATTCTCAAAACAAATTGCACAACATTACGAAAACTTTCTGAAATTAACACTTAAACATACCCAATCGTTCTCTACATATTTTCTAAAACATTCTACACTTATACACTCACATCTTCTGGCAAAGATTACTCATTTATCCTGAAACATTCCATTTCTTACGGTAGCAAAACAGTAGTAATACAGTAGCAAACATTATCGTCCCACCGACAAATTTCTCTTCACATTTACATTCATCAGAATCTAATTATTCCAACACCAAAGCCTCTATAACATTCAAATACACGTATCTGCATGCTGAACAATATTTCTCCTAAACTTCCAGTGGCGTATCACCCACCCACATATATTATGCACACACACACAAATTTTTTTTTCCGTTCAAACTCAATACAGCCGTACTTAAAACACGTAATACACGTCATTATAACATCCTACATACAGGGTGCGTCAACGCAACCTGACAATACACACACACACACACACACACACACACACACACACACACACACATACCTATGCTACGTTTTATCGGGTCTCGATCATACTCACCATTTATCGGGGTCTTGGAAGTTGGCTAGACAAAATTGTAGGGTAGAACTTGTACTTTTCTATGGTTTACCCCGTTTTTCTATACACACCGTATTTCAAGAGTAATTTCAGTTTTTCTGACGACCCGATATTTAATGTTGCTGTGTAAATTTCGGAAGTTACATTTATCCTCTAAGGAATCTGTTTAAAGACCCGATAACTATATCTCTTGCATAAATTGTGTGTAACCCGACAATCTTGTAACGTGCAAAATTTGGGAATAATTTATGCTGTTGCCAGATGTTGTTAAGCAACACAACCTGATTGTCGAAGTCAAAGTTTGGAAACTTTAATTTGTTGAAGTTGTCTGTACAATTTCTTCGGATATGTTCGTTATACTTGGTTGTTTACGTAATTTGGAATGAACTAAAACTTATTAAAAAAATGACTCCCAGTCAGTTCAGACTGTTCTGAAAGAGATCTTCAATTGTACTGTTTAAATTGATATTCTAGATTTTATGAGAATTGGGAATATTTGGCTCTGAATATTATTACGGTATAAAATCCAATTTTTTATAATTCTTATTAAGTTTATCATTAACGACTCTAAAGTAAATACATGAATATTTCCATTATTTATTTTGAATCAATAAGTGCTTTGCGCTAAGTTTAATAAGGATTTTAATTATGTGCACATGGATGCTCTTTGTTTATTGAAGATTCTAAAATAGAATCTATTAAAATATTGTTTTACTGTTAAATTTTGGAGCAGTTCAAACTTGACTGCCATAATCATTTAAATTAAATAAATGCAACATAGTTATGTTAAATAAGTTTTATCTACTCGTAGAATTCTACAGATTCATGCAACCAAACACAATAACGGTAATTAAATGTTTCTTAAAAAGCAAATAACAACCAATAAAGAGTGATGCAAATGCAACTTTTCAAACTACTTTACACAACACTAAGAAATAAGGTACCAACGTGTAAGTGTGGTAATTTAGTTACTAATGGTAGCAGAAATTTTATGTTCGCATAAAATTGACTTTATTTTAACTTTTTTATATAATTGTAAAATAAATTGTGTTCATTTCGAAAGAAAATCCTGTTACTTTCAGAACATTACAAAGTGATACCTTTTTGAACGAAAAAGTGTCACAAATAGCTATTTTCTTAATAGAATCTTATTTGGAGAAAAGAAATTGTGGAGAGTAGGTTATCTGTTCGATGTAAATAATTTATCAAATATCTTTCGTAATAATTTATATAAATAAGCTACATAAAAATATTAAATGAAAATCAAAAAGAAAGGGTATTTCTAATGTTCAATAAAAAATAATGAACGATTTGATCAAACTTATACTATTGGAAATAGGGGCGTAATTAGAATGATATATATTTGTTTTGAATTATATCAATGTTAATTATTTTTATGACGTAACTTTGGTTATGATATTATAAATCCTAGTAACCCTTAGACTGGTAACTCGTATTTGTACATAAATGTTGCTAAACAACAAAATTTCTCCCTTATCTTAACTACTATTCATAACGGCAAACACATTTAGTAAGGTGTTACGTCATCCAGTTCAACAATATCCATTTTCACATTAAATAACGGTTTTAATTAGACAATAAGCTTTTAGTTTAGAATTACTTTAAAATTTACTCTGGTTAATATTAACTAGATTAATATGCAACAATGTGAAGTTATATTTCACCCTACTAATTATTTAAACTAAACTTCCTTTTTATTTCTTGTCTCTTAATTTGCATATCACTACCAAAACGGAGTAGTATACAAATGAAAGTAATTAATGTAGGGTTTTATTGCCGCTTTAAACACATTTGTTTTACTGTAATTACGTAAAAAACAAAATATTCTTAATCATCTAAGCTGCATCTCCACATTTTCGGTGACTTCGTATTCTATAAAACTGAATATAATTTAAAAAAAAACTGAAATTTGATTGAAATGTTGATAATAATAATAATAATAATAATAATAATAATAATAATAATAATAATAATAATAATAATAATAATAATAATAATAATAATAATATATAATAATAATAATAATAATAATAATAATAATAATAATAATAATAATAATAATAATAATATTAATAAATGGGGAATAAAAGTAAGGGTTGGCACCGAGTTCTCGGATACCAAGACATTAGAAAACGGAATTCCGCAGGGATCAGTGTTAAGCGTTACGTTATTTGCCATAGCTGTAAACTCAATAACCGCAAAATTACAAAAGAAATAAGAAGCTATTGGTATGTAGACGACCTTGCTATTATATATTCATCGACTGATATAGACGAAACCGAACAGATCCTCCAACTGGCAGTTAATACCATAACACGTAACGAGTGACATCGGATTTAGATTTTCTACTGCGAAAACACGTTGTGTTCACTTTTGCCGCTTGAGGCACGAACACAGGGACCCTACTATCATGTTGTACGGAAACGTAATCAGCGTAGTGCCCGAAATTAAATTTTAGGGCTCACTATGGACAAAGCGTTAAGATGGAAGTCACATAAATAGCCTTAAAATGGAATGCAAAGATGCCACCAATATTATAAAGTGCCTCGCTAACACAAGATGGGGTGCAAATAAAGACGTAATGCTCAACCTGTATAAATCTCTAATCCAGTCTAAAATAGACTACGGCTGTGCGATTTATTCATCCGCTCGCAAAACTACATTAAGTCCACTCGACTCAATACACGCGAACTGTTTAAGGTTATCCTGGGAGCGTTTCAAACTAGTCCACACCTATCTGTATACTGTGAGACCGGATTACCACCTTTAAAATATAGACGCCAGCAGATTATAATGAAGTACAGCATTAAATTACAGGCAATACCGGATCACCCCAATTACGAGATTTTTACAACAAAGAGTCCTACCTGTGTTTGAGGCAGACCCACTATAACACGTCCTATCACTGCAAGACAAATAGAACTTTCTCAGAAATTAGACATCAATATACCTCCTGTTTATAGCATACAATTTTGTGAGATAGCACCTTGGAAGCTTTTGTGCGCCACTTACATATACGACCTTATGACAGTATCACCTAAAATCAAACAATACAGACGTTTAACAAAATTCTATTGAGTTACGAAGATAAGATGGTAATATACACTGATGCATCTAAATGCAGACAAGGAGTTGGCAGTGCAATAGTAGTCAACGAAGAACGACACGCCTGGAAAATACACAACTGGTGCAGTATTGTAACCGCCGAGCTATACGCACTGTGGCAGGGATTAAGGTACTCGAGTACAGCACACAAAAAACATCATCATATGCTCTGATTCGCTAGTTGCCTTAAAAAGATCCAAAATAATTACTGCTTAGAACCATTGGTCACACAAATTCTAGCAACCATTCATAACATTAGCACTAGTGGAAAAATATTATATTTGTTTGGGTACCTTCACACTCAGGAATCGAAGGAAATGAAACTGCAGATATTACGGCTAAAGACATAGCCAAAACCAGCGAAATTAGCAATATACCAATTAGCTACAAAGACGCACAGCAAAGTGTCAACCGGATAATAACCAAACAATGGCAAGACGAGTGGCTAAAGACAGAGCACAAGTTAAAAATTTTAAACAAAATATTCTCCGACAAAACTTCTATCTAGTCTAACCCGAAAAGAATCAGTTGTTATCACGAGAATCAGAATTGGACACACTAGATTCTCTTCAGAACACTTGCTACAAGGCCTCAGAACACCAGTTTGTACAGAATGCCGAGAAAAATTAACAGTGGAACATATAATCCTCCACTGTACAAAATACGCCAGACTAAGACGAGAATATAACATAAACTCAACAGTCCTATACAGCACAAAGGAAGACGACTTAAGAAATGTAATTAAGTTTCTAAAACACTCTGGTATCTTTAACACGATATGATAGAATATACAACGCATGCAGCTAATGATCTCAGTAATCGATGCTGCAAAAAAAAAAAAAAAAATAATAATAATAATATAGACCTAAACTGCCCACTCTAATCAAAGCTGCTATTCACATGCTTGCTGTCCGTCCTTACATTCCAGCTCCACTAAGATGTCGAAATTGCAAAAAGTTTGGACATATAACAGAAAATTGCTCAATCACAATATGTAAATGTGGACTTCCAATGCACGAAGCATCTTGCACTACAGGGACCGCATGTATTAACTGTGGGGAAGAACATAACTCCCTTTCTAAATCATGCCACAAATACAAAGAAGAAGTCGCAATTCAGACAATTAAGGTTACTGAAAAGCTGAGTTATGCTGAAGCTAAGAAAAAAATCAGTCAATCGATCAAAACGCCTAAACCAGGTCTTAGTTACGTAGAGGTAGCAGCGAAATCTAAACCGGCAGGTGAAGTAAAAGAAATAGTAGCTGCGTTGATTCCCGAGCTGAAAGGATTAATCAAAAACATTGTGCAAGAAAGTCTTGCAGAGGTAAGAAACGAAAATACTGAAGCGCAACACTTTTTCAATTCCTGCTGAAAACTTGGTCTTATATGATAAAGAAAAAGATCAACAATAAACAATGAAACGGAATCTGTAGATGAAGAATCTGAGTCAAGTCAAACTACAGATCCAGAAAAGAAGAAAAAAGAAACCTGGATGGCAAAAGGAAGGTCCAGAAAGACCTTATCCTAACAAGACAAACTGTGATAAACAATCTGTGATATTTTTACACTATTTATTCAACGTTTTATTTTTATTTGTTCTAGTCAATTATATCTGTTTACATATTTTGTTATACTATCTACGTGACATTTATTTTACTACCTGTTTGATATTGTCCTATTTATTTATTCGTTACTTGTTATTAAATGTTTGTATTTATAAAAAAAGCTATTGTTATTATACATTCCATAATGACGTGTGAAAACATCTTACAATGGAATTGTAACGGTATTAGAAAGCATTATTGTGAATTAAAGCTCCTAATCAATAAATACAAACCTTTCTGCATGTGCATTCAAGAAACACATCTAAAAGAAAATGAAAAATTGCACTAAGTACATATCATTTATCAAAATTTCTCAGGAAACACAAGAGCAAGTGGAGGAGTCATATATGTCAAAAATAACATTTATGCTAAAGAGATACATATCAATAGCAAACTTCAGTGCATAGCTGTTCAAATAGAAATACCATTCAAGGCTACAATATGTAACGTATATCTGCCTGAATTCAACTGGAACCTAAACGACATTGAAACTCTACTAGCACAACTTCCACCACCGGTAATATTCTTGGGCGATTTTAACGCGCACTCTCTTACATGGGGCTACACAAAAACGGACCTACGCGGACGAGTAATAGAACAGCTGATTGATAATTCTGACATTGTATTGTTAAACCAGGGTAAACCCACTCATTTTAGTGCTTCGTCAGGTGCATTCTCAGCTATAGATCTAACATTTGCTTCTCCAAGATTGTCAGTCAAACTAACCTGGGAAACTCATGATGAATATTGCAGTAGTGACCATTGCCCAATAGTATTATATACTACAACACCTAGAATGGAATACTCCACAACAAAAAAGTGGATAATGAAAGCAGCTAATTGGGATGTATATCATCAAGGTTTTGAAACATTCACAAATAATACCTCACTAGAAATAGAAGAAAGGGTTGACAACCTAACAAGAAAAATAATAGAGGTAGCTGGCGGAACTATTTCACAAACAAGTGGTACAATGAAAACACATAGGGTTCCGTGGTGGAATGATGAAGTTAAGCATGCCATCAGTAATAAAAAGAAAGCATTTAACCATTTCAAAAGATATCCTACCCGAGATAACTTAATAGCTTTCAAAAGGTATCGTGCTCGAGCAAGGCAAACAATATTGAAAAATAAGAAAATATCCTGGGAAAGATATGTAAGCTCAATAACCAGCAAAACACCAGCCAGTATGGTATGGAAAAAAATTAGGGCGATAGAGGGAAAAACAATAAATACAAATATCACGTGTCTAATTACAAATAATGATCAAGTAATTGATCAAAAATGCGACATAGCGGAAATGCTAGCTGAAACTTTCCAAAAAGCCAGCTGTACTAGTAACTATAATGTGGATTTTATCACAATATTTAACGAGAAGAATACGATATCAACTTTGACACCAATGAACCTTGCACATACAATGAACCTTTTACCACTGAAGAACTAGAAAACTCCTTGAAGAAATCATCCAATTCAGCACCTGGGCCAGACGATATTACATACCAAATGCTGTCACAGACTACCAAGTAAAATGAAAGCAATAGTACTGGACATTTACAATGATATTTACAAGCATGGACGATACCCTAACAAATGGAGACAATCGGTAATAATCCCGATATTAAAACCAGGGAAAGTTGCATCTAAACCTCAGAGTTACCGGCCAATCTCCTTAACATGCACAATGAGTAAGGTACTTGAAAGAATAGTGAACGAAAGACTGGTATGGACACTTGAACACCACAAACTATTAGCCAAACAACAAACAGGTTTCAGAAAAATGCATTCAACCCTTGACGTACCAGTACATCTAGAGAACTATGTGCAGAATGGGTTTTTGGAAAGGATGCACACAGTTGCAGTTATCTGTGACATTGAAAAGGCGTTTGACCTAACATGGCGATTTAAAATATTAAAAACGCTAGACGAATGGAACATTAAGGGCAACTTGCCAAGATTCATTAAGCAATTCCTTACAGAACGTACTTTCTGTACTAGAGTCAACACCTCGAAAACTCGCATTTTAGAAAACGGAGTCCCTCAGGGATCTGTATTAAGTACTACACTGTTTCTAATAGCTATTAACGCCGTAATAATTTCTGTACCATCCCCCTCCCAAACGTGCATGTATGCAGACGACCTAATACTTTTCTATCAACACAGCAACATAGAGGTTATCGAACGCACACTACAAACAGCTATTAATCAAATAGTTAGTACTGCCGAATCCAGTGGCTTTCGATTTGCTGCAACGAAAACTAAAGCAATACACTTCTGTCGGCTAAGGAAGGAACATAGTGACCCAAAACTGTACATAAAAAATGCACTAATTGAAATCAAAGAAAGCGTAGCAGTTCTTGGTGTTATTTTCGATAAAAAACTGTACTTCAGAGATCACATAAATTACGTTGCAACTAAATGCAAAAAAAAGACTAAACTTAATTAAATGCATATCGCATATCAACTGGGGAGCGGATAGAAAGACGCTAATCACTGTGTACAAGGCACTTATACAGTCTATAATGGATTATGCAAGCATAATATATGGATCGACAAGAAAATCTAATTGTAAAGAACTCGACAAAATACACGCCACCGGAATAAGAATGGCAATTGGCGCTTTTCGAACCAGCCCACTCTTATCCATACTCTGTGATGCAGGAATACCACCGTTAGCAATCAGACGTAAAATTTTATTAAACAACTACTTTTCGAAAATTGCATTCCTTCCCAACCACATGAACTATGATATATCCACAGAAGAAACAATAATAAAATACCGAACCAATCCAACAGTTACAAGACCAGCTCATATAAGAATGAAGGAAACAGTCCATCTAACACCGCAAACCTATTTTGAGTGTTCACAACCAGAATACCCTCAGTGGGCGCTCCAAAAAGTCAAATGTGTTAAAAACCTCTTTGACGTTAATAGAAATATTGCAACTAAGCGCACATACCACATAATGTATCATGATATTATAAATACATACAGAGACTACCATAAAGTATATACTGATGGATCCAAAACAAACTGTGGAGTAGCCAGCGCATTTTATGCAAATGAAACTGCACATGCATGGACATTGGATCCCATGACAAGTAATTACACTGCTGAAATGTACGCTATATGACAGGCTACCCTGTACTGTAGATTTTCGCCTTTTAGCAAATTTCTCATATGTACAGATTCCATGAGTGCCATCCAACAGCTTGAACAGTACCAACCAAAAATAGCAAACCCACTAATAGTAAAGATAAGATCAAACTTACACATATTAGACCAAAGCGAAAAAAATGTTGTGATACTGTGGATACCCAGTCATATTGGCATAATCGGAAATGAAAGAGCTGATCAGGCAGCCAAACAAGCAACAAAACTAGCTACGTCGGCCAACTAATAAAAGCACAGTGGCAGCAGCAATGAGATAATGCCAACACCCACTTAACATTAATAAAGAAAAACGTACAACCATGGAATAACGATCCACTGGGTACAAGAAGGGAACAAGTTGCTATAACAAGACTACGAATAGGGCACACAATTATAACTCATTCGCACTTACTAACCAACAAAACACCAAACAAATGCATATCATGTAACAAAACGTTAACAACAAGACACCTCTTACTAGAATGTCCAGTATACCAACATGCTAGAGAAAAATATAAATTAAAACAAACATACCCGATGTCCTAGATGACTGTAAAGAAAATATAGAAAACCTGATTAAATTCTTACAAGAAACGCAATTACTACAGAGCATTTAAAACAGAAACTTGGCTAATGGCCCTAGCAGCCGATGCCTATAACGAATAAAAAAAAATAAATAAATAAATAAATATTTATTGTGTGAACGTGTTGGCACACTTACACTCGTCAGGTTTAATAACACTTAATACAAGAATAACACATTACAATAACGTACAAACACCGTACAATCGACCTACAGAATAAACTTACAGTATAAACTGACATTTCGCTAAAAATTCATCCACAGAGTAAAATGCATTAAAAATTAGAAACTCTTTAATTTTAGTTTTAAATTCAGAGAAAGGTAAACATTTAGTGTAGCTAGGAAGTCGATTATATAAGGAGTGCGATAGATAAACAGGTCCATTTTGACTTTTAGCTAATCTGCACGATGCTAAACGAACATTTACCTTTTGTCTAGCATCGTGGTTATGTACATCAAATTGATGCTTAGCTTGCGTACTGTGTTTTTTAGCATAACAGAGAGATTCTAAAATAAATAGACAGGGAAAAGTTAAAATTCTTAATCCAATAAAGGCCTTTCGACAAACCTTGAAAATTAGCCATAATTCTAACAGCTTTCCGTTGAAAACGGAAAATGCTTTGCCATGAAGCACTGTGTCCCCAAACTAAAATTGCATAAGACAGAGTACTTTGAATTAAGGCAAAGTAAGCTGTACGTAAAACTCTTGTCGAAGTGTTGTTTTGAAGTCTTTTGAATAGGAAGATTGATTTGTTAATCTTTTTCGAAACATTACTACATTGTGACTCAAAATTTTATTTATTATCGATAAAGCATCCCAGAAGTGATGTACCATCACCAAAGACTATATTAGTATTAATTTTCGATAGGGATAACGGCACAAAAGTTGTCTTAGCGTCATTCAATTTCAATTTATTATTAATACACCACTCGTTAACAGAATTGACACTCTCCCGCGCATTGTAAAACGCAATATTAATATCAGAGCTAGTTTCAATCAGAGTTACATCATCTGCATAAAGGATGCAGGATGTGTTAGAAGAAATCGACTCGGGTAAGTCATTAATATAAATTAAAAACAGAATTGGGCCAAGAATTGAACCTTGAGGTACCCCGTAATGGAACCATTACGCAATACCATCGGTAAACTTCATCTTTATCACTAGATCCACTTAAAGTGCTGTCTTCATTTAATATATAATCTTCAGCACTATGAAGCCCTTCTAAAGCTAACTCCTTTTTAAGTTCTAAAATTTGGACTTCTGCTTTTAATTCCATTGTCAACTTCCGCCTCTCAGCCAAAAAGATGAGAATTTTCGACGTACTGGGTTCTTAGACTTCACAGATAAATGTATCATACTTTTTATATTTCACAAACACGTTTTGTTTTAAAAATGAAGTCGTCTGTCCTTTTTTGAGATAAATTCATTAAAATTTGGAATTTCTTGTATCATTTGTGATAGTTCCTTTTGTTTGCCCTACTGTTGGGAGCTATTTTGTAATGTGCCTCACGTTGGGGATTGTTTTGTAACGGGCATATTACCTGCGATTATTACCTTGCTTGCATACACCTGGCTACAAAGAATAATATTTGGGTTCTGTTTCGATCTTTTATAATTTCAAAATTGTTAAGTAAAGATTTTATATTGTTTTTATCAAATGTGAAACGATTCAACGTCAACTAAGTGATTTTAATGTATAAAGATAACATTCATTAACTAAACTTTACTTTTATTGTTATCACATTTCTGTTCGTGTAAATGAATATATGTATAAGCTTTTAAGATTTATAACAATCAATAATAAAAATGAATCAAAAGTGATAATATTTAATTAGGTCAAATCCTAAATGCCGACTGTTTTGTTTATTCTTAAAACTAACATATAACAGAAAATCTTTACCAGAATTCGTTTAATTATGATGTTTAAATTTAAAATTTATAGGAAATCAAACACATAAACATTTTATTTATTCGCACAATCAAAAGGTTCTTACCTGTTATTTTTATTGATAGCGAATGATGTAAGTCGGCGTTTCTTAAATCGGTGAAGAGGCCTCGTTTAGGTTGATGGCTGATCCTCCGATGTCACTTTGCGTCACTCTGGAACCGTTCCCCTTTGTTCTCCTCATCGTTTCTTATACCTTTGTTATGTATGAATACGCTTCTAAATTTCATCCCATAATTTAATGATTTTTTTTTAAATAATTGCTGAATATATTTACACTGTCCAGTTTTTACTTAAATATTCCGCTGTAACTACAAATAGCTTCCGCAACAAAATGCAAGCGAGCTACGAGCGGCTATGCTTTTAATCATCAATGTTTTTGTTTATTACATTTTCTACATCGATCTACTAACTGGGTCGATTGTCTTATTGTACAGGGTGGCCAACTAATAATGCTAGGTACTGTATCTGAAAAACTATCCATCGTAGAGGCTTGCGCAAAAAAAAATTATTACGAAAACGGCCAAAACAAAAACCTGGAAAATATTTTCATGTTTCTGAAATGGTCGCTAGGGGGCGTAACTGCAATCTTGAATCTAAAGAGTGATGTCTCTGTGTATTATGCTATATTAACCTAATAAAAAATAACTGATCTTTGAAGTCGAAGATAATCTGAACTTTTTTTGTTTGGCACTTTTTGACGTATCTATAAAAATAAAGTGGCGGGGGGTATTCATAAGTTTCCTTAAATCACCCTCTGTATCTCCGAAACGGCTAATCCGATTTTAACAAACTTGAGCGCGTTGAAAAGAAATTTTTGAGCTACAAATGTTAAAATAATTGAAGTTTTGTTAGTTTCACATGTTGTCGCTAGAGGGCTTTGTTCGACATTCCGACAGAAACTGTTAATTTTCGCAAAAGATTAAATGCATTGGTATGACTTTTTTCATGAACAAGTAGCTAAATGATGCCTAAACAAGCTCGCGAAACGGCATCTCGATATCTTGTTCCTAACCTAAAATATCGGCCAAAGAAAATTTTTTTAACTATATTTTTCTGGAATTGTTTTATTATATAAGTTGGTGTCCTAAAAGGACCGATTTAAAGGAGGAAGGTTTTAATGCCCCGTAAATGCTCGAAATGCTGACCATCACATTGCTAAGGCCTCTTATGGGTAGACAAAGCTGCAGCTTAAATTTCGGCTCTGAATAGGTTACCTAGAAATTGCGATTTTAAATGTTTGTAAATTTATTCGCCAGAATAAAATCACCCTTTTTGAAATTACTACGTGCAAGTAAGCAATGCTAAAAAGTTATACGAAAGGCCTATTCTTTGTTTGTTTAAATGCATATTCACTATGAATATATACGAAAAATACAATTAGTAGAAGCAGGCAATGGAAACAGATACCTAAACAAAACATACATAATCCTCAAATTGTCAATACTTTCGCGTTACTTTGAGCAATTTCTGTGCTTTCAAAATGCGTTTTACGAATAATAAAGCTGTTGATATGCTTGCGGTTTATTTTGAGTGTCTACAAAATTCCGCAGTAGCTAAAAGAGTTTACACGGCTCGATATCCAAATCGGCGTCGTTGCGATGTAAGAGTTTTTCCCCGACTAGTGGCGAGCTTACGAGCCAATGGTAGTTTTCGACCTACGTTTCAACGACAAAGAATTGGAAGAACACAAGAAAATATTAGCCGTGTACTAGGCTATATTGAAGGAAATCCTCATGTAAGCACAAGAGCATTATCCACTGAGTTGGGCATATCACGGACAACGGTTCAAAATATTTTGAAGGATCATAGGTAAGTTCTAATGGCCATTAAAATATATAGGTATTCGCTTAAACTCTTTTTAATTACTTCAAGAATGCACCCATATTATGTCGTTTTGCATCAGGCCTTGAAAGAGGAAGATTTTGTTCGAAGGTTAGACTGTTGCCATTGGATGTTAGGCATAATACGCGAAAATAGAGAATTTTTATTTCAAATTCTTTGGACCGATGAAGCCACCTTCAGTAGTGACGGGAGGGTCAATCTGCACAATATGCATTATTGGTTTGCAGAAAATCCCCATTGGTTGCGTGAAGTTCAGCGCCAAGGAGGTTGGTATTTAAATGTATGGTGTGGCATACTGGGAGGCAGAGTTATTGGGCCATATTTTTTCGAGCAACCCCTAAATGGCAATGTATTTCTTGACTTTTTGGTCAATCAATTACCGTTGTTGTTAGAAGATGTGCCTCTGGAAACAAGGCAAAAATTGTTTTTGCAGTTGGATGGTTGCCCAGCACATTTTGCTATTAATGTGCGAGAGCATAGTAATGCAGTATTTCAACAGCGGTGGATTGGAAGAGGAATGTTTCTATGGCCTCCGCGATCGCCAGACTTAACTTGCCTCGATTTTTTTTATGGGGGCGCTAAAAGGACATCGTGTTTCGGACTCAACCTACTACTAGAGAAGATATGAAAAACCGGATTCGTAACGCAATACGTAACATACCGAGAGCCGAAATTGAAGCTGCAGTTTTGCCTAGTCATGAGAGGCTTCAGCAATGCATAGAGCGTGATGGTCAGTATTTCGAGCATTTACGGAGGCATTAAAAACCTTCCTCCTTTAAATCGGTCTTTTTAGTGCCACAACTTACATAATAAAAACAATTCCAGAAAAATATAGTTAAAAAAAATAAAAATTTAAGGGATTTTCGTATAAAGTTTCCTTTGGCCGATATTTTAGGTTAGGAACAAGATATCGAGATGCGGTTTTCGCGAGCTTGTTCAGGTATAATTTAGTTGCTTGTTCATAAAAAAAAGTCATACCAATGCATTTAATGTTTTTGCGAAAATTAACCGTTTCTGTCGGAATGTCGAACAAAGCCCTCTAGCGACGACATGTGAAACTAACAAAACTTTAATTATTTTAACATTTGTAGCCCAAGTTTGTTAAAATCGGATTCGCCGTTTCGAAGATGCGGGGGGTGATTTAAGGAAACCTTTGAATACCCCCCCCACTTAATTTTTATAGATACGTCAAAAAGTGCCAGATTATCCTCGACTTCAAAGATCAGTTATTTTTTTATTAGGCTAATATAACAGAATTCACAGAAACATCACGTTTTTAGATTCAAGATTGCAGTTACGTATTGGCCATTTTAGTAATAACTTTTTTTTTGCGCAAGCCTCTACGATGGATAGTTTCCCAGATACAGGTGCCTGGCATTCTTAGTTGGCCACCCTGTGCATTTATTACTCGCTATCAATACATTAACTTGGAACACTTTCAATACTCACTTAAAGCGCTATTGTAAGCTATTACGCAATCTTTTTATTATCGCCAACTTGGCAACATTTACACTTTTAATTCTTTTTAGCTTTTCCTCGCATTAGCAAGGAAAATATTATTTATATTTCTTTATCACGATATCAAGTGAATTTTCGTTATAATTTCACAATTTAAATTGCAGCATAACTTAAGCTGCAGTTATCGCTTTTCAACCGTTTAGTTACTTTCAATTCAACCAACTCTGATCGCTTACTTAGCGCGACTCCTTCTAATCGCTTACTTCATGCAACTGACTAACAAATACATATCATCATAACAGCGTTTCTACTTGCTCCCTTTTACAAAATAGTCATACACGCAAATTACGTCGTATATTTAAAAGCTTTCCAATTTACTATGTAAATACTCATCGAGGCAAGCTCATGCTTTTTATCTTAATATTAATTATATTCAAATGCAAATAACCAATAATCATTAATGTCATACAACGGCGCGAAATTCGAATTTCTAGTCCCTCCATTACACATTAGTTTCTCAATAGATAACATTTGCGAGGGCAGTTAGTCTATCCTGGCCCATTATACTTCTAAGGAAAGTTTTTATTCGCTTTAATGTAGAGAAACAACGTTCCGCTTCTGCAGTTGTCATGGGCATCGTAACAATTGCTTGTAGCATTGAAAATGTTTCTGAGAAATCTGTTTGGAAATTATAAATTATTTTCGTAGGTTATATCCCAAGACCTATGAATTTGGGCGGTTAAAACTACAGCAGCTTTCCTTTTTAAATTTGTTTAGAAAATATTTGAGACTTGATAATTCAAATTAAGAGCCCTAGACCGGTGTCGACGGCTCTGTGAATTATTAAGTCGAGAATATCTGCTAAAAACCAATTTAAAAAGAAGCTGCTGTAGTTTTAACCAAAAAATTCATAGGTCGAGGGGTATATGTTAAGATTATTTATTAAATCAGTTTTGCCGATTATAAACATTGTACATTTTTATTTTATTTTATTACAGACTGTCCATTTAAGTAAATGGACTGCTCCGGAAGCTTCTCTAAAATCTGTTCTTCTGTATATTATTTCCAATTCTGTCTTTAATTTGTTTTTATCTAAAAATGGAAAGTTTCGAATTGCTGAATTTAAATGTAGCATAGGAAAATTTGATGAATATGTTTCAAAATTTTCCACCGAAAATAAGTGTGCCATTTCCAAATGGCCTGTGGACCTTCTTTTTATTTTTGCAATTATGGTGTCACATACTTGCTTAGCTTCTCAATCGTGGAAACATAAGAATTTACCTTATCTGTCTTCCTTTTTTTGCTAGCTTGACTTTCATCAATATCTGCTAACTCGGTTTCTGCAGTAGTATGTATGTTATCTCTTTCTTTTTCAATATTTTTTCAAACTCAATAATGCATCGTTTTATTGTAACGGAATCAGTAGCCCTTTTTTGCATCTGGGAATATACAATATCAACATGAGGCATTACACGACGAAACACTGTCAATGAAAAAACAAATTTAAGATCATGCAATAACATTAAACGTGCAACTGCCTTTCTGATGGTATCAGATTGTCTGAATGTGGATTTTATTTTATCCATACACTCTATAAGTGTTTCTTTGTTTTCATATACAGTGTTAACGGTTCTAATTTTACTGTTCCACCTAATACATACCCATTATTCTTTACTTGCTCATTACGTTTTTCTATGCTTAATCAGTATGCACTATTTAATTGTTGCCTAATGTACTAAATTTGTAACGCCGGATTTTATCCATTCTGGTGCTTCATCACTTCCCAATAATAAACACGAAAAACAGTAAAGACTATTACTAACACCACATCCGCACAACCAGTCAGTTTTTTCATAAGTTTCTATATTAAAAGTTCGTTCATAATCACGACTTTTGCATTTGGTTACATTCGTAATTAACAAATTTGGTTTTGGACGACCGACACTTTTGATTTTTATTTTTTCTTCTAAAAATAGCGAAGAAAATTTAATTGTCTTTAAATATTGCGTGCTAATGCTATCAGAATTCGAGAATCCCGCCATAATTCGTGAACATCATCCGATTCGATAACAAAATTAAACGCGTAATTAATCTGGAAGAAATGCGATACACAATAGTTCAGTGCATTTTTTTTCATTTAATTAACGAACTGAAGCGTGATGGGTTCAACAACCGATGGTGGGTCAAGATTTATGACAGAGTTAATCTAAAGATTCATAAATTCAGATCAAAGCTTATAAATTGTTATTTTTACGTTGTTCTTTGGTTTACTAATGAAATGCAGCAATTTATCAGTACCTCTTTGCTAGTTAATAAAAATCTGTGGTACTTCTTTTGAAATCAACACCCATTTTACAATAAGCTTAACGTAAATTTTGTAGCACAATTTTTATTTATACAATTTTTGCAAAACGAATATTGTAATGAAATGTACTGCAATTAAAAAAATAATTGCCTTTATAGCGTAATCCTAAGTGAAGATCTAAATTAAATGAATATTCAAGCTAGCGACATTGGAAAGTAATTTACAGTTTGACCATGACTGAGTATTTAATAATACAGATTTCACTAGCAATAATAAAAATTATATTTTCAGGAAATAAAATTTATACATGTAAAAGCTCTAAAATAATATTGTGCAAGGTTAAGTGCTATTGTTTTATTTATTTCAATTAATGAGCAAAGCATAAAATTGCACCTTTAAAAATACTTACTTTTTCAATTTTTTATTAAGAAATAATAAAAATGACGAAATTCTCAAGGTATACTGTTACAGATTACCAAAAAAAAAAAACATTCAATATCGCTTATACTGTATCAAACTTTCCCATTAAGTAAATTTAATTTTTCAAGTAGTTCGGAATTGTAGAAAACTCTCAATATATTTTAAGCCAATCTATTTCGTGTTTAATTTCATCAGGGCAACTAAAAACAACATTTATGAGGTAACATGTTATTAAATAAACTAAAAATAACTAACAATATTTAAGAGTATAAAACCAAAGATAGAAGCTAACACTAGAAACAATGTTCTTGTCACTAATGACTGAATCTAATGCGCACTGAATTCATGTGTATACGAGCCAGCTTAAAACGCCGAACGTTTCTGTACTGTCGCGGGCAACAATGTGAGCGAGGGACAAAGGTTCCACCCATTATATTCAATATTTACATGAGCAGTGAACGAAGCAAGCAGGCGACGTGGTGTATCCGATGAGCAGGCGGGCTTGGATATTATAGGCTGACATCGCGCCTGCGATAGGTTTTGTTTATTTGTAATTAATAGGTTTAAACATTGCCACCAGATAATAAATTCGCCGATCATTTTACATCTCGTGTTATTTTTTGGTCTTTGACATATTCTTTTTGGAATTAATATTTCACAGGTAGAATGAGAAAATTGTTTAAAGAATGATAAAATTTAAATATGTTTTTTTTAAGAAGAGACATTGAATTTAGGAGTGCACATGTGCACGTGCACTTATTGACGAACCGCCACTGTCTGCTTGTCTTTATCGTTTTCATTAATTTTATGTTGTTGAACATTATTTTCAGTCATAATCTCTTTTACGTTGTGATGTATCTTTTTGTTATGTTTTTGTGCAAAGCACAACACTGTGGGATTCTACTTTAACCTTGAAAATTGTCAAGGTCACGCTGTTCAAGCAATTCTTAGAATTTAACCTTCTTCATTGAATTGACTCAAGGTCAGGTGTTAATTCTTAGTATCAAAGTTACTAAAATTCTTAGAAACCAATGTTCAACGTTAATTGACCTGCAGTGGTATTCTTAGGAATGGAATTTTTAAAGTCACCTGCAGAAGTACTCTTAGAAATCTAAACGGTTCGTAGAAACATAAACAGGTTGTTCTCTAGAAAGTCTGTCAAGGTTACATGGTTTTTGACTAAACTGAGTCAAGCTGTTCAAGGTCAAATTCATAGAAATCCAAAAAAACTCAAGGTGACAATGACGGGTTGTTATGCCAAAAAGTAGGTCAAAATTAAATGATACTTGTATCATTGTACGTATCTGACGTATCTGTGTATATCTACTCTGTCTTGAGTGGTTTTACTGGTCAAAGCTTATTGATCTGCAGAAAGCACATATTGCAACCCATGTGTGTGACCTTGATATATCTAAAAAGTATAAAGTGATAGTTGTAGAAATGTCATATTACAATTCTTAGAAATCAATTTTCAAGGTTAAAGTTAATTGACTGGCAGGGATATTACAATTGTTAGAAATCTAAACAGTTCGTGGAAACATAATGACAGGTTGTTGCTAAAAAGTAAGTCATGCTTAAATTTTTCTTGTATTGGTTAAATTGGGTGAAGCTGTTCAAAATTTATTGGTAGATTACAATTCTGGGAAATCAATTTTCAAGCTCAAATTTTACTCACCTACAAGGGTATCATATTACAATTCTTAGAAATCTAAAAATAGAATCAGTGCATGCAAGCAGGAAGTTTTTGTTCAAAGTTAGTGCTTTCATGATGTTTAGAGTACTCTCTCTATTGCTAAATGTACATGACCTTGAGAGATAACAACTCTGTAAAGTGCGAGACAACAACCATGTTTCCAAGAACTGATTTTATTTTGACCTTGAATGCAGTTTATGTGTCTATATAAGTAGAGGAAGAGCAGTTTCATGTCAGTCTATACATTGTAAACGTGACCACAAAATTTATTGTAAACCTAAAGTATATTAATTCAGCTGTGAAGAATAATTAGAAAAACTTAACAAGTGTGTGCTTCATATTTTTACATTACTGGATAAAGGTGATATCGTTAATTTAACAAGACGTATTATTCCATTGTTAAAAACAAAAAATGAATTTGTGAAGCACATCCGTACAGTTAACACTAATACTAAGCTATTGCAAGATATAATTCAAAATACTTTTTTAGAGGCAAATGAAATTCAAGCAATTTATCGTTGTTAAAGTGTAATCTCGAAAGACTTAAACGGTTAAAGAACGCTTCAAAGAAAACAAGTAGTGGAATTGCCAATGTCACTACAAAACGTACAATTAAATTATGTTGGTACTCTGTAGATTCATGTTTTAATGGTAGGTTACTTACAGGAATTATAGTTAATATAGAAACATCAAGGGCCCTACTATTTTTTTACAAAATGCATACAATAGTTTTGCACGAAAGGTTAGATTAATGCTAAGGCAATCGATACTAAACGTGAATGTTGTTATAGCCTGCAATTTTATTCAACCTCAAAATTATGTTATCGGGTTGAAGACTTTTGCCCAACAAAATTATGTAATTGTTATTACGACCAATTTACGTGAGTGGATAATGAGAACGATGATTATAAGTTACAGAAAAATTAGAGGAGTTTTCCGAAAGGGATTCCGGTTGGGCATTACGTGAAGAAGTTTTACATTTAAAGGTGAATATTAATAGCTATGTGCTATTACGAGGTGGTCTTTCGGCTTACGTTAAAGTTTCTCACTTTTGAGCTGTTGATTCGGCACTATATCCTGCACAACATCATATAGATAGAGATCACAGTCATCCTCATTTTAGGGATGTTTTAAATTATGATTCAATTCACTTCTCCATTCAATTACATAGCGTAAAAAAAATTTAAAAACTAAACAATCTCTCCATTAAGTTGTATTGCATTCAAGGAAAATGTATATTACCATTCGTATTAAGTGAAAATCAAAATAGTGACAGGGAGCCTATAAATCTTTTAATAATTTTCACTTATGCTGATGGTTCTTTTGTGGATGTTATTAATACAAAAAATAATACTGTTTTATTATTTCTCGTGGATTAAAAATATGTCAGCTCTTGTTTATAAACAACTATCGAATAAGAAGTGTAAGAAATTTATCTGTTACCGATGCTTAAACCATTTTCCTTAAGATTGCCTCCTACAAAACAAAAACATGTCACTCACTGTCATCGACTTAATCAATGCTCTGCTAGGTTACCTACCGAAGCAGTAATGAATTTGCAGTTTAAAAATTTCGCAGTCCAGGAAAAGGTCCCATTTGTAATTTATGATTTAGAAAGTATTTTAGAAAAGAATACAAATTTAGCAGGCATCGATAGTAATACCCTATTTCACTCCAAACATATACCCTTCAGCATTGCTTACTATTCGAAGTGTTCATACAATAATTCCTTATTTCTTTCGATTTAGACTTTATAGAGAATATGATTGTATTCAATGGTATGTTAAAGAGCTTCAAAGTATTGCACATTAGGCTACCGGAATCATCAATAAAGTAATTCCCATGGATGCTTTAGGTCCCAGTCAGGTTAAACATTTTGAAAGGGCCACGACTTGTCACATTTGCAGAAAACCATTTACTAATTATAACATAAAATTTAGAAACCATAACCATGTTACTGGAGCATTTCGAGGAGCATCACATCAGACACGTAACCTGATCAACTAAGGCACACATATTACCAGTTGTGTTTCATAATAATCAGGTTATGATTCACATTTCATCATTAGAGAATTGGCTACTGCTCTCGGTTCGATTTCACTGCTGCCTATAAACAAAGAAACATATCTCTTTCACGAAAGTAATAGAAGGCACTAAAATTAAGTTTAGAATTATTGAGTCTTTCGGATTTATGAGTAGTAGTATTGAAACGTTGACTATTTGGGAAGTAGTAAAAAAAATATTACCAGAGCTAATTGTAACAATGATGAAGAATTATCTCTACCAGTTCGCAAGGGCGCGTTTCCTTATGAGTATAGTGATACTTGGAATAAATTAAGCTATACCAGGCTTCCTCCCAAGGTAAAACTTCTCAGTCATCTTAATAGATTTGTATCTAAAAACAGACATTCTACTTTTAGCGGACATTTTCGAATCTTTTCGGTAAACTTGTTTAGGTACTTACAAACTTGATCCTTGCACTATTGTACAGCCCCCGGTTTAGCATTTGATGATGTGTTTAAAATTACAGAAGTGAAGTTAGAACTATTTACAGACATTGATTTGCTAATATTTATTGAAAGAGGAATTAGAGGCGGTGTAGCTCAATGTTCAAATCGATAAACTAGAGCTAACAATAAATACATGGCTACCCTCAATGTTCAAATCAAATCAAATCAAAAATTTGATCCCACCTCCGAAAGTGTGTATTTAGTGTACTACAACGAAAATAACTTATATGGAGCCGCCATATCAGAATTTGTATCATTTGGCGACTTTTCTTTGAGCATGAAGCTAATTTTGAAATTTTGTATTTAATAAACCGTCCTGATGATTCGGAAACTGGTCATAAAATCGATTGTGATTTAGACTACCTCATAGAATTAAACAAGATGAACAGTGATCTACCGCTGGCACCCGAACATATGGTTCCACCCGTACCTGATTCCAAAATTAAAAAATTATTGCTTACATTGTATTCAAGATGTAATTACGTAATTCATTACAGAAATTTGAAAGTATGTTTAAAGATGGATCAAAGTTGGTAAAAGTACACCATATATTACGTTTTAAACAGTCACCGTAGTTAAAAAGTATACCGACTTAAATACCACCATGCGCCAGTAATCTTAAAATGAATTTGACATTTTTTTTAAATTAATGATTAATAGTGTTTTTGGGAAACTGATGGAAAATGTACGTAAATATAACGGTAGACGTTTAGTAACGAAATGGTATGGTCGCTATGGTGCTCGTGCTTACAGATCAAAACCAAATTATCATAGTAGTACAATATTTGACAATGTTATGCTTATAATTCAAATGAATCAGCTAGAAGTATATTTCAATAAACCTATACACGCAAGATTCAGTATTTTAGACGTTCCAAAATTTTTTTTATAGCACTCCTTATAGTTGCACTCTACCTAAGTTTTCTAATAATGCTAAGCTCTTGTACACGAAAACGGATAGTCTCATATACGCCTTTTGAGTTCTTGGTGTATATGAAATTATCAAAGAAGACATTGATAAATTCGATACATCTGATTATAGTCATGACAATATCTTTAGTAAATAAAAAGTCCCCGGCTTAATGAAAGACTAAAATCATGTTAAAATTATGTAAGAATTTGTAGGTCCTCGTGCAAAAATGTATGCCTACACTGTTGATGAAAACGTTGTAAAAAAATTAAAGGGTTCTATCGGAGCGAGCATCAAGCAGATCACGATAAATAATTATAGAGATGTTTTGTTTGATGGTAACGTAATAAGGGATATTAACGTCTGATAAGATAAAAAAAAACATAATGTGTTTACAATCAAACAGAATAAAGTAATACTTAATCCTTATGATGATAAACGATAAGTAAATTTTAATTTTACTGATACAAGACCTTGGGGGTATAACATTACGTAGTATTTTATTAATTCCTCATCTGTTTCAGAAAACAATTCATTACCAGTAGTCTTGAAAACAAGTTACAGGAAGAACTATGTTACAGTAAAATCTACAGAATGTCCTAAAGCGCTCTCCTGTAAGTTATTTATTGTTGTTCCCCATGAGTGTTTCAACTGTTGTGCTGTACACTCAAAGTGTGCAAATGAATTTATCATCAATAGATTATTTGATTAAAAAAATTAACTTAGACAATATCATTAGAGGTTTTATGAAATTTTGTGCCGATAAAGGTTACAATTCATTAACTTTTAATGAAGTAGATAGGATCTTAGATGATATGAATTTACTTGGTGACATATCGCTTAAAATGTACGTTTACAATTTATTATGGCGTGATAATTTATTGTGTATTTCAACGAATGTTAAATCTAGCCAAGAAAATATTAATTCTGCTTATAAAGACACTTTATCTATTATAACTGAATGGATTGAGAAAGCATCATGTTATGCTAATTACAAGTGCCTCGATATTTTGACGGAGAACAAAACATCCAATAAGTTTCAACCCTGGAAACGAGGAGCACCACAAAATGTATGCTAGAAAATATCGATAAAGGTGAAATAAAGTACAAATTACTGGTTGGGATGGATATGTGACCAGATTCAGAATCATCAAGTAATTTAAATGATTATAGAAATACTTTAAGTTTACTATATAAGATGATGAAATTTACAACAAAATTGTAATATTTATATTTAAAATAAAATGCGAGTATTTTTTTTTGTGTGTTTAATTTCATGTAAAAGCTATATTGTTAAAAACTATTACTAAGTAATTTATTTCACAAGTTAAATGTTATAAAACAATATCGTCTTTTTTATTAAATTAAACAGATAGCTGTTAGTACCTAAGCGGATCAGTGACTACTGAAAGTAGTTTAAGGTGTTATATATTCATCAAATCTTTTACTATAGTGACCATTATTAACTTCGGCATCCTTGTTTATGACTATGAAACCAAACGGATCTACCCAGCACTTTGAATACACATCCCGAAACAACTTCATGCTTATGGTGGAACTTATATTATCGTCATACACATGTGTTAGGTTTAATTCATCTTGCTCCAATAATATAATTAGGTTTGCATTATCATGAATTAATTGCTTTGGAATTTTTCTGTACAAATCTAAACAGTACCTCACATCGCAACAACTCCTTTTACTGTATAAGGCTCAAATTCGACCTCACCTGGAACACAATTTCCACCTCACGAATGTGCCCTTGATATGGTAAACCGCATCCAAAAAAGAACTATAAGGCTTATAGATGACCCGTCTCTGACTTCTGACCTACAGTCGCTTGAGCATAGAAGAGTAGTTTCGGTTCTTTCCTTGTTCGATCGCTATTACATGGCAAGTGTGTTTCCAAAATACACTCTTTAATACCTTCGCCAGCCATCTTCGCTAGGAACACTTGGTGTGCCCATTCACACCGTAATTATGCACTCAAAATTCCATCGTGTAACACTAAACGAGCGCAATCTACATTTTTCCACACGACAACCAAATTGTGGAATGCACTACCCAGTTCCTGTTTTCCTCCAAACTTCATTCATATACATTTCTCGGCAGCCTAACAATATCCCTAAACTACCCCAGTATTCCTGAGCGCCTTAGCACGTTAGGCATATCTTAGCCTGTTCGGGAATACTATAAGTAAACAAAAATTTGAGCCAAATAGAAACAGTCACTACCATTATGTCTACCAATAGAAAAATATGCCGTTATGTTATCTTGCTTTTCACAAGCGATATCATCGAAGTAAGAATAGAGTTTGATTTTGCACAATTACGCTCAATCACATGTTGATTATCACTAAAGGTAAAGTAACCTACATCCTTCCTTGGAAGTAAGATTTCCTGTAAAAGTTTGTACTTGTTTTGATTCAAAGACTTAGTGTATACGTATACATGTTAAATTTCAAACCATTTTTCTCAGTAAGCAAACTAATCATTGAGTTTGTTTTGCCGCAATTGGAGGGGTTGCATATAATACCACGTATACTATTAGGGAGTAAATCACCATGCTTCGGAGTACCAGATTTTTCATTAAAGTCATGATTTTGAATTGGAAGTTTTCGTTTCTGAGCAACTACTTTCATCGTTAGAGGATGAAATAAAACTAAACGAATCATTACAACATTTTTACTTATATACTAGACCTACAGAGGTCCATATACAACGGATTCCATTATCGAACAAGAAAAATGGGTGGCTGTGAGAATTTAAGGTATAGCCTGCTAAGGTATAGGGAAGTCGCTCATCAAACGAACTAGAATAAAGGGGGAATCGCGTGCGAAGTTTCTGGAGAGAGCCTCAAACGGTCAGAGCTGGTTTTTGTTTGTAAACAATTAGTGTTGCAGTGCATATTAGATGACTGCAAAAACCCCTTTTGGGGAAGAACTATTTAAACGTTTACAAATGAAAGGGGTTATTGTGAATTGAAAGGAAAATACTAGTGAGTTTTTCTTACAAAATTTAAGACGTGTTGAATCAGCAAACATGGAAATTAAAAAGGTATTGTACATCATCGCGCGATCTGAAAAGGAAACTGATCCGTTATGTAATTAAATAAAGGTGTCTAAATAATCATTTAAAAATTAATTTAAACAGGATTGGAGATTAATATTATGTGCGATTGTTAACGGGATTAAATCGCCTGTGTAGAAACAGTTAAGAATTTTAATATTCAAGTGTAAGTAAATCTATACTGTGATAAACATTTATGTTGAAAGGCATACAGTAAATCAGATTGCCCCATTTGTTATATGCGTGTAAGGCGTGAGTAAGCATCGGCCTGTTAGGGTTGCCAAATTACATAGATATATGCATATTAAAGATTACTTGAAGTAAACCTTATCCAGCGGATACTATTTTACACTGGATAAGGACTACCGAATTGATTGATGTAAGAATAATTTTAGATTATTGAATGATAGAAGTTAGATTATCTTTACAGATGCTATTGTTTATAGGGTTAAATTTCTCTCAAGTATTAAGAATAGTCAAACTCTATTACCTGATTTTATATATTCAGATTATACGATTTAGGGACTTTAATTTATAAAAATTAGTTTTTATTTGTGGTGCTTATCGAAGCAATATTTCTAAATATTTTTGCAAATTGGCCAATACATGCTCATTAATTAACTTACTCTTGTTTATTTATTTAAATATTGTATAAAAATTGATTGTTAGTTTGTGTGAAATTATGTAGAGGAGTACACCGTTGAAAATGAATCGACCTTTGGATATTCTGGCTAGTGATCGATCTGAAATTGCATATTTTGAGTCAGATCTATTACAAAATTTAATTATTTGCAATTCTTTTGAATTGAATACATAACATTGATAAGATATTCATTAAGCAGAAATTTCAGATGTGAATTATTATAATTCCTTCGTATTGGTGAATGTTTAATTACAATTTTAAAGAAGTGTTCAAGTAACATTTGATAGGAAATACATGAATTAAGAAAAGGCACTGATTGTTACATCTTTAATAGACCGACCTATTATTATTTTTCTAAATTGGGTAATATTTATTTAGTTCAGAATTTTTGTGACAAGTAAAAATATTAATCTATATGTACAGGCTGCCCCAAATTCGAGGGCAAGCATGGGGATCTCGCTTATAATAAGAAATAGGATATAGGTTTAAATTCGGCACTTTTGCTAAATTCGATGCCGAGTAATACTCTGAAAAGAAATTTGAGCTAACTCGAATGGATTTGGTTTTATACTCAAAAAACAAAAAATTTCGATTTTTGTTTTTCGCGTTTGGCTACCTTATTATTAGGCATTTTCAAAATTCGATTAAACATTATTAAGGCAACTTTTTACGCACAATGCTAATACGGTATTAAAAATATTATGCGACGTTTTGTTTATTCTGGACCATCATCAGGTTTATTTTTTCTTATCGGGGTTAAGACATATTTTTATGGCGTTGGATGGAGAATGTTATGCTGATTTTAGCAATATATAACACTTCATGGTTTGATAGACTGCGAACTAAAATACTCTTAAATTAAAAACTAAATATTACATTATCACGATACTCATGAATCAAACAAAACTCAAGAGTTGGCTTTTGTCGTGGCATTTTCTAATTGTAAAAAGGGTAATAACTGCAAGATCCTTCGTGTTAGTGCTTTAAAATTTGCAAGTTTCTGAAGAATGTTTTCAAATTCAGAAAAACGAGACATGATAAGGATATTTTATAGCTGCAGTAGAAATAGTGTCAGAGCAGAACAAAGATATTTAGAGGAATATCCGGAGAGGCAGCGACCAAAGCAGAGATATTTTTTATAATTAGACCAAAATTTTCGAGAATTTGGATGTTTTCAGAAACCTCGAAATGCATATGGTAGCAGACTAGACAGAGATGCCGAAGAAGAAATATTACATCAGATACTATTTGTTAGTATTATACTAATGATAAGAATTTCCACTCACTTCACTGCTAATTTCAGCAGACATTTTTTTTGGAGAGTTATGACTTTATGTTATCCATATTAGGTTCAAGAAAATCCTTCAACATCTACCAGAGAAATAGAGCAAACTATTGAAGTGCCAAAAACGACAGTTTGGCGAGTATTAAAGCAACACCGTTATAAACCATTTAAGTTACACGTTAGTCAAACTCTTCGGCCTGGGGACGATATGAGACGGTTGGATTTTTGTAACCAACTTAATGCCAAAATGCTGGAAAATCGCAACTTTCTCAATCAAATAATTTGGACGGATGAGTGCAATTTTTCCACTAATGGAACGTTCAATCGTAATAACGAGCACTACTGGTCCGTTGAAAATCCACGAATTAACAGGCAAATGCGAGGACAAGTCCACCGGTCCTTTAATGTGTGGGTTGGAATCTGGAAGGATAGGCTCCTTGGGCCAACTATTTACGAAGGTATCCTAAGGTCTCAACGCTACCTCGCATTTCTAACACGCGAAATATCAGACCTTTTGGATGATGTTCCGCTAAACGAATGATGGACTCTCTGGTGGCAAATGGACGGAGCTCCTCCTCATAATGCTGCGATAATAAGTGAATATCTTAACGGCGAATTTCCTGATAAATGGATGGGAAATAGGGGACCACTTAGGTGGCCAGCAAGAAGTCCAGATTTAACCCCTTTAGATTATTTAAAAAATATGATTTATAAGACGCCACCGCAAAATATAGAAGAACTCCAGAATAGGGTTGTTAATGAAATTCGTCAAATTCCCAGGCGAACCATTCAAAGAAGCGTAAACAATTGTAGAAGAAGAATTCGTTACTGTATTCAAGAAGGAGGAAACTTGTTTGAACATTTATTATAATAATTTTTGTTTGTTTGTCTGTGTAATTATTTTGTTGTTACCTATCGATAAATTTGCGTTGTCGCTATTATGACCGTGTTACATAGACATACTTGTTTGAGTTGTTTGTTAATGTTTTTTTTTAAATTGTTTAAATGTTTTTATATTTTTTTGGATGTTCTAACGAGTTTAACAAATTAAATAAGTAGAACTACTGTAATTATTCCTTGCTGGATCCAAGAAGGCGGAATCTTGTTCTTCGTATTTTTCTCATTATTTTAGTTCGCAGTCGACCAAACCATAAAGTGTTATATATTGCTAAAATCAACATAACATTCTCCATCCAACGACATAAAAATATATCTTAACCCCCATAAGAAAAAATAAACCTGATAATGGTTCAGAATAAACGAAACGTCACATAATATTTTTTAATACCGTATTAGTATTGTGCGTAAAAAGGTGCCTTAATAATGTTTAATCGAATTTTGAAAATTCCAAATAATAAGGTGGCCAAACGCGAAAATCGAAAATCGAAATTTTTAGTTTTTTGAGCATAAAACCAAATCCATTCGAGTTAGCTTAAATTTATTTCCAGATTATTACTCGGCATCGAATTTAGCAAAAGTGCCGAATTTAAACCTATATCATCTTATAATAAGCGAGATCCCCATGCTTGCCCTCGAATTTGGGACAGCCTGTACACGAGGATTACTTAGAAAGTTTTTTTTTAATTGGAAAACAGCAATCAGAATTACATATTCTATAGGCTATTTGGCTGACTTCAATTCACTTAAAGTACTGAATTCACTAGTGTCTTAATGAGGTCTTTTCCGACGATCGAACACCTACTACCTTACTTCAGGTCGATTGGACAGTGTCGTTTTAACCTTCTGTTGTTCCGGTCTGGCAATAGTGGTTGTATGAATGGATTTGTATAGATTTGTAATTTGGCGTAGTATTTATTACTTCTATCTTGTATGACTTCCTTGAGGAGTGGTATTCCTAAATCTTGGTGTGATGTTTGGGTAGTCACATACCACGGTGTGTCAACCATTGCACTGAGGATTTTCGAGTGTGATCTTTGAATTATGGCAGTGTTGTATTTACTGGCGCATCTCCACAGCTCGATGCTATGTGTCCATGTTGGCTTGATGACAACAGTATTTTTTTCTCCAGTGACAGTTTAGATCGTCTTCCAAGGAGCCAGTGTAACTCTATCTGCTTCCTTTCCTTCTGTATGTGTTCTCTCCACCTAAGTTTTCAGTCTAGATGGATTCCAAGCTTTTTTTATATTTGTTGATACCGGGAGTTGTATATTGATGATGGAGGCTCGTTTGCATTGTTGCTTACGCAAGGTGAAAGTTACTTGTATAGACGGAATTTGATTAATTTTAAGTTTCCATTTATCCAGCCATTCTTGTGGTAAGATAAGGTGGGCCTGTAAACGTGTTGTTGCTATTATAGGATCTTCGTTTACCGACATAATAGCTGTGTCGTCTGCGAATGTTACTGCACTTGTGGGAATGTCGAATGTATATATTAAATATAAATATATAGGGTCCTTGCTGCTTTAATTGCGTGAAAGGTAGAAATTTCTTCATTTGCTGTAGTTTTGAATTTTCTATTTTGGAGATACGATTTCAACAACATATAGTAAGGTTCCGGTAGAATGCGTTTGATTTTATATAGAAGACCTACATGCCAGGTCCTGTCAAAGTTCTGGCTGACATCGAGGAATGCCGTTGTACAATACTTTTATTGTCCAGAGATTAGATAAGATTCACCCTGTATATATACATATACGGGGTAAATCTTATCTAATCCGCCAAAATTAAAGAAGTACTAGAACTCATCATTCTAAGCAAAAAAGTTCATATGTACATGGGCCCGGAAATGCTTCGTTTCCGAGATACAGGGTGTCAAAGTTGAAAAAAAAAATCGCGTTTTCTTCAATATCTTTCGACTGTTTCGAAATAGTTTCATGAAATTTCGTATACGGGGTTTTTTGGGATTTAGTTGTGGTTTCTAGAGGGCGCCAGCGGCAACCATTTCGACCACTTTAAATCTTTGCAACTTTTTTGTACTACACTGTATGCCATTTTGGACTAAAAAAATCGATTCTCCTGTCTTTTCTGCTACAAAAAGGTATATTTAGTGAAGTCTTAGTGAAGCAACCCTTTCTGAGAAAAATCCAACATTAAAAAAAGAAAAAGAAAAAAAATTAATATTAAAAGTATACATGTTGTATGTCTAGGCATTCTGTCGTATTTAATTATGGATTTTTTATTAAAATTTTATTATCAATGAACGCAAAGAGACAGATAAGTACATAAGTAAACAAGTAAGTTACTTAGTAACAATTAAAAATTCCTATTGATGAACCTGTCAAAAAAATACCCTCCGAAAATGTGTATGCATCATGAGTTTTAAAAGCGTTTTTCTCGGAAAGGGTTGCTCCTAGCGACATCACTAAGATATACCTTTTTTTAGAAGAAAAGATAGGAGAATCGATTTTCTAGTCCAAAATGGCATACAATGTAGCAAATAAAATTGCTACGATTTAAAGGGTCGAAATCGTTGCCGCTGGCGCCTCGAGAAACGACAACCAAATGGACCACAAATTTGAATTTGTCATCCCAAAAACCCCGTATACGAAATTTCATGAAACTATTTCGAAACAGTCGAAAGATATTGAAGGAAACGCGATTTTTTTTTCAACTTTGACACCTGTATCTCGGAAACGAAGCATTTCCGGACCCATGTACATATGAACTTTTTACTTAGAATGATGAGTTCTAGCACGCCTTTAATTTTGGCGGATTAGATAAGATTCACCCTGTATATACATATTATATATATATATATATATATATATATATATATATATATATATATATCTGAATACATCTCTGTATTATAAAGAAGCATTTGCAACGGTTTATATGGTGCGAGAATATTTAGGTTGAAATAATTCTCTTTTCTCTCTTTAAAACATATTTTTAAAAAACTTCTTACCATATTACCTTAGCTATAGCTTGTCTCAGTCAAAAATTTATTGAGAAAATAAAATATTGCGGCGTAATACAATTTAATTTATCTTTAACGACTCTCTTAACGTACATTGATTGTAATAATTAATCGGGGATAATTACACTAATTGGTAATTAGGATAATTATACTAAGCTTAATTAGAGGGTCATTATAACCTGAATTGTTTTTCATTTTGAATCAGCATAGATTTTGATAGGTTTTTATCACTGCATTCTGTGTTAACGGGACGTCACCTTTTTTATTAGGAAAACGTTTTAGGTACAGGACGAATATTTCGAGATATTCTCTTGCTTGATGGGTAGGTCCTTTTGCAAATATGCATAGATGACGGGTCTTTGAAGTTACGGAGAGGCCAAAGTTTATTTTCAGGTTTCACTCTTTAAAGTGTCAAGAAGCGGCGTGACTTCCACAACGGCAAGGGGATAAAAAAAATTTCGCCGATTAATTTGGGGTGACCTCAGAAGATTCGGATAAAATAGGGAACTTACAAGAAATAAATATTTGCATTATTTACTTAAAGAAAAAGATTTTATGACTGTGCAGAGAAAATCGTAATCTGAACGTGATCTTAGTGGTAACACAACAACCTTCTGTACTGTTCGTGTGCCGATGGTGGAGGATAATTAAATGTAGGTATGTGAGTCGTTATTCCAGTGAATCAGCGCTCTTAACCCGTACCTCTTAGGGATGTTGTGTTACGTTACGCTTCCGATTGCAGGAGCGCGACTCTTGATTATTATCGTCGCCAAGAGTGTTTACCGCTACGTGATCACATACAATCATATGATGTAATATAAAAAGCACGAATAACAATTATTTTCGTTATAATAAATTCTGATTAGAAAAATTTCCAAATACTTATCTATTGCGATTTATTTTGTAAAAATTAGAGCAGAATTAAGGTACATAAAGTATATAAATAATGATTAAAAGAAGTAAATGTAGGAAATGAGGAAACAGTCATAGGATAAACAAACATATAGAGATTATGTAGTATTAGTCAAATGAGAATTAAGTTCATATGCATATAAAACAAATTGGTTTCGCGGTTACAGGTTTACTCTTTCCACTACATTTGCTTATTCAATACCGTATGTTGATTTCGTCAAATGACAGGTTTACCTTCCATTTAATTCATGTTTTATATGACAGTATAAACAGATTGATAGCTAAGTTCATAAATTGCACTACGATAATAATGTGTGCAGATATGATGTCTGTGCGTTCGGTTTCTCTGATTGGTTTCTAGTGGGTGTAGACAACAGTGTGGGACTAATTTAGTTGATCGTTGTTTAATACGGCTACATAATAATATAATATATTACATAATAAGGGTGGTAAGTAGTAATAGGCATTACCACCCGAGTTGTGTACTGTGCTTTTTCTGCTCTTATAGAGTATAAAGACATTGACGTATGAGTAATACGTAACTATCGCTCATTACGATTCTTATGACCGTTGAACGTTTTATACACGTAACTAATATTGTAATGAACGATCCTATAAAAATGAATTATTGTATAATGTATTATAGGATTGTATGGCTTATTTCGATTACCACGTTAAAAGTTCGAAAATAAAATAAATAGAACTAGTTGACGCCACTGGTTTTATTAGTTATCTTGAAATTAAACAAATTAACCTCACTTTTTATATGGTTAACGATGGAATTATTATTATATTATATTATATATTATTCCTCTGAAGTAATAATAAACGTAAATGTGATACAAACTGTAATCTAAAAGTGGTGTATGGTTTTGTATTTCAAACTTGAAATTTATTAAAAAAAAATTTCAGTTTATAATAATGGACTACTTAACACTGTAGTAAATGGCTTAGATCTCAGACTAGGGCTTAGACACATATATGGGTTTTAATGTTTGCACACTGCTTTCAATATACTGTATGCATCAAATTGTAGTGGCAATTGAGGTTTTATTTAACACAGAATTGTCAATTCAACTTTCCGTTATATTTTATGACTTCGTGCTATTTAAGTCAGCCACTTACATCGATTAAAATGGCCGTCGAAGTAATACCACAAGTTAAAATAACCTAGATATAATGCTTACCTCGTTACATTACAATTAAAAATATGTTCAATGTATTTTATAATAAATGCTGAATATCGCTACACCTCATTTATGAAATTATTAACATATTTAAAGTTAGTTTTATTTCAATTAATATAATAAAAAGTTACAAAACCAATGCGTAATGAATAACATTATAAGTAATTAATGCACCAAAAGCAGGTAGAACGGAAAGCTTTTAATGAATTATTAAATATTATAAATTTCTTTTATATTTGAGACACAATTGGCAAATTGTACAAACTATCATTAATTCACTGAATTATCAATCTCCTGAATGTAGAATGTATCAAATCTTTTGCACCATACATAAACGGTATTTCCGATGTTATTTCTTTATGTCCTTCACTTTTCTAAAATGAAAATGATGCTTTAGTGGAGAGTGTCGATATGTTCTTATATGGCGTTTAAAAGTTTTTTTAGATAACAATATCAATACATATTTACCTAAATTCACATTTTAAAACACCTAAAAATTGATGTGGATGCTAGGCTAATAGAACAAATCGGCTCGAACTACCAATTAAGTGCTGTTACTACTACCAATAGAGTATATATGTACTCTATACTTTAAAACCACATTAAGAAGTGTATCCATTTTACAAAATATCATCGCAATGCAATTGTAATATGTAATAATGTTGTGACATTGGACGTCCCACCAAGCAATACAATGAGTGAAATCAGTGAAACTAAACTATTTCAGGGTTACCAAATTAATAATTTTCCTTTGACTGTTATGTAATATATATATATATATATATATATATATATATATATATATATATATATAACGTAACACTTCTAATTTTCATTACGTAACCGTATTACGTAATGAATTTACACATATAGTAGAGAGTTTCATTATTTGTGTGTTACGTATATAGCAGTAGAAAAAAAAATTAATTAATAAATAACGTTTTCGGATGTCTACGAAATACAAAAAGTGAATTCCTAAATTCATATTTTATTAGTTTATTAATTTTATAAACTGGATAATTGCAATCTAAAGTACACAATATTTAAAGTAGTGTAAAAATAAATTAGCCATCAATTTGAATACAGAACAAGCAGTTTTGAAACAATTTTAATTTTTCAACTGTTACAAAAATATTCACCATACAGTATTCACTGAGAAAGAGTTCATAAATATTAAAAATATGGATTATATTGAAGCCTCATCGACAAACGTGAAAATACGTAAATACGAATATATATTACCTCAAAAGATAAAGGAATTTCTAGAGCACGTTCTACGAGAAAGATTTCTGATTTATATACAAATGCGTTCTTTAAATTTTCGTTTTGAAAATTCTTTGACAAAAATATTTCTAATGAAATAGTTATAAAACCAAACTAACAATAAACTTTTCTTGGTATCTAAAAATTCAAAGAATCTTCTAATATGTCTTTGAGTAACCATTTACCTATTTATTTATGTAAACTAACCAAACTTATATTGTGAAAAGTGTCCAAGAGTTGCCAGATCCACAAAAGTTTAAAAAGCAATTTATACGTATATCCTGCTTGGGATTATAAAAGAAAGTATCAATAACATTCTTTGTGAAAAGGAGAATTTAAGTTTGAATTGTATTACGTACGTGTAATGTGAGCAGAATATCCTATTGGAAACTATTGAATAAGGATGAATTCTTTTCAAAAGCTTAATATTTCTCCAACATGTTTTTCATTTATCCTTTAAAAAGTACCTTATCAGAATTTCCATATGATTAATATTTATGTATATCCTATCGATGTCTTTGATACTTATTTAAATTACAATTTGTAACGTGACACTATACGAAATCTAAAATACAGTTCAACCTTTTCAGTAAGGAGGTTCGTAAAACACATATTTGGAAAGAAAGCAGAGATTTCCAAATTGTATAGTTGCATCCTCTTAATTAGTATGAAATTCTGAAAAACTGTATTTAACGGTTTTTGTCTTTTATAGCTTTCCAGATCCTCACAGAGGATGTGAAAATGCATTCTGACCAATTGAGTCTAAACAATAACCTGATTTGTTATATTTGCTTTTTTTTGATTGATTTTTATTGATCACTCTAAACTAATCACAGATAAAGTCAAATCAAAAGAAAGGTAGACGTCATCAGTTCTAAATTTCTCGATAATAGTCAGACGAGTCGTAATTATTTATATGAAGCCACCTCAATAAAATTATGTTATCGCCCGATTAAAATTAAAACAAAATTTATGTTAACGTAATGAACACGTATACGAGTAAGTAAGCTTAGAATCTTAATCAGATCTTCAATAGTAAATGACACAGCAACTCGTCGCCAAAACGTTACTCTTTACTTGAAATTAACTAAGTTAATGAAAAAGATTGTTAGTAATATTCTTGCATTCATATTATAAGAAAGTCAACGGTTAATTACTTCCGGATGACAGTGTATGGATAACATGCGGTTCTCAATATAAAAAATATTGCAGTTTAGGAACATGCCTGTGTATATATTTGCGTTACATACGATTTCCTACTTTAATTTTATTTTATAAACCTACGTTTTTCAAGTAAATATTACAAAGTTAATTTCACAAGTTAAATTTGTTTTACTATTACACAAAAATCTGAAAACATGCCATTTGACTAAACATGGTCATTTGTGGAAAACTATGTCACTCATGTGATGGCCATTCTCTCGATTCAGTATTTTCTGAAACTAATCCTCTGGCAGGTCCTGTTCAATCCAATTTACCTCTTCTGTAATGACATTTTTCAAGTCTATTGTATACGAGTTTTACGAACGTATACCTGCTCTTTTAAATAGCCACACAAGAAATAGTCACTGGAGAACAAATCCAGTGACCTGTGTGGCCACGGGACGTCACCAAAACACAATATCAGGGGCCCAAGAATCATGCTTTGCAAAACTGTCATCGCTATGAGGGCAGTATGTGTTGTGCAACGTTTTGTTGGAAAAACACATTTCTGATGTTTATCCCTCGCATTTGACGATGTGGTCTAAAGAGTGTGTTCAGCATATAAATGTAGCGTTGAGAGTTCACTATTACCGTTGTAACATCTTCCTTGAAAAAATATGGCCGGATTACGCCAAAAGTAACAACGATACACAAAACAGGCACTAGTGCAGTGTGGAGATGTCCTTCATAGACGTTTCGGGGACCAGTAACACAAGTTTTGTTTTCGTACAGAAGCATTTAAGTAAAAATGAGCTTCATACCTCATTAATACCATTGGACTGGCATTATGATCAAACAGCACTTGCATACTCACTACGAAGTCATCACGTAGTGCATATTCTGTAACTTTGTGTTGCTGTACCACTTACGTCTTATATTGACAGAACTTCAAATCTTGTCATAAAATCTTATTTACACAATCACTACTGATCTGTAGCCCGCGAGCATGTTTGTATGTAGATCGATGTGGATATCTGATTAATGCTGCTGTATCTCAGGCGATGCTTTCGGGCGTCCCTACAGTTTTTGAAGCGCCTGGTGAATTCGTCGTTATAATTTTTCCTGTTATTTTCAACGCCTCAACAACGGTTTGGACTTGAAATTAAGCCCTGCCGACCAATGTTTAAGTGAAGTTTTACAAATAAAGGTATCCCATGCGAAAACACAATACTGTGTCGTGCACTGCTTCATTACCACTGAAATACAAAATAATAATCACAGAACTCACATTTTACCAACCCTCTCGCCAACCACAGACAGACGTGCAGCATACGTTCAAAATCATCAGTTTCGGTTAAGTCACTCCGCGCAGTGGTAATATTAAGATAGTTGTAGCTCAGCTTCGTAAGCTAACCCTATTGAAATACAGGTAACAACCTCCATTTATTCTTAAAATTTTACTCACTT
>JARFJB010001941.1:0-20000 GCA_036346205.1 Vesta saturnalis | reverse complement strand
GTTAATAACAATAGCATGAAATCGGGGAAAACATTGGTAGTAGCTTTGGATACTTGGGCAGGGGGACTGTTAGTTTTTGGATCTATTCACAGCAAGCACACTATGCATTTTTAGAACCAACTGGAACGTGTGGTCAAGAATAATGGTAAGTTTGAAAATGTTCGTAAAATTGGTAAATGTAGAATTGCAGCTGTTCATTGTTAGAGTAAGTTACTTTTTATATAGTTACAAGTCGTTTCTACTTTTTTCCAGACGTTCTTCCTTAATTTACCTTTTCAGACGAGCATGCATAAAGAGAGGAGGAAACTGCGATTATCGACCTAACGATTGTTGCTACAACAGTGCGTGCAGATGCAATCTATGGGGCGCTAACTGCAGATGTCAGAGAATGGGACTTTTCCAAAAATGGGGTTAAAAAGAAAATGATGCCTTGTCCTATAGAAAATGTATGTATCTTTATTAACATATCAGAATTACTTTATTAAATAGTTTATTGCTTTAGATGTTAAATTGATACATAAATTTTTTAGACAATTGACCATGGCGTGCTTAATGGCAATGCGATTTTAATTACTTTTTATTTAAAAATATGTCGCAAGCATTAGTTAATGATTTAGATTATATTTTGTATTTAATGTAAAGCAAAGAGTGATAATAAGGTAAAAAATTGTTTGTGTCATGTATGTTTAATTATTTTTAAACTTTTCATCGAAGCTGCAAAACAACGTATTTTAGGGAAAAATATTTTGTGTATAGACCATTACTTATCAAAAAATAATTGCTTGTCTTTTAAGGAATTAGACTTAACTGAGGATAATGATGTTCTTTAATTTGTTTAGTTTGCAACTCAGCTGCTCTCTCATTAGGGATTAATCCAGCCACATCTCTAATAAGAATGCATGACTGACTAACATACATAAATAATTAAAAAAAAAACCTGTATACTACGTGATTGTAAATGTATGTATGTATAGATGTATTATCAATATTATTATATTGTAAACACACCTTAGCATATTTTCATATTTGCTAATCTGTGTTATTTCCAAAAAATATATCAAACTGTTTCTATGTGAAAAGGGTACAACATTAAAATTATTCAGTCAATACAAAATATATCAATTGGCCTACAAAGTTTGTTTTATTTGGATATAAGTAACCTCGTGTCGTTGTGTGTAATTTGAAATCTAAACGAGATGGCAATCTTGCCGTCTAATTTTATAACAGTGCTATAATTTCATTCACGAAAGATGCTATAAATTAAATTAAGTTTTGGGTTTTTGACAAAATCATGAGATTATAAGATCTTTCATAGAACGTGTTATAAAGGCAAAGCTACCAGTGGGTCGCCCTTAAGTAAATAAATAAAGGGGACGTTACTTATGCTGAACGGAATAGGTGTGCTAATCCAGAGCTTCTACGTTTTGCCTGTTGGAAACAATAATGTTATTTATTTATGAGTTTAAATGTTTTTAATATTAGAACTCTCTTTCATAAACGTGTATATTGTTTTAGTAGTCTGTCGAAAAAAATCCTTCTATTTTTTTCTCTCGCGCTTCAGCAAAAGAAGGAAATTTAGAGTTCAACAGGTTACTCGGCCCAGTTGAGGAAATAAAATAGATTAAATTTGGGCAGTATTGTGCAGTAACGAATTTGAACAACAAGATTGAAAATTTAAATAACTCCAATTTCCCAAATTAGAAGTTAAATGATGAATTATTAAAAAAAGGAGGATTTATGGCACTTAATCAGCACAGAAAAGTCGGCTGATTTGACGGAAGGTACTTAGAAGAACGGCAAGTTTTGCAGCGTGAGTGGACTCGAAAAAATTAACAAGCATTTTTTACTATCCGTTTACTGGTCGATGATGACCAGATCGTGCACATTCGTCAACTGCAAGTGGTGCGTGGAACAGTTAATGTGAATGATCTGTTCAATCAAAACGGATAAAAATGGCAAAATTCCGTAGCATATCAATTAAATGCTGAACTTGTTCACAATGGTGAAGGATACTATCACACTGAGCTGTGGCACGTGAATCACGGCAATTGAAGCACAATAGGAAGACTAACTAACATTTGTGCAGCAAAAGTAAATAGCGGAGTATGAGCGTTGTGTTCATGCAAGCAGCGGTTCACAAGCAAAAGTAATGAAGGTAGCTAACATGGGAGAAAACAGGTGTCATGTTTTTTGAAGAAATCGGTTTATATAGAAAAAGGACTGAGCCGAATTTAAAAAATGAAAGGAAAACTAAATAATATTCACTCAACGACATCAAAAAGCGATAACGTAAATTCAGCAGTGATTCTGTTTTGTCGGTTGCAGGTAACAACAGGAACGGATAGTTATTAGATACGGGCGCGACGCGGACACAGTCAACTGGAAACGGCATGTTATGTATTTTGGATGACAAATGGACGTAGAAATTTGGACACGCGACAAAAGGGCGTGGATTAATTAAATTATATAATTGGAAATTTGATAAACATCATTAATGCGTATTTAAAATAGTGTCTTTATAATATAACTGACTTGCAATATAGCTCATAGTCGTCACGTTGATCGTGTAGCAAAGATAGTGCTTCAATTTTGTTGAAAAGTACAAAAGGCGGTAATATGTTTCTGTATGACGGGTTTATTCATAAAAAATAACGCATTATCAGTGATAAAATAATTTGGAAGTGTGCTAATTTCAACAAGTGCAAGTGTCCCAGTCGCGTACACACGTTGGGCGAAAAAGTCCTAAAAAGTACTAGTACTAGAGTCATCTAATGAAATAAGCAGCTGCAGATATGCAAATCTCAACTCAAGGTGTGTTGGCCCTTATAGCAGAAGGCACATCTTGTGCAGAAGCAGGGCAATTACCTTCGGTCTTATCCATAAAGCGAACAGTACAACGTATTAGAAAACAAAAAAAAGGTGGACCGGCAACCCCCAGACGTTTGAAGGAGCTAGTTATTCCAGGTACCTACAAAAGAGCAAAAGGGAACCCTTCCTATTATTTGACAGTGGTCCAGGTGAAGAATGCATTCTACTATTTTCCACTAAACTAAATTTATCATGCATGGAGCATGGCAGACTTTGGCATATGGATGGCACCTTTAAAGTTGCTCCACCGCTTTTCCAGCAACTATATGCTATCCATGGTGTTTAATACCATAATGATTACTTTGAAATCTTAAAAGGTTGAAATCAGGATCACAATCGACCACTGTTATGGTCGATTTTGAAAGAGTGCTCATTAGTGCCATCCGAGGTCAATTTCCAGAAGCTACTTTATGTTGCTTCCTATCCAAGAAGAAGGACTGCAAAGAAGATATAAATAACGATTTTGCCTTGCAATTAAAACAACTAGTGGCTCTAGCAAACAATGGTAAATGGATGACATAATAGTTTTGCCTCTACAGTTAACTACATTAATCCATGCATTTTGCTACTTACAAACGCATTAAAAAAAGGGAACAGCGCATAACAAATATAGTTGCTAACTATGAAAATCGAAGTCCACAATATTGACTTACCCGATACCAATGTATTTCAAAACACTGTTTCAATACCCGTGTTCTTGAATATAATCTTGGGACACATATGTTCTCGTAGTGTCGAAAGGGTTAATGAATAATATATTTAAAAAAACAAAAAATTTAAAATAAATAAAAAAAACATAAAAAATTAGAAATAAGTGACCAAATTTTTTGCAACATAACAAAATACACAAAAAAAACTTTTAAACACGCCAGTACAAGTACTGCCAGTCCTAAGCCTGGGGAAAGTGTGAAGGAAAGTTGTTACGCATCTATTCGGTGTGCAAATGTCGCAGCTTCCAAATGATATTGCGACCAAATAACGCTTCCACATTCCCGCGTCCATTTGTCGTGATACGGTCGCTAATAGTGAAGAGATTAACGTTTTCAGAATGGGTAACTGAAAGCTGCATTCGTCAACTAAAGCGGTGAAGTTGTTGACGCAGTTTACAATGAGATTTTATTTGTACCAAGTATGATAGGGTATATGCCTTCTATAGGGAAAGTAACGTACAATAGTTATAAGGTTGTGTTCAAACGAATAAAATGCGAGATCTATTGCAATGGTAAACAAATTGCGATTGCAGACCGCATCGATAATTTGGTGGACTTCGTATGCAGTGCAAAGTAAATTCACACGGACGTTTGTGATGCAATGCAAATGACAACGGCCAGTGCGTAAAGGCACATTATTACTTTGGTGATGGTTTTTACGTTTTACAATAAGACTGTTGATTCAGAAATGAGAAGTATAAAAAGTAATAAAGCATTTCGTTGAACTGGTAAAAACCAAATTTGGTGGGAAACAAAAATAATCCTATCGGACTAGGCGGTGAATACACTGCAAAGGAATTGAAGGAATTTTTGTAGAATGAGGTATTCACACGTTATATGTGTATAAATGCCAAATTACCAAACACATTCTCGTGCGAGGCAGTGTCAACGGCAATGTACATAAAAAACTGTATTATTACCAGGATTACGAATCAAATTCGAACAATGGAACGAAACCAAAGTCACACTAAAGAATTTCGTGATGCATGAACCAAATGTTGTGTTTACATTTCGGTGGATAAAGCAACTGGATTAGACTGCGATAGGAATGGTTTTTAAGGGGTGCTGACGAAGAGTAAACGTCATTTCGATGTTATGATCCAGCAACAAGAGGAATTCAAATAATCCGTGGCATTAAATTTGAGTCGGAAATAGGCGAACCAAGAGATATGGAGGTAATCCTTGAAGTTTTGGGGCATGAAGGCGACACTGAGACTATTGCTCTTGCTACATGCAGAAACGGGAAGCGGAGAAAAAAAGGAGAAAAAGGATATAGGTCACTACTCACCTGTCGATCTATATGTATTAAATTTTCTAACTTTAGATTCTGTTTCGGACATTTATAGTATTCGGTTTTTTCGTTTCACTTCTTCATTGGAACTGGGTTTCAAGAGTTCAGAACGACGTTGAGCATGAATAAGGTGAGAGCTAAAGCGTAGAAATGATGCAGAGAGACATCGCCAGTAAATGAGGAAAGTGAAGTTGAAAGTTCTTTTTCAGCTAGCGTTAGAGCAGAAAGGTCATCGGGAAAAGGTATGTCATGGTTCACATCAGTAAAGGATTTATTAATATTTAACTTCAAAGCGTTACGTACTGATTTGCGTAAAAGTTCGTCTCCAATATCGCTTGGTAAACCTCTAGAGTGAAGCTCAGATTTAACTAATCTATTAACGTCTAATTTTACACTGCAGCCATACTGAAAGTGAGGATGAGTAAACAAAAATTGGATAACAACAAAGAAGTTGAAAGGATTTGAAGAATGGTAGGAGTGACAAAGATTAATCTAGCCCCACGTTCGGTGCCAAATATTTTATGTTACATGCACAAGCGGGAAGCGGGGGAAAAAAGGAGAAAAAGGAGATAGGGCACTACTCACCTGCGGATGTAAGGAATCTCCGGTGTCGGAAGGTTCGGGTCGGGTCAATAAAGTTCCAGTACAGATCAAAAAAGGGCGCCAGGAGCCTCTCCCCAAAGGGAGAACTTACCGTTATCCCAGTTCTTGAATAACGATGTCAGAAAGAGGCGAGTAGGTAACCGTATCAAAAGAGACCAGAGAAACTAATAAGGAAAAAGAAAAGATTATTGTGGGGTTAAAAAACCAATAATTATTAAATCACATAAAAAGAATACATATAAAAATAAAACATGTTTCAAAAATAAATAGATTCTAGCAAAAGACAAATAAATTGGCAATTAACGCCCAAAATTAGGTAAGTGTGCGTTTAAACGCAGCGTAACGTAGGTTAATTTAAGAATTTAAAGAAAGCAAAATAAAAAGAAAATATCGACTAGTTCAAAGAAAATTATTTCGTAAAAAATAATTTTACAGTAAATTATAATTATAATTATAGATAAATACGAACCTGTTTAATTTCGAAAGGCCTTCCTAAGGTAAAGCAGGTTTTTTTCATCATAAAATGTTAATATGCTAAATGATACTTTAAATTCGGAATACTTGTTGTCCTAACAAAAATTTAATTTAAGAAATTTGAAATAGAACGTTAAAAGTAATAAAATTTAATCAACTACTGTAGAATGGGGCCAGATTGGTCTGTGACGTCATCAGTGGTGAGAGAGGTCTCGCCCACGTGGCGGTGATCGTTTTTCAACCCCTAGACGGAATTTTCAACCCTTGATGGTATTTTTATCCCTAATTAGTGACCTTTGAGGATGGAGTCAGCTTCTTTGCGGGGGCAATTTACAACTCCATGTTGGAATTTTCAGCCCTTGACGGTATTTTCAACCCTAATTAAGAGCCTTTTTGTCAGTCTACCACCAGTGTTTAGGGGTGTGGGGATGGTCAGGTGACATTTTCACCTCTAATTAAGACCTCAGCCCCTGGAGGTTAGGCAAAGGTATACAGTGCTCTGATTGATGGCCTAGGGAATGGTAACGCACCCTAGTTTCAGATTGATGTATGGACTCCGCCCCTGATTTCTGATTGGTTACGGGGCATGTCGATTAAGGCCCTTTTGAACTAGGTATTCGGAACCAGCTCGTGAGTCTTCGTCCATTGTCGCGATCCCCTTGGCGAGAAATTTGAATTGTATTCTAATAAAGGGGCCTAATGCTAACTTGTAAGACAGGTATAGGGTTACGAAACTTGCTCTCGGGGCTTCACCCCCCTTGTTACTCTCTTGTGGGAAAATTTTAACGTGTATTCTAATAAGGGGCCCTAATTCAAACTTGTAAGATATGTATAGGATTTCGGTACTTGCTTTCTGGTATTTGCCTCCTTGCCCCAAAATTTGAATTTGTTTGTGGCGTCATCTAGTAGTGTATGGACTAATGATTGTTTTCGGTTTGGTTATGGCGGGAAATTTTAATTTGTACTATAATAATAGGCCCTAATTTTACCTTGTACGATATGTACATGGCTTTGGTACTTACTTTCGGATCTTAGCACGCCTTGTGATCGGAAATTGTTCGGAGGTCGTCTCCCATTGTAGGTTTTCGCAACTTGCTCTCGGGCCGTCGAATTTGTATTCGAATTTGTATTAAAGTCTCTGCAGATTATGGCGGGAAATTTGAATGTCGTGACTCCCTTGGCGGAATATTTGAATTTGTATTCTAATAAAGGACTCTAATGCTAACTTATAAGACAGGTACAGCGCTTCACAACCTGCTTTCAGGGCTTAGTCTCTTTCCACATTTTAATAAATGTTTGTTTTTCTACTACTATTCTAGCCTGATAAATAAAAAGAGTTTTTAGTTTGTAACACTATTGCAGGGTTTTACGTACAGTGCTAAAAGCCTTTTTTGTAATTCTAGGGCCTTTTGTCAGAGGTATTTCCGTCACGCTATTCCTTGTATGTAAAGTAACGTAATGACCTGATTTCAAGTTTGATTACATATTTGTTATTGTATAGACATTTCAACTAGTTTAAATGTAAAAAGTATTTTTAACTCTGTATGCAAAAACCCGGAACAGTGTTACAAGCTAATTTGATGCTCGTATATTGACAGTAATCACGAAGGCTATCTCATGTAATTTTGAATTGTGGTTGGTTCTTGCAAGTTATAAGTTAGGCCAAACCAATATTTTTGAATTGTAAGCAGATTTTTGCAAGCTGTAAGTTATATTTTGATTGATTGAGATTGGTTTGCTGATGATCGACTGTTTTTCCACGCTGGTGCCCTCACGTTTAGGGAGAGTACCAGCTCTAAGTGTTGGTTAGCCTTATCTACAAAGTAAGCGGTCGTTCATAGGAGCTAGGCATAGAGTGGGAGAATCGTTACCTAAAGGTTATGAAGAATTGCTAGCTCAGCTTCTTGTTTAATTTAATTGAGGTTGATTGATTTGACTGATTTGGTTAATTGCTTTGATTGATTGATTGTGATTGATCTGATTGTTTGATTTGATTTGATCGAGAGTGATTTGTTTGAGATTGATTTGCTTAATTGATTTCTTTGATTTGATCGAGGTTGATAGATTTGATTTGGTATGCTTCGGCTGATTTTATTGGCCTATCGATTGGTTTGGTTAATTTCTGTCTTTTGACAAATAAGTGGATTTCAAATTTCCCGGTTTGATTGAGATTGAATTGATTGAGATTGATTTGCGGATAATCGATTGTTTTCCCACGCCGGTGCCCTCACGTTTAGGAAGAGTACCAGCTCTGAGTGACGGTGTGACAATTACCGTGGGGATAAATATATAAACCCTTTTGTCAGCCTTATTTTGGTTATATATTTGATGTTGTGTAGGTACTTTGAACTAATTTAAATGTAATACGTATTTTTAGCACTATATGTAAAACCCTGCAATAGTGTTACAAACTAAAAGCTCTTTTTATTTATCAGACCAGAATAGTAATAGAAACACAAACATTAAGATGTGGCAAGGAGCTAAGCCCTGAGAGCAAGTTGTGAAGCCCTATGCCTGTCTTACAAGTTAGCATTAGGGTCCCTTATTAGAATACAAATTCAAATTCCCGCCATAACCAAGCAGGATGCAGAGACTTAAATACAAATTCAAATTTTCCGCCAAGGGAGTCACAAGGCGCGAAGGGGCGAGATCAACTTGCCAAACCCTACACCTGTCTTGAAAGTTAGCATTAGGACCCCACGTGTTAGAATACAAATTCAAATTTCCCGTCAAGAGGTTCACGACAATGGGCGAAGACCCCCGAACAAGTTCCGATCACGACAAGTGGGGTTAAGACCAGAAAGTAAGCTCCGAAGGCCTACACATATCGTACAAGGTAGAATTAGTGCCCCTTAGAATACAAATTCAAATTCCCCGCCATAACCAAACTGAAAACAATCATACACTACTAGATGACTCGACATAAAAATTCAAATTTTGGGTTAGGGTAGAATTAGGGCCCTTATTAGAATACAATTCAAATTTCTCTCCAAGGGGATCACTACAATGAATGGAGACTCACGAGCAAGTTCCGAAGACCTATGTCAAAAGGGCCTTAATCGCGTGCGCCTTTGCCTAACCTCCAGGGGCTGAAGCCTTAATTAGGGATAAAAATATCACCTGACTATACCCACACCCCTAAACACTGGGGGTAGACTGGCAAAAAGGCTCTTAATACAGCCAAAAAGGCCTTAATTAGGGTTGAAAAGACCGTCAAGGGTAGAACATTCCAACATGGGGTTGAAAATCGCCCCCGCAAGGAAGCCGACCCCATCCTCAAAGGTCAGTAATTAGGGGTAAAAATACCATCAAGGGTTCAAAATTTCGCCTAGGGTCTGAAAACGACCCCTAAAAGAAACCATAGGGGTGGGAAATCGCCACGGCCACATGGGCGTGACCTCCCCCACCACTTATGACGTCACAGATCAAGCTGACCCCATTCTACTAATTACCAATATCAAATTAAAATTTAAAACATATGGAACATATCTAAAGTTAAACTACTATGCCCAGGTTTATTTGATAGTTAATACGTCACAAACGTTAAAATGTAAAATAGGGCCGACTGCTGTTTACAAAGCGATCGTAGTTAAAAGAACGATTTACACAAAAATTAAATTAAAGATTAAAGATGAAAAAGTAAGTAATTTATTGATAAAGGAAACAATTATAATTCTAGATTCCAAAACAAACAATTAAAGAAAAAAAGGAAGTAGAAAATGATATTTCAGATAAGGTTAAAGGTAAACAATATTTTAGTGAAAGCAAGTAGTTATTCTAGTAGTTTTTCTTATTTTAGTATTAAGGAAAGGAGCCGAAAGGAACTGAAGTTATAGGTATGAAGATTATGATTAAAAACTTCTGACCTTTTTGTTGATTTCTACGATGATGGGTGATATTCTACTTAAGTTATTTTTCTACGAGATGAACCAAAGATGCATGAATATGGAATTTCTCGGTAAGTTACAATATATTTAAGTACTCTTACTCTTACACTTCTTTTAGTTGTATAAACAAATATGGAACAGTAGTGACAACAACCAGAACAAAAATAACTGCAAATGGAACTGCCAGGTCAAAGGAAAGCTAAAAAAAAAGTTCAATGGAAAGTTCAAACTGAAAATTATAATGAATCATTAGAAAAGGTCACAGAATAATAGATTCACATACCTCTAAGATGAAAGGCGAGCTGTTCGTAATAGCTTGTATGAATAGTATACTTTAAGAACCGCAATATGTGAAGAAAACAATGGATACTCAGTACTCTCGAGTAGAAACTTTATTTTCTTTGTGAAACAATTCCTTTTTAAAGATCCTTTTAGCGAAGATTGAAAATGAATTCAGAAACTTATTTAGGAATTCTTCAGCAACCAAACGCCAAAGTTACCTCAATCAAAAAACTTTTATGTAAAAAGAAAGATTGTTATCTATAAACTACCCAAGTGTGTATTAAAATGAAGCAATTAGAAATTTTGAATAACCAATTGTAAAGTTACAATGTAAGAGATAATAAATGTTGAAAAAACCACTGTAAAAATAAAATGTGTTTTGTATAAAAGTATAGCCAACCAAAAATACTTCAAGGTATGTTTAATTGTATTCCATTAAGGTTAATAAAATAGTGTGCGCAATAACAAATTTGAAAAGCAAAACTGAAAAATTATATTTCCTAAATTTCTCAAATTGCAAGTTAAAAGTTGAACCATTGTTAAAAAAGGAGGATTTACGGCATAAAATCGGCACAGAAGAGCCGGCGGATTTGACGGAGGATTTTTCTGATCAAATAAAAGTGCGACAAGTTTTGCAGCGTGAGTACTCGAAAAAATGAGCAACCATTTTCTACCACAGGTTTGCTGATCGATGATGCACATAAATAATAGAAATTTTGTCCGTTTGTGAATAACATTTTATTTGAGAGGAAACACCTGTCAATCTCAAATATAATAGTACAATTCTGCTATATGCAACTATCGTTTAGAAATAAATTTAATCTTGTAATTCTAGAAAAAACAAAGTTCATTAATTCACTTCCGCAATTAATAATGGCTATAATGTTGACCAAATAACGTTAAGATAGCAATGGAACGTAATCTATGTGTCATTGTATAAAATTTTATGTTTTAAATAATGCAAATGCCAACAGATGTGTAAAACAGTGAATGGCTCCCGAAATTTTGCGAGATGATGAGATGATAAAAGTGTGATTAATTATGAATTAACCAGTTATATAGGATATGTATTTTTTTGGTAGAAAGTGGTAAAATTTTGTATCAATCACACCGTTATTTAATAACCAGTAGTTTGTGAATACCAAAGTAAGCATTAACTCAGTAATTAATTTAATCTTAATTAAAACCATTTACGACGCTCGTGGCTGACCATAGGAAACCTGTAAATTTCCCACCGCCCCAATGTTAACACTTTATATGGTACATAGGCAGGTCGCGCGCCCGTATTTTTATCTTTTCGTTCTCTTGTGTTTACACAGATCATAGCTGCATACATTTGAGGTGGTACACATGCTTAAAGGTGGTAGGCATGTATACTCCATGAAAGCCGGGGAGGTACCACCACCCTTACCATGGGCTCCTTAATATTTGGTCTCCGATTTTCTGGGCTCGGTAAGGGCTGCCGGTTACCTTTTCCTTCATCCTTAATCTATTCTCATCCTTATTCTTCCTTCTCGCCCTCACTGTCTTCCTGTCAGATTAAAAGTCCCAAATTAAAAAATAAGATGGCTGTGGTTTCTAGGGTAATAAATTCCGGACGTAAAATCCTACTGCAACATCCGCGGTATCAAGTCTAATCTTAATGCTATTCACCAACATCTTGAACAATTACAACCTGATATTTTGTTTCTATCTGAAACTCAAGTGTCCTCTGAAAGCTCCGAGTCACCCGACTTGCAATTTCCTCAATACCACCTTCACTCTAACTTTCGACATAAAGGAGGCGCATGTGCCTACATCAAGGACAGAATTGCTTGCAAGAGGGTTTCTTCCTTAGAAAATAAAAATTTTGACGTGATTTGGTTTAAACATTCTGGTCCTAATTTTGTGAAATTCTACTGTTGCATTTATAGGTCTCCTAATGACAGTAACTTTCAAGACTTCTTCGATTACCTAAGTATGAAAGTTGATTATCTGTTGTCTCAGTTTCCATCTTGCGATATCTCAATTGTAGGCGATTTCAATGTTCATAACTCTAATTGGTTTCAGTTTTCATCTACTACAAATCCTGCTGGTTATAGTGCAGAAACATTTGATATTTCATGTGATCTCACACAAATGATTTCTGAACCCACAAGAATCCCTGATAACCCTAACCATACTCCACATCTTCTAGATCTGTTTCTTACATCAAACCCTCTTGTTTATAAAACTTCCGTTCTTTCGCCTTTAGGTCTTTCCGACCATTGTCTAATAGAAATCATTTCTACTGTACCTAATTCCACTGCTGTTCGCAAAACGGATAAAACCTTGTGGTGTTTTAAGTCAGCTCGATGGAGTAATTTACGGGATTTCTTTGCAACCTTTCCATGGCGTGAATATTGTTTTAAGACGTGCTCTTCTTCGGACATCGCTCTTTCAGTATCTGAAGTCATCCTCATGGGAATGGAGTTATACATTCCCAAAAAACAGTACCGTATAGGTCATTCACGTTCCCAACCCTGATTCAATAAGGCTTGTGTTGATGCAATATCTTTAAAAAATATATATTACATTAAATAGAAATCAAATAAATCGGTCGACAGTCATGTAGAATACGTTGGTGCTAGAAATATCTGCAAAAGTGTCATCACTAAAACAAAAAAGTTGTTCGAACAACGAAAATGCAATGAACTAGTTGCATCTTCTTTAGGCAGTCGTAAATTTTGGACTTTAAGCTAAAGCCATTAGTAAAAACTTTGTAACATCTTCATTTCCCCCCCCCCCCCTGACATCTATTGACGGATCGGAAGTTGCTGATTCTGTAGGCAAAGCTAATGTTCTTGTGGATTTGTTTGCATCAAACTCGTGTCCCAATGATTCTGGAAAAAATGTGCTTCTAGTCAACTCTTCTTCATACGCTATGAAACCAATTAATTTTCGGTACAAGCTCTTGAAATCGAACATCAGTAGGGTTGATCTCAATAAAGGGTCTGGCTCAGACGGTATCCCAGCTATTGTCTTAAAAAAATGTTCCCCCTAACTAGTACCAGTCTTATCTAAGCTCTATACGATCTCTATGTCTTCTGGGGAATTCCCTTCATCACGGAAGTTAGCCAACCTGTTCCCAAAAAATGCGATAAGACCGATCCCTCAAACTACCGACCAATTGGCATCACTTCCATTTTGTCTAAAATCATGGAAAAAGTCATCAATCAGCAACTGCTCACGTTCCTTGAAACTAACAAACTCCTTAGTGACCACCAATATGAGTTTAGGCAAAGTCGTTCAACAGGTGATCTTCGTTCATATGTGACCCAAGTTTGGCATAAGTGTTTACTTGCCAAACTCACCTAGTTTGGGTTAAATGATACGCTCATCAACTGGGTTTCTAGTTTCCTTGATAAAAGACGAATACGTATCGTAGTTGATCGCTTGTTTTCAAAAGAAGTTAGCATTAACGTGGGCGTACCACAGGGATCCGTTATAGTGCCTACACTTTTTTCTGCTGTACATAAATGACCTTATTTCTTCAACAACCAACCCCATCCATTGCTTTGCTGACGATAGCACTCTTCACAGTAGTTCATCTCAGTCTACTCATATTGATATTCCATCTTCTATGTCAAATCAAGAAATTAAAGCTGAAATGGCAAATTTAATCAACAAAGACATTCAACGTATTCTCGAATGGGGAAGCAATAATTTAGTTAAACTTAATGCTAACAAAACTCAGTGTTGCCTTGTGTCCGCCAAAAAAGATCGATCATTTCCTGTTGTAAGTATGAATGGCTCACTTCTTAAGTTTTCAGACTCTATTACTCTGCTGGGTATGACTGTATCTTCAAATCTATCATGGGTTGACCATCTTCTGTCAGCTGCCAAAACAGCTGCTCGTAAAATAAGCTTTTTGTACAGATCTAAGCAGTACTTTACCTCTCGACAACTCCTGCTGTATAAGGCCTAAATTCGACCTCATCTGGAAAATAATTCTCACCTCTGGGTTAGTGCTCCCCAATACGCTCTCGATATCGTTGATCGTATTCAAAAGAGAGCGATTAGGCTTATAAATGTCCGGTCCTTAACTTTTCACATACAGACCCTTGAGCATAGAAGGATGGTTTCAGTTCTTTCTTTGTATTATCGTTATTACAACGGCTATTGTGCTGCTGAATTATATTCTTGGACACCATCTCGGGCTATCTTTGCGAGAAACACTCGGTTCGCTCATTCACATCATCAGTATGCAGTACAAATCTCCACTTGTCGTACCAAACGGGCGCAATCAACATTTTTCTACACGGCTTCTAAACTCTGGAATGATCTCCCTAGTTCCTGCTTTCCTCGCACTTATGATATGAGAAAATTTAAGGTAGCTGTTCATAGGCATCTATTGGCAATTCATTATCCCTCTATCCATCCTCCTAAGTGTTCCTAAGTGCTTTAGCACGATAGGCCAAATTTAGCCTGTTCAGGTCCACAGTCATAAAAAAAAAATTCCTCTCCACAATTTCCAATTCCCAGTTTACAACAAATTAATTGTGCAGACTACGTTACTTATTCTATACTGTATACAATGACACAATAAACTCCAACACGTAAAAATTTCCAACAACGACTTCACACGAAAATCATACAATTTCTAACAGAAAATTAATCATAAAATGTAAAATAAAAACCAACATGTACATAAAAATTACACCTATAAGGAAAACCCTATGGAAGGGAATAATGTAAGTTAATGAATATTAAATCTATATAAACTACCTCGAAGGGTTTTCAGGTGACGTCGCTGCTTCTCGATAATTGTCAAGGTTATAATCCCCATAATTTGGCTGCTGACAGAATATCACATTCAAAATACCCATACTTAATATTCCTATCTGCCGAGTGATTATAGCACGATCCCTTAACCAAGGTATCTGTACTGTTGTTTGCCATAATTTAACAAATTTTACAGCTCTGCTGGTCTAGCAAAAGAGAACTTATCACCCAAAGGTGACCGAAAGTTGACCCATACAGATAACAATTCAATTGCGCCTTTATTGTGGCAAAATATTTAAGCATAATCAGATCCCTGTATTATCCAATTATAAATTACAGAAACCTGTAATTTTAATAAAATCTGATGTTGTTTCCTTATTTGTCCCACAGATAACTATTTACAAATTACAAAATTCCTAATTATTTAACTATTTACACTGTTTAAACTCTAACATTTACATTTTATACAACATAATGGCAACTAAATAATTCCAAACGTTAATATGTATATACTCCAGATTATTTATAAAACCAACATTATAACGTAATAGCGTTTGAGATTATATGTTTATTATAACTTTTTTGCTTGTTTTTGACCACAGAACGCTTCTGTAAAGTATTATGTAATTAAGGTGGGACAACCTGTATAATTAAACTAAACTACATAATATTGATTATGGATTCTTTAATTAAACAAAAACGTCTCTAAAAGTATTAAATGAAGGGGTTAGTATTTAAATTCCGAAAAATAGCCAAATTTTTTACAACCACAACCAGGTTACAACAGCCTCTGCGAACTTGAAGTTAAAATTGCTTAAAAATGGGGTAGGCAACACATTAAACGCGTCCCACACAAATATCCGTAAGTTGAATATATTTGTTATTAGATACTCTTTAGTTATACATTTTTTACTCTTTCCGATAAACCATCCTAAAATTGTTCTTCGCAAACCATCGTTAGATCACGTCTCTAATTGGATCGTGGACGCAATGACGCCACCCCATAGAATTCACGTGCAGCTGACGGAGATAGGCCCACTGTTAGTGAATCGTGTCTTAATATATTTAGTTGACCAAGATTTTATTTGTGGTCTGAAATTATGAAGATGCCATTCCCAACACCTTGTTACATTAGGTTATTGGATAATTTGTTGTTGAGAAACTATTAGTTTATTGTGTAGTGATCCAGTGCGTGATTTTACAAGTTACATTACTCATATCTTTGGAGTAAACAACATTCACGGACGTTGACGTGTAGAATTTATGCCTCATTAACTTACGTGTCTTGATATATATCTAATGTGTTAATAAAGTTGTTCTTAACCGACCACATACACTACAAGTTCATTTACTAATTAAAAATATTTTTAAAAATGTTGAGATTACCCGCTTAACAGGTATGTCGATTAATTATTTTATCTTAATAAATTGTTGAACTAATTAATATCATCAGTCCATTTGTTTCCGAATGTTTTTTTACTTGGCAATAAAAAAAACGAAATTGAATAAATAAATACCAAGGACTCACTGTCCATGTGTACTTACATTAGGAGTGTTAAAGGTCATACTTGATTAGAATGAAAAAATAGGGAATTCCGTTCAAGTTGTTACATAATCTTGAATTGTAAAGATTTGTAAAATAATGTTAGCGTACAAGGTATAGAGTAACCAATGTAATACGAGGGTATTAACCTTTTAGCGAATCTAAATAGAAGTCGACATTGTCAACTAGAAAACAACTAGAAATAACACTTCTATTCCCAGCTATGTGGGTTTTAAAAAAAATTGGATTAATGGTAATATTAAATATAGCAGGTAATAATGTTGTTTTCCGAATTTTAAATACAAGTCAATATGTTACTTTAGGATCCTCATTCTCTGAAATCAATTTGTTGGCCAGTAGACAGTTTTGTGGATACCAGCATACTGACGATTACAATAGAGATAGTGATAGTATCGCAATAGACGAATTTCCATGGTTGGCTCAATTATTATACAATGAAAACAGAGAAATAGCATGTACAGGGTCTCTGATTAATAATCGTTACATACTTACTGCTGCACACTGTATCAATTCAAACTACACACATCTGTAAGTAATTTAAAAACGAATAACATTAAAGTTAATTGGTGTGCTCCAGTGTAGGCGTTCGACTCGGAGATTTCAATATTACAAGTGACAGAGATTGTGTTAAGCATTCACAGTTCAGTGAAGAATGTAGCGATCCACTTGTGGAATTCGATATTGAAGAATTGATTCCTCATCCAGACCACAATCGTATAACTTCTGCTAATGATATCGGATTAATTAGGCTTTCTAGATCTGTAGATTACTCAGGTACACACTAATTTTACAAAAAAATTTCAATGCTACATATAACATTTTTAGATTACATTCGTCCAATATGTTTACCATCAAAAAACTGGGAATTAGTAGATGGAGAAGAGCTTGCAATATCTGGTTGGGGACTCTTGAATGACGGAAAACAGCAAACAGAATTAAAGAAGAAAATTTTAGCGAAATTATTGTCTATTAAAGAATGTACTCGAGCGTTCAAGGAAAAAAGAAAACATATATCAGACAAAGTCTTATGTGTATTAGAGGACGAAGTCCACACTTGTCAAGGGGACAGTGGTGGCCCACTAATGGTTAGTAAAAGAAATCAGTGGGAGCAAGTTGGTGTACTCTCTTTTGGAGATTGTAGTAGAAGGTTTCCATCAGGATATATGAAAGTCACAAGTTACCTTGATTGGATTACAAAAAATTTACGACCCTAAAAACTCGTATTATTGTTACAGTTTTCCTTTCACTACTAGTTATTATTCAACCATATCGAAACAAATTACTGAATATTATAATTTTAGTTTTTAATATTTATACATTTATCTGGAATGTTCCTTCGGGAACTTATTTACTGTACAATTATTTATTTAGCATAAATTATAAAGTCAAACTTGTTTTTTTTGACGCACTAATTATACTAAACAGCGTAATGAAAAATCTGGAGGACTGGATCTATGGCAGGAGAACACACTCACGTACCTCACAAAATTTAAAAAAATTTACCTGAGACGCAGCCTAAACTTTTTTTGGTTCATAAGGTACTTAATTTTCCTCTTTTAGTTCAAAACTAAAATAAATAATTACGCATTATTAAAGAAATTATTACATACAGTATGTTTTCAGATGAAGTAGTTATGAATATAGTTAGGAAACAAACACACAGCATGAGGACTAACTCTGCAACTACATTAGGCATTGCTAGAGAGAAAATGGAAATGAAGTATCTGAAATTATCAAACTATCCAGCTTATATAAAAGATCTCTCTAAAATCCTTTCCAAAGTCACTACTTCAGGTACTAGTTTACACGCTCTTTTAGGCAGGCAATCTAACAGATCAAGTGGATAAGCAGGATAGATCGGGAGTTTAATGGTAAAACATTGTGAACAAATATATGCAGCGCAAACGAAACGACCTATCAAGATTCGCTTTAAAGAACATTTAGCCCACATCAAATAGAAACACCGTATATATATATATATATATATATATATATATATATATATATATATATATATATATATAACACAACAGTTTATTAAAAAATTTAAATCTAAAACTTATTGACATAAAGCATTTAGGTACCTAAACATTTTAGAAAATTTATAATTAATCTTAGTTACCTAAATGTTATATGTCAGTTTCATAAATTTTTAGATTTTAATTTTTTTATAATGTTCCACTTGAAGATGATTTCAAACGAAATGGAAATGTATGGAAACTTATTTTGAATTTATTAACATTGCATTAATTGATGTATTTACCAATTAATTATTATATATATATATATATATATATATATATATATATTATTAGAAATTTCTTTAGTTTGTATTAGTCGACCGCTGATGATGACTATTGTAACGTGTTTGGTGTGTTTTACTTTTGTGTAATACGTGGGTGTATTTTGTTTGTTACAAATGTAAAGATTGATAATGGCATTAAATATTAATATTAATTAAAATATGGCAGTAGTATTAGTACAGTGATGTACAACGTTTAGCAGCAAATAATACTCATACTATACTCTTATTTGCGTATTAGATCAGCATTACAGCTTACTATATGAAAATTAAACTATTATGTGAGAATGCATTTATGATTAAAGTATTAACCTTTTGTGATATTTACGAGTTTTATTAGCAATTATAGCTATCACTCTCGGTAAAAATGAATGCACATGTTAACAAACGTCAATGTTAACGAATTATAAAAGTATAAACGTTATTTTTAATAATGTAACATTTGTGAGCAATATATGCAATCGAAACAATACGTAACAGTCAAATTTTTATAATATCCATTTTCTAATAATGGTTTCAAATGACTAACGACATCGAATGTCAAAGTATAACGTGACAATTTTTTGGCTATTGTTACCTGTATAAAAATTTTGTGTTTAGGTTGTCACATTGTAGCATTTCTCCTTTCAACAATTAAATTTTAGTGTAATACGTTGAAATATTCTCGTTAGTATTAGACGTAATTTTTGATAGCTCGGTATATTTTTACCATACGTGGTATAGAGCCACATTAATTTCCGTTTATGCGCAGCGAGAAGCATAATTCCGGTTCTCATCGTGTTATAATTCACCTCATGTCTTGAGTTTGCTCCTTGGAGAGCTATGTAATTATCTATCATTGCAATTTTTTATTAATTTATTCTAACTTAGTATTGAGGAAGCGTGGGCCAGGTGTCTAGCTTGCGCAACACAGCGATTAATTTAATTATATATAGGGCGCAAAACCTTGTTTGAAGGTGGAAACATTTAGGTTGAGTGATACTTTTCGTTTATGTGTGTCGTTAAATATGGAGGCACGAAACGTTTCCGTTACTGTTTTGACATGCCTGCCTTTGTAGTGGAAAAAAACATGGTTTGCTTGCTCTGCGTCTATCATTCATTACGTTTATCTCTACGTTGCTGAACAGTGTTGATGTTACCGTATCTTTACATTTACGTTGCACCTTATCTCACCGTACCGTGAACAAATAAAGTTTTGTAAAATTATGCACCATCTGATATTTTTCAGCAGAAAGATAGTTTTTTATGATAAAATATTATATGTTGACTTCACAAA
>JARFJB010001940.1:1957500-2070187 GCA_036346205.1 Vesta saturnalis | reverse complement strand
TTAGTAGATTTGGAAAAAAGCAGCCATTCCACTCAAAGTTGCAAAAAACACTTTACATTCTTTAATCTGCATAACTGATTGGGACAAAACTAAGTTTAATTTGTGTGCACAACAGTGTATAAAAATTGCACACGGATAAGTTTCTCGCACTTTTACTTGAAGGTCACCTAAATGTCCAGCCATTACAGCAGCACCGTCATAACTTTGAGCAACCAATTTTTCAGAGGCATTAATATTTTTAATAAGTTCACATACAATTTTATACAGTGCGTCGGCCGTTCGGTCTTCTGACACGTTAATAAAACGTAAAAATCTTTCCTGTACGTTGCCGCCTCGATTTACAAATCGCACCACACCAGAAAGCTGACAAAATTAGTAACATCAGTTGTTTCGTCTAAAATAATAGATATAAAACGCGCTTGTTCAATTTTTTCTTTAATTTTGTTTAAAATAACAGTCGAAGTTGCAGAAATTAGATAGTTTTGACTTCGATTTGAAGTACCTTGAAACACACTGCTCTGTTCTAAATGACTTTTTAAACAAGGATCATATTTACATAATAGAGAAACAAGGTCTAAATAATTGCCTCTATTTGCAGAATACATTAATTCATCGTGACCACGAAATCCAAGTTCATGAAGGGCAAGGAAACACACAACATCAATAAGTCTTTTGAGCACATCTCTATTTTTATTAACTAGTTCATTATGTTGTTGATGACTAACTTGTAACTGTATATCTAAAGAGTATTCGATTCGTGTTTTTCCAAAAACTTTTTCTTTGATAACAGCTTGCAAGTGGTTCTTAGAGCTAATGTGATGTTTTACTACTTTATGTAAATTATTTAAATCGCCAAAACCGAAGTAATTCCACACACCATGTTCATTAACAAAAAGCAAACATGGCCAACAAAAAAGTTTATTTCTTATTTCACAACCCGTCAGCCACAAATACTGTTCATAATATTTATCGGCACTAAAGTGTCGAGTACACGTTTTAATTTTTGTGGTCAGATTTTTCATTTCAGGCTTTGACCTACCCGCATTAATTATATTTCTCTTTTCGGAAAAACTTTGAGAACTTTATTTAATACAAAACACACTACACAATTACACGGATTTGTAGTTCCAATAGCTGCTACTTCTACACCGTCTCCCGGTAAATCTCCCGCGGCTCGTGCAGACGTACTTGTCCCATCCATCTTCGAAACTGCACTAAAACCCTTGTATTTAATTTTAAAATTGCTTATTTAGTGACAAGCGCTCGCAACTTGACCTCTCGCCTCCTTCGCTTGACCCCGTAAAATTCTGTATTTGAACGAATAAGCAACAAAGTTTGTTGCGTGTGTGTGTCGAACAGGTATCGACAGTGTGTGCTGTGTACGAGAAAGACGCACTATGTGCATTTTCATTCGAACGACAAAGACAATGTGATATACTGATATATTATTTTTCGCTCTTATGCATACACAAAATATATGATATTCAACTTTAAATGCTGCTTCTCCTATAAGGGTTGTATTCTATGGGGAGTACACTCGTATTACGGGTTACGCGTTCGCTGGCGCTAATAAGGTCCATTTCTAAAATTTCTGTTTTATTTGAGTTTTTCAATTTTTTGGTCATTTAAGGTTTGTGATAGGGGAAGCAATGCTTCTGTTGCATACATGGACCGCTCGCCCCTGACTTTAACTTTAGGAAGATGATGCTAATGGTAGTTGATGAAGCGATTACTGCAAAAGGTTTTCTGTACCATTCATTCCGTGCGTAATATGTTATGTTTGTCTCTATGAATTAGCATGTCTAAGAAAGGGATGTAATTATTGATCTCCGTTTCACAAGTAAACTGTAAATGTTCATTATAATTATTAAAAAATAATAGCGCCTCATCTATTTTGTCCTTGGATACAGATAGGATAAGGTCGTCAACATATCTCTTTACAAAAGGAGCATGAAAATCAATTCTATCCAAACAATCCATTAATAGGTCACCTAAAACGAAATTACATAATATTGGGGAGATCGTGGATCCCATAGGTGTATCAAATATTTGTTTGTAATAACTATTATCAAACAATGCAAAATTAGAGTCAAAGATAAATTGTAATATGCTTATGAATGTATTTAAGTCCATATTGCAATTATTTGAAATCAATGTCCAATGTTTTTCAGTGCTAGTCAAAATTACCTCCAAATTACGTTGTTGTCAGTTTTGATGTAGTATCTTTATTTACGAATATTCCATTATCGGTAATGTATTTTCTAGTATAATTGGTCTAAGAACGTAATTTGCAATTATGCCCATCCATACGTTAACATTGAATCTGTATCTATTATTGGAGGGCTTAACAGCATGAGGATTCACAGGTGCCCACTTATGATCAATATGACAATTAAATATGCCATCTCTGCTAAACGTTGAGTCCAAATTACATGCTTGTAAAATTGTGGACATTTGTTAGTTTGTTGGATATACCACTGACAGAACTAAACACGTTTTGCCCTATCCAGTAAACTTTGAACAGAGGTCAAATGATAAGGATGAAGGATGTTCCTTCGAACACTTCTGTCTGACTTCTGTGAATGAGAAATGAGAAAATGACGTTTTGAGTTTTGACCAGTGTTGCCAACTTTCGTAGTTATTTAGAAAAAACTAAAAATGAGCCGAATTTTCAAACTCAAATATCTTTGAAACCGTTGCAAATAAAGCTAAAATACAAGGAAAGTAATTGATAGATATTTTTACGAACTTTAAGATAACCCTATTTTTAAATTTATTTTGCGTTTGATTTTTAACATATAACACAAAGTTACTTTTTTTTAATAGAACGTATAGCTTATTTTAGTCCTATTAAATAGCATATTAAAGTTATAATCGAGTATCAGTTTTAAAAAATAGAGCGCCTTGGAATGAAATAAAACAAAACAAATTTGACACTTGCATTTTTATTTTAGTTTATTTATTTATTGTTTAAAAAAGGTGATTTTCTGAAAAATTAATATGGAGAAAAGAATGATATGTTATTTTGCTATTATATTTCTAATCGTGATGGAAATGCAGCGTCGGAAATGTATTTACAGAGGTACATGGAAAGAAGGCAACCTGCCAAAAGATTATTTCGTAAACTGGAAACTAATTTACAGCAATACGGGTCTTTCAAAAAACCAAAAGACGCAAAAAAAATTCAATGAACAAAACGGAAGTAAATGTTCCGGCTTATAATGTCAAACCGACTGCACCTGTACGGGAAATTGGACTCGAATGTAATACGTCAAGAGAAGAAGCACGCATAATCTTGAAACAAAATAACTTCAAAGCATACCGTCACCACGTTGGAAATACATTGTATCCTGCAGATTATGAAAGACGATTAAATTACGCTACCTGGTTTATTGAAGAGCATCGAAGAAACAATGACTTTTCTAAATCACTTTGTTTACGGACGAAGCCAAGTTTACCAACAATGGTTTATTTAATGGAAAAAATCACATTTACTGGACTCAACAAAATCCTCATTTAACCATAGAGAGACGAGATCAACATGTTTTCTCAATAAACGTATGGTGTGGTATTTTAGCTACTAAAATCATTGGTCCATATTTTTTTGAACAACATTTAAATGCTGAACGCTGCTTAATGTTTTTAAGAAATGAATTTGAAAATATGATGGACGAAGTTCCATTAAATTTAATACGTTATTTTCAACAAGATGGAGCTCCTGCTCACAATGCAAATGTTGTTACAAACTTTTTAACAGAAAGATTTAATAACTGGATTGGTACTCGTGGTACTATTCCAAGGCCTCCTAGATCTCCAGATTTAACCCCTCTGGATTTCTTTTTGTGGGGAACAGTTAAAGACAGCGTTTATAAAACTGAACCACATAATGCCGAAGATCTAAAAGAAAATAAGAACAGCTATTGCAGCAATTAGACCTAATATCTTGTTAAAAGTGCAAAATAATATATTACAAAGATGTATATGTGTTGAAAACCATGGTGGCCATTTTGAAATCTTGTTGTAATTTAGTTGTAATGTAGTACTTAGGTATTTCATTTTTTTATAAATATTTATGATTGGTTGAAATTTTATAAACTTTAGCATTAATAAAGTTCCTACTATTAAGTTTTTTTACAACTGACGATTATTGTGTTATAGATTTCTTTTGTTTTATTTCATTCCAAGGCGCTCTATTTTTTAAAAGTGATACTCGATTTTACAGTTTTTATTAAATTACAAGAAAACTACTTGTCATAAATAAGGTAAACTATACATTTTTGAAATCAATAAAAAATATGCTATTTAATAGGACTAAAATACACTATACGTTCCATTTAAAAAAAGTAACTTTGTGTTATATCTCAAAAATCAATTGCAAAATAAATTTAAAAATAGGCCTATCTTAAAGTTCGTAAAAATAGCTATCTATTATTAAAGATATCAAAAAAAGTTAATTACAAAAATTATAGGCAACTTCAAACTTCACATTATAAAATTATTTTCGTATTTACAGGGTGTTACATATTACCAGGGTGAACCAAACATACTTTTTTTAAATGGGACACCCTGTATATTATTTCAAATTTAGATTAAGCTCATCTCCCCCATACTTCCAATATACGGTTTCACTACATTATACAGGGCATTTCAAAAGTTATGGTCAATTGTACACGAAAATCATTCTCATTTCAACGTCCTGTATACCCTAGACAGAACAACCTAACAATATTTTTTTCCAGGCATAACTTTTTGACATTGGTACAGTGTTACGATAAAGTGCTATTTCTTTATTATTGCACCAATTGAATATAGAGCGAGCCAAAACTCGAACACATGATTTTGTCAAATTTTTCAAATGAATCACCCTGTATTTTATTTTAAAAAGTGAAAATACACTTTATGTTCTTTCATTTTTATTAAGCACTCCCTATAGCTAAAATCGTTAATTTCTGAGATATTTTCAATTTAATAACAGAAAGAGATTTTTTTAACAATTTCTATTATAACAAGTTAGCCATGAACAAATAACAGCGTGACAAATTATTATAAAAAATTTAAAAAAACATCGGTTATTAAGACAAAATTCTTATAAAATGAATTAATTTCATAATAAATGTTTAAAATGTACACCGAAAACATCAATACAGCATTGCAGTGGATCTTCAAATTCTCGACTGACATTTTTTAACATTTCTACATTAATACTCTGGAATGCTTCTTGTATTCTATTCTTCACATCATCTCGTGTGGTTGAAGTTATTTGATACACAAGTTTTTTCACATAACTCCACTTGAAGAACTCAATATTACTTAACTCTGGTGAACGAGCTGGCCATGCAATGGGTCCTCCTCTACCCACCCATCTTCCAGGAAAATGGGTATTAAGATGATTATGAATTAATCTAGCGTAATGTACCGAAGCTCCATCGTGTAACAACCACATTATTTGACGAATGTTAAGAGGAACGTTTGTCAACAGTAATGGTAAATGATTTTCTAAAAAATAAAGATGGGATTACTTGTCGAATCATAATGGAAATTGTGTCTATTCACAGTTCCATTTTTATGAAGCATGGCTTCGTCTCCAAACAGGACAAAATCAAAGAAATCCGCCTGATTGTGGATTTGTTGTTGAGCCCATTCACAAAAAGCAACTCTTCTGGGATAGTCATCTTCGAATAACTCTTGATGCAACTGGATATGGTATGGATGCATCTTATTTTTACGTAGTATTCTTCGGACAGGCCTTTCACTAATATCATGCTGACGTAAGATTTCACGTGTACTAACATGTGGATTATGTGTAACTTCAATCATCACGTTAAATTCATTTTCCTCGTTAAGTACAGGTTTTGTCCTTTCCTTTTTTTCATAAACTACTGAACTCGTACGATTAAAACGAACTACTAACCTTTCCAACGATATTTTCTCGGGTTGTCTTCGTTCGGGATATCTCTCTTTGTAAATTCTTTGTGCTAATAAACAATTTTTCATACATTCTCGCACAGTATCCATATCATGTCTGTCAATTCCTCAACAGGAAAGTTCATTACAAACAGTATGTAAGTGTTTACAAATTAATAACCACTACACAATCTCAAAGAAGTTTGCTAAATGACAAGCTTCTAATTATTACTGAATAATATCTATCTGTCATTTGTTCACCGCTAACTTGTTATAATAGAAAAATAAAAAAAAATCTCTTTCTGTTATTAAACTGAGAATATAATTCACATGTCACATGGTATATTTTTGATTACTTTCATTGGTTAAAATACAAAAACAAAATCGCAGAATAGGCTATCAACTCGGTGATAATTTTATCACCGCATATTGACTGTCACATGATTTTAATGCATAAAATAGTTTACTGTCAAACTGACAAAAAGTTTCAAAGAAATAAATAATTGTATTATCTTGCAACTGTAATATTTACTATCAAAGTCACAGATCATTTAAAATTGTAAACTTTAAAAAATATATTTTCTATTAACGTTCATTATATTCTCTTACCAAATATAAGACGTGTTATGATTAATAATCGATGATACCACTCGTCAAAACCTGTAGAAAATTGAACGAGCGCGAAGCACTCGTTCAATTTTCATTGGTTTTAACTCGAGCTATCACCGATAATAATCATAACATTAGCTATATTATCCCCGAAAATTCTCAGAAATTAACGATTTTAGCTATAGGGAGTGCTTAATAAAAATGAAAGAACATAAAGTATATTTTCACTTTTTAAAATAAAATACAGGGTGATTCATTTGAAAAAATTGACAAAATCATGTGTTCGAATTTTGGCTCGCTCTATATTCAATTGGTGCAATAATAAAGAAATAGCACTTTCTCGTAACACTGTACCAATGTCAAAAAGTTATGCCTGGAAAAAATTATTGTTAGGTTGTTCTATCTAGAGTATATAGGACGTTGAAATAAGAATGATTTTCGTGTACAATTGACCATAACTTTTGAAATACTCTGTATAACGTAATGAAACCCTACATTACAAGTATTAGGGAGACGAGCTTAATCTAAATTTGAAATAATGTATAGGGTGTCCCATTTAAAAAAAAGTATGTTTGGTTCACCTTGATAATATGTAACACCCTGTAAAAATGAAAATAATTTTATAATATTATGAAGTTTGAAGTTGCTTATAATTTTTGTAAATAAATTTTTTTAATATCTCCGTTAATAACGGATATATCGTACTTTGGCGCACTAATGCAGCACCTTGTGGGAAACACGCAAGTTAGTTTCATATTAAAGTTTTGTGCTAAGTAGAGTGCCAAATTACAAAACAGAAATTTCAAAACAAAAAGCAAACAACTCTTGACCAATATTTTACAAAAAGAATGTAAATACTATGTAGTGTATTATGTAATAAATGTAATAAATAATTTTCATTCAAAATATAAAGCTTTTAAGCAATTAAATTCAACCCTCTCTTTAGCGGACGCCTCTCTATAACGGACAATATTTTCTAGTAGTACAAAAACTGTCCGTTATTGAGAATTTTACAATATACATATACACGGAGGCGAATGGCTTTACAACGTTCTTCCACATAGAGTACACCTTAAGATGAGTCGATTTAACTAAACTTACCTTGGTCCACAAGTTGTTAATAACCGAGCTACAGGGTGTCAAAGTTGAACACATAAATCACATTTTCTTTAATATCTTTCGGCTAATTCGAGCTAAATTCACGAAATTTGGCATACAGGAGTTTCTTGGGATGAGAAATTCGTGAACGATTTTGTTGTATCTTCTAGAGAGAGTCACAAGCGACGATTAGGAGACTTTAAAATCACTAAAACTTTTTTGTGGCACGGTGTATGTCATTTTGCAGCAGCAACCGTTTCCGAGAAAAACGCATCTGAAGCTGATGACACATGTAAATTGTCAAAGTGTTTTTGTATTTGCATTTAAGTTTTCAGTTTAATTTTTGTGTTAAAATTGCTTTTATCTTATTTTTTATCCTTAAAAACAAGAAAGTAAAACCATAAAAACAAGGAAAAATCTTTTACGTTTGTCAGTCTTCAAAAACAAAATTTCTTGGAAAGTATTGCTTCTAGCGACTTCAATAAAGTACACCTTTCTTAACTGGAAAAGATAGGGAAAAAGATTTAAGCCCAAAATATTAGATACACCGTGACACAAAAAAGTTATAGTGATTTTAAAGCCTCCTAATCGTCGCTTGTGACTCTCTAGAAGATACAACAAAATCGTTCACGAATTTCTCATCCCAAGAAACTCCTGTATACCAAATTTCGTGAATTTAGCTCGAATTAGCCGAAAGATATTAAAGAAAATGTGATTTATGTGTTCAACTTTGACACCCTGTAGCCGTTATTAACAATGTGACCAAGTAAGTTTAGTTAAATCGACTCATCTAATGTACTCTATGTGGAAGAACGTTGTAAAGCCATTCCCGGGCCTCCGTGTATATGTATGTACAGTAAAACCTCTCAATAACGGACAGCTTTTTTTTTGTACCCCGTAACTACGGGCTCGAATTAGTCATTCAAAGATATTAAAGAAAATGTGCTTTATTTGTTCAACTTTGACACCCTGTAGCCCGGTTATTATCAACTTTTGGACTAAGGTAAGTTTAGTTACTTCGACTTATGTGACGTGTACTCTATGTGGAAGAGCGCTGTAAAACCTTTCCGGGACACCTTGTATAATCAATGTCAATTTCATTTCTCAAAGTAAATTCATACATGCTCTATGAGGCACGCATTAGGAGTTGCATACCCCCATTTCTATGTTTACATCATAACTCTGCGTGAAGCAGAAAATCCAGTCCTGTAACAGAAAATAGTGGAGAGGTGGCAGAATAGTTCCGTAGTGGGTTGGCAACACTGCCCGGCCATACTCCCAAAAGTATCGTTTCGTGATTAGTGGTACTATTCCGATAATAGAAATTTTACAATTCTCAAAACTGTCCACAAACCCATTATTTTAGACCTAGGTCGGAAAAACGTTAATATCAGGTTGCTTCTCTTTTTTTGAAAAAGACAGATACAAGGGTGGATTGATTATCATTTACGCTTATTTTTATTAATCATTAAAAAAATCAAAGCGTCTACTTAAATGTACCAAGAAAAAATAAACTTATTTCGTTGTTTTTTCGTGTTTTCTGATTTTCAGTTTTCTTAATAGTGTATTACGCACAAAGATTTATGAGACGACCTAGTAATAAAAGCAAATCCAACATGTTATTAATTGAATAAAACAATTAAAAGTTCTATTCAAATTTGGCGTGCTTCTGAGGACAGGGGTTCATTTTTTCGGTTCAATAAAGGTAAATAAAAATTAACTAATGCGTACTGTACTGTATTCGTAAATACGTTGGGAAACCGAACCTGCCGAACGTAGACGAGAATAGAATACTGAAACAGATCTTAAGAGTTAAGACAGTGCGTGTTCAGGTCCAGGGTGTGTTTAAAAACGTTGCAAGTGCTGTGGCGGTCTAATATTATTCGTATTTGTTCATAAGGCATTTTTTTATTATCCATTTTTATTTACTAGTTTTTTTTTTGGTTCGTTTGTTAAATAGCCAATTTATTATGTAATTAGTTTAGTGAACTACGCAACTATGAGTAATTTAAGTTCCTTGGCAAATTTCTTAAAAAGAAGAAAATTCGATAAAAATGAAACATCGACATCAAGCTCATTTGCCGGTGCCAAAGAGACAGACAAATCTAATAAAGATGAAAAAGTCAGTCACAGTAGTAATACTAACAATACTGCCATCACTGCCATCTAGAGCCAGAATTTACAGAATCAGAAAGATATTAGAAATTTTCTAAACAAATCCGTTCCAGAAAAAGTTAATCCAGTAGAATCGCTCTGGGTTCCATCACCATCATACACGTTCCCTTTAATTAATAAGTTTAAAAATAAAAAAACCTGAAACTACGGTTTCAACATAAGTGGCTCTGGTGATTTTTTTTAAATTTGCGTATTTTATAGTCACATATTGTAAAGATCCAGCATCCTTTACGTATGTTTTTTAGAATAAATTATTCGTGGACCACCCTACATCTCAAATTTTAAAAGTTTACGCGATATTGCACCACAAATAATTCATTAATCACCGCTGACGTGTATTTCTAAAAACCAATAAGTTTTTGCACGTCCGAACAGTTTCAACCAATCCCATAAAGGCATCCCCCGCACGGTAGCCGCGAAGCCGCCCACCGATGCACCTTTATAAACCCGCGACGCGCTGCTCTCAGAGATCTCTCAGGGGATCATCTCGAAGAAGTTCGCTCTCCGTTCATCATCTATCACCACCTGCCCGATCGTGACCGAGACCGCCACGCCGTTCCAGATATCCAGTAGCCGCCCGTAACGATTGCTTCGTGTAAGCACCGACCTGCTAATCGCTGCAGAGAAGTCCATCGCGATCGTGTGATAACGCGCACCACCTCGCACCGGGCTACCTAAAGTTTAATCCCGAACTGCAATTAATAGACACGTAAGTTGTAGTTATAATATTTAACAATTTACAATCAAACATAACAGAACGTAAATATCGACGGGCTTAGTCTCCAGGAGTTATAACGTTATCATTACACAAACACATACATACAGAGCGTAACGAAGGGGTAACCCCCACGTCGCCTGACACAGTACACATACAGAAAGAGTGCCACGCAGGGTAGATCCCGACGTCGCTCGCAAACACTTGAGGGTGAAGGTTTGATACAGGGCTGTAAATACCTACGACCTTTTTTTTCCTTAGTTCACCAGGTTAGACAGGCTATTGCCTTCCGTCTCCTGATTATCACTAAGACCCCGCTTAATACACCTACATACAATACATACAGACAAACACACTAACCACACACGGTGTCTTTAATCGCAGGAGAATATACAGGGTGGGCCATCACCAACGCGTCGGTCTCTAGCACCCAAACGACTGAATTTTTTCAAAATCTGTTTGGGGGAGAATATGTAAGCCTTCTAGGACTACAATCTAAAATTAGTTTGATTTATACAGGGTGATCTACAAACTTGTTACTTATCAAAGTTATATTATTTTAAATGGAATACCCTCCTTTTTAATTTTTTTTTTAAATAAGGTGAAAAAATAAGGTAGACTTTCATTAGAGTTCCCTATACCTAAAACTTACAGTTTCCGAAATATTTAACATTTTTTGAAAATGTTGGGTTGTCAAAAAATTCAAGTATTTTTCGATTCAGAAAAGACGAGACAATCTAATCTAGGTCATCGTAATAAGGATATTTGGAAGTACGTATTCTGTTGTTTATTGTTTCAAATCATAATTTATAAAATACAAAGAATAACGCGTAAAGTTAACAAACTTCAAAGTTAAATATCTTTGTAATTTAAAATACAACGCCCAAGAAATTTTTATCGGAATGGAATAGTCTTTTGACAATAGTTCGAAATGTATTAAGGTTCCCTATACCTTACTTCAATACTTTTCGAGAAATTAGTGTATTTGTTACGTTTTTAGAAATTACGCCATTAACTCATGTCGATCAGTTAGAATTCTTTGTTTTATAAACATTTCTGTCATATTGACGTATTTCAAAATACGACAGTGTTTATAACTATTGATGATTTTTTCATTACAATGAAATATTCAGTGCAAGAAAGAGTGGATATGGTGTTGACCATAGGAGAATGCCATGAAAATTGTCTTTTGGCTTCCAGGGTTTATGCCCAAAAGTACCCTGATCGCAACCATCCTGATACGAGAGCTTTTGAAAGGCTTTTTCAAATATTTCGAGCCACAGGTAACACTGCCTATCCAAAACCTAATAAAAATAAACCGGTAACTGGCAATGAAGATAGTGAGTTTTTAGTATTAGGATCTATCGCTGAAAATTCCCACACTAGTACTAGAGTAATTGCTAGACAAACAGATTTAAGTAGAGGAAGTGTGAGAAGAGTTCTCAAAAAATACAGATTTCATGCTTATCACATAGAAATTCATCAAAATTTGTATGGCAATGACTTTCAATAACGAATAGATTTCTGTTTGTGGGCAATTGAAAAAATAGGGGATCAACAAGATTCTTTAGATTTCGTTTTGTTTACTGATGAATCAACATTTCACAACAACGGTTTGGTAAATAAACATAATTTTCACTATTATGATACCGAGAATAGGCATGCTTTTAATACTGTTGACCGCCAAAATCGTTGGAGCATAAACGTATGGGCAGGAATTATTGGAGATCAGGTAATTGGACCATACTTTTTCAATGGTCATTTAAATGGTAGAAAATTTTTGAGATTTTTAAAGCGAGACTTTTGGACACTTCTCGAAAACGTTCCGTTGAACATTAGAGGGAATATGTGGCTACAATTAGATGGGGCACCGGCACACTTTGATCGTAGAGTTAGAAATTATTTAACTAGGAAATTTGTTAATAAATGGATTGGAAGGAACGGACCATGTCATTGGCCACCAAGATCGCCTTATCTTACTCCAATGGATTACTTTTTATGGGGATATATTAAAAATATTGTTTACAATATTCCTGCTACTACTGCAGACAATATGAAAGAGAGAATTAGAAATGCGGTGGACACAATTACTCCAGATATGTCAAGAAAAGTCAGACAAAATTTGGAAGAAAGAATTAAACTATGCATTCAAGAAGACGGTCATCAGTTTGAACATTTACTGTAGTGACAAATCCAGCAGTAGGCTCTCGGTGCATAATGTAAAACGGTCTTTTTCAAGACGTATAACCTTGATAACCTTAATAAACCAAAAACCGTTTAACACATTTGTAATCTTTGTAAATTACAGAATTCTAAAAATCTAACAAATACACTAATTTCTCGAAAAGTATTGAAGTTAGGTAAAGGGAACCCTAATACAGTTCGAACTATTGTCAAAAGACTATTCCATTCCGATAAAAATTTCTTGGGCGTTGTATTTAAAATAACAAAGATATTTAACTTTGAAGTTTGTTAACTTTACGCGTTATTCTTTGTATTTTATAAATTATGATTTGAAACAATAAACAACAGAATAGTTACTTCCGAATATCCTTATTACGATGACCTAGATTAGATTGTCTCATCTTTTCTGAATCGAAAAATACTTGAATTTTTTGACAACCCTACATTTTCAAAAAATGTTAAATATTTCGGAAACTGTAAGGTTTAGGTATAGGGAACTCTAATGAAAGTCCTTATTTTTTCACCTTATTTCAAAAAAAAATTAAAAAGGAGTGTATTCCATTTAAAATAATATAACTTTAATAAGTAACAAGTTTGTAGATCACCCTGTATAAATCAAACTAATTTTAGATTGTAGTCCTAGAAGGCTTACATATTCTCGCCCAAACAGATTTTGAAAAAATTCAGTCGTTTGGGTGCTAGAGACCGACGCGTTGGTGGTGGCCCACCCTGTATAAAGAAACCTGTTGAATGAAATTGTATTCCGAATAACCATCGCGAGATACCTAGTGCAAGACCGTTCTTAAATAAATTAAGAATACCGCCGGAAATTATCTAATGTTCACTTGCAGTAAATACTATAATTACGACCTGGTGTATCTTACTAGTTACTTTAGTAAAAAGGGTACATTTAAAAGTAAATTCATTTGAGTATAGCAAGTATTTCGTTTCCTTTATAATTTGTATATAATTAAATTTAGTTACGCAGTTAGGACGTAATCCAGTTGCTTAAATAATCTAAACGCGTTCTCAAACCGGTTCTAATCAAATAAAAATAGTCCAGAGATCTCGCATTTGCATACGCGAATCTCGCGCGTGTATTGCTTCATTGGAGTACGACATACCAGCTTCAGCGCTCCAGAGTTACTGAAGAACAATAAATATGCCATGCGTATAAGTAGAGAACGGTATTGATTTTCTCCGTCCCCGAAACGATTCGAGTTCGTTGCGCTGCGCCTTCGACCAAAACTGTATTGGGGCTACCACACCAGCTTCTGTAAATACAGGACCGTAATATAAATATTACATACTAGGTAGGGAGTAGATTAAGATAATATCTCTGTTCACAGAAACGACTACGCACCCAGTAAGCAGCCCCCCCAGGAGAACGAGTGTGAGGAGCCGTCAGGACCAAAAAGAGAATACATTTTGAGTTGTTATTAATATCATTTCTTTTTTGTTAAATTATTTAATAATATACATTTTAAACCGTTTAAGCACAATTATTTAAGGTGACAGTGTTAAGCCTACCAAATAGTACGAACCACACCCCGTTTATAATAAATTATAAACACGACTGAGCAAAGCCGAGGCAAACTAAAACCGCGCTGGGTTACCGACCAGAAAGGGCATAATACAATATAACGAAAATATAATGTGCTTTATGAAATTTCTCTAACTTACCCAGGACCGGAGTTAGAAATTAAGTAAGTGCCCCTTTTGCAAATTTTTATTTTTTTTTTAGATTTTTGCCTTTTAATATGTGGTTAGTAATATAATTGTGAGTACTTTTTGTCCTTATAATTTTTCTGTACAACAAACGGTTTACAAGATATTAGCAAAAAACCGTCAGTTGAAAAAACCGGTTTTTCCTAAATATCTCCGTAATTACTTATTCAATGTGTGAAAATACGATTAGATAGAAAATAAAATTTCTCACAAGTGATTTTGTAATTTTTTCGAAAATGTCATTTTCGAAATATTTCCAAAAAACACGATTATCGAACCCATTCACACGATTTTTTTAAATTGGTATTGGATAGAAAATCAAATTTCTGATCGAAAATCATTCTTGTAATTTTTTTGTAAAGTTAATCGTTTTCGAGTTATTTAAAAAAAACGATTTTTTGATGTGGAAGTATTGATACAATTTGAAGCGGTTTTATATTGCAAATTATACGGAGTTAGGAATTGCTGCGGACAACAGTTAGTTTGATTATATGAGAAAGTGTTGTGCCGAAGTCCATCGGCCAGGTTTTTTAAGAAAGCGCTAACTCATACTCATAAGACGAGTTCACGAGTTTACATTCTTGTCATCGCTGCAAATAAATTAACTATTCTCTTTTTGTACGTAAGCAGCTTCAGTTTTGTGTAACAACGTAGCTAAAACGTCGTATTTGCCAAAAATAAAAATAGAAACTACTGTATTTTATAAAAAATTCTCTAAATTTTTATTTATTTTTTTAATGTTTAGTTACTCAATGCGTATAAAAGCAGTAAATTTCATAAAGATTCAATTTGTGCTTATAAAAATTTAGTCAAAATACAAAACGGGGTTCAAGAGAGTGAATTGATGAAAACAGAAAAATTCAAGTAGCACAAAATCGAGCAATAGTAGTTTGTGGTCGGCAATAAAGGTCCATTCGGGGGCATAGAGATTTTGGGGAACTTAAAATAGGTGACAATTCTGTCAACGAAGGCAATGTTCGTGCAAGTTTAAAATATATAGCTAAGGGTGATAAATTATTAAGAGAGACATTAGAAACATCAAGCACAAGAATTCAAAATTAAATTATAGACAGACATAAACAGTATTATGTTAAGTAAACTTGTAATAAAAATAAATGAGGTGGTGGTGTTTTCTGTTTTAATAGAAACGAAACTACTGACATTTCAACAAAAGAGCAAGTAGCTCTATGTGTGAGATATGTCAGTAAATGGCCAGTGAGATTGATGGTCCCTCCTTTTCAAAATCGTATGGCCAGATGTAAAGCAAAAAAGAAGGAAGATCCACAAAACTTTGCTGAGTATTTAGAGAAAGACAGACTACGTAAGCAGAATAAAAGAAGAAGCGAATGAGAAGTAAGAAAGTAGATGAAGCTATGAGAACAAAAACGAGAAAAAATGAGAAGATATAGACAGAAGAAGGCTGGGAAGACAGTAGTTACAATCAAAACTCCAGAAAAAGCTTTAGGGACTATACCTCTACATTGAGAAAAGCTGTCACGAAGGTTTGCCTATGCTACCTCATAGCCCATCCAAGAAGAGAGCAGCTGTTAGACAATTGATAAAAGATACGTTTTCCAACCAAGTACGAGCATTGTCAAACTACCAGAAGCCAAGTTCAAATGATAAGACGTCTGGGATAGAGAAAAAAGTGGTTGAATTCTACAACCAAGATCGAATTAGCTGGCAGGGACCAGGAAAGAGAGACTTTCAAGTCAGTGAAAGATGTAAAAGGAAAGAAAAATCATGTACAAAAGAGGTACGTGCTCATTAAAGTAGACGAAGCATTTGCACTCTTCAAAGAAAAACACGGTGATATTGTTGGCAAGTCCGAACTATGTGATCTACGGCCCAAGAATATTGTCACCTACAACGAGACACCACACAACGTATGTGTTTGTATGATCCATTTCTTACAATTTGTTGTGGCTGAAAATTTAACAGATGAGTTTATCAAACTTAATTATATTAACAGTTTGGAAAATTTTGGATTAGATTTAAAACCTTGTGGGCCAAGAATATGGTGGAGCGAGTAATATGGCGGGAAAATTTAATAGGCGTACAGGCGCTTGTTCGTCGCAATATACGTAGACTGTGCTGCCCACTCTTTCAATTTAGCGGTTTCAAAAGCTTTCAAGGTATAACAAATAAGAAATTGTCTTAATATCATTGAAAGACTGTATGACTTTTTTAATACACCAAAAAGAAAAAATGTTCTCTTACAAAATTTTGAAGAATCTGCTGAAAATCCTTCAGCGAAAAACCCTTAAATGATTATATGCAACACGCTTGACTTCAAAATACGAAGCAGTACAGGATTTCTTAGAGCTATTTAATTACGTCATAGAAAGCTTAGTAGAAATATCTCATTGGAAAGATTCTGATGATGCACCTGTTACAGGATAGTCTCTACGATTCTGAATTTTTGATTGTACTTCTAGTCATCGATCAAATATTGAGCTTCGGCTTACTACATGGTTGTTTCCTACAGAAGTTGATATTGACTTAAAAGAGTTAATTTCTATAACAGGAAATACTGTTTTATGTTTAAAAGAATTATGCCAAAATGCTGAAAAACAGTTTGAGGTTCTCTTTAATAAGGCTAAGGTGACGTTTTGTAGTTGTTTTTATAATAAATTGATATAAATTTTAGGTTCTTGCTTCAAGTATTGGCACTGAGATAAAACTAAAAAGAATAGTTTCACGACAACAAAATCAAGGGAATCCTATGGTTTCGGAAAAACCAGATCTCGAGTCATCAGTCGTCCACTATTTTAGGATTACCCTTTATGTGCTATTTATTGATTTTTTATTAACCAACTTAATGAAAGATTTATTAACCTTAAAAAATTTTGCCAGGAATTTATGGCATTGTTATCAGGAGAAGAAACAGAAATTTTGGACAGCGATGAGTATAACGAACTTTTAAGTTTATATATACCCGATCCATCCAAAATTATTTTAAAAGCTGAAATTAAAATGTGGCATAAACATTTAAATATTACTGTTCCAGAAATTAAGAATAATCGTCAAGCTTTAGCACATTTGGAGCTTTGTTATAAACAAGCGTACTCAAATGTTTTTAAATTATTATTAATATTTTGTACTCTGGCAGTCATCACATCCACTCCTGAGAGTACCTATTTGACATTAAAACGAATAAAGACCTTCTTAGAAATTCAACCTCACAGAACAGACTGGCAATTCATAGGGAACTACCCATTTCAGAAGACGATATAATTGAGGACCTTGCATGAAAGCCAAGGCGATTGGATTTTGTATTATAATAATATTGATTCTATAACTTTCTGTAAAACAAATGTTTATTAAAATTTGTAGATTACACCGTACTTTTTATATTTCCTCCCAAGGCTCAAGTCTGAAAAAGAGGTCAATTTTCTAAAATAGTGCTAATCATCATAATAATAAACTACTGAAGAGTTACTCATGCTCTGTATATTAGTTTAGAAACAGCGAATTCTATTTCATACATACGTAAATTTAGTGAACCGCTTATGCAGCCCCCAAAAAACAAAGCACCAAGGTAAACCTGTTACCCATGTGGATGATTTTGATCAAGTAGCAATTTATGACATGAGCCAAAACAGTCAGTTTCAATGCATGTAATGAATTTTGTGTTGTGTTTGATATAAATACAGTTTAATACAAATATTTGTGGGTAATACTGAAATTTTTCATTTTCACATTATTTTAAGATGATACCAACCACAATCCAGCAGGTACAAATTTGAATGGTTGCAATACTAATAATATTTCAGAATGTAACATGTGACTATGAAATGCAGAGGACATGTATGCACCAATTAAAAAATTGAAGTACGTTAGTATTAGTACATACCATTTCTTAAATTAAAGATTTCTTTCGATTTAAAATGTTTCATTAATTTTTAAATATACACTTTATGTTAATATAAATAAAACATTTACTTATTGATTAATAACTTTGTCAAATATGATTAAAATTAATAATTAATAATCTAATTGCCTTTCTTTTACAAAACATGTACATGAATTAGTTGGCATACAGATAGAGCTAATTTTGCAGTAAGGTAAATTCCAAACACTGTAATGCATACATATTCAGCTTAATACAGTTACGCTGTTATATATTCCAGCATACTATGAGATTCTTTTAATTATCTAAGGGGTCAATAAGTACCTTACCTTTTCTTAAGTGCATTAAGTTCACTACGTCTAACTTCATCTATTTCAGTTACTAATTGTTGTTCTTGTTCAATTTTGCTTGAAGCAATGCAGCATGCTCCTTTACATGTTTATTCTGAGCTTCATCTTCTTCTTCTCTCGTTTATTGTTCATAGATTTAAGTAATTAAATTTGGATTTCTTATCAATGTTAGCTCTTATTATTTGAAGGCCATCAATTTTTTCTTTCAGTGCTTGTGCGTCTAACACTTCTCGTTCTCTATCTCTTCGAAAATTCTAGAACATTACATTACACAATACTATAAATTGTATAGGTTAAGACTTAAAAGTTCTACCATTTTGCTACTGTTTGTATTTGAGCTTCAAATATTAATCACAAGCACAGTACAATTCATAACCAGCAGTAATTATTTGAATTGAAAATAAAGAATGGTTATGTTCCTAAGACAACAATAACAAAACGTACCAACCACAATTCAGAGTAACCAACTTTATATAACTTATTACTCGCAACAACCAGGGGCGTACAACTACAGGTACGTACTTTTTATTCTGTGGTGCAACATTAGTTTTACCATTGATTATACAGTGTATAATCAATGGTTTTACGTAATTTCGGTACATTCTATACACAAAATTGGCTCTATAATCACGGAGAAGCGGAATTATTTATAACAACAAACCATGGATGAAAGCAAGGATACAACTGCACTGCATCTATATTACAAAAAGACTTTGTCTCCACTCACTCAATCACTTATCAATCAACGCCCAGGTCAGACCGTTAGGCCTAGGAACTTCAACTTTGGGTAACATGTACCCCTTAACACGTTAGCGCACACAAGAGATAGAAATTAAAGGTTTAAAAAATAGGCTTTCTCCTCATTTGTAATCGAACGGACCCATATTTCACCGTTTTTTGAAATTTTACCTCAAGGGGATGAAATCGAATTCCAAAGGGGAATGACTTGTTAAAACAAAGTGAATAGATCTTAAAACCGTTAAGCTCAGAAGGATGAAAATTTATATTTAGATGCATCTTAAGAAATAAAGAAACACACGTTTTGAGATTTCCTCGAAACCATTCTCTCACGGGTAGAAACAGGAGGAATCAACAAGGAAGGAAATTAAATTTTCTCAAACAAGTATACCGTGTGAAGTATCATGAGGATCGAAAATAGCTGACAAAAACAAAGGAAACGCAATTTTGAAATAAATCATCGCTCATGGGTAATTTTGGGGGCTAAAAGTAGAAAATATTGTAAAATATCATGTTGGGTATCAAACTAAGCAGGAATTTAAACCAAAATAAAGATCATTATAGAATTTAGGAATTCAGTTCAGGAAAGTACTAAGGGGAAGAAATGGGGTTAAATGAGGATTGTTGGGTTCCTTGAGACTTATAGCAAACGCATCTTAGAGATCTTTGCAATCCAAATTAACCATGATTTCGGGAGAATGTTTAGAGGGCGTTGAAAACCAATATCAGAGAGTGGGAAATAAGGGTTAAAATTCACTCCGTTGCGAAGCACGTGTATTTTGCTAGTTTATTAATAAAGATCATGTTTGAAATATCAATTAAAATAAACAATTTAAATCACTGTCATAACCAACTTTGATAAAATTAAAGCTTCTTTAAAAAACTAAATAAATTTTATGAAAAAGGAATGTCGTAGAAACTCTCCTCTCTCTCTCTCTCTTCTCTCTCTCTCTCTCTCTGTCTCTCTCAGTCTCTCTGTCTCGCTGTTTCTCTGTCTCTCTGTGTCTCTGTGTCTCTGTGTCTCTGTCTCTCTGTCTCTCTGTCTCTCTGTCTCTCTGTCTCTCTGTCTCTCTGCCTCCCTGTCTACCTGTCTCCCTGTCTCGCTATCTCTCTGTCTCTCTGTCTCTCTGTCTCTCTGTCCCCCCCTCCTCTCTCTCTCTTTCTCTCTCTCTCTCTCTCTCTCTCTCTCTCTTCTCTCTCTCTCTCTCTCTCTCTCTCTCTCTCTCTCTCTCTCTCTCTCTCTTCTCTCTCTCTCTCTCTCTCTCTCTCTCTCTCTCTCTCTCTCTCTCTCTCTCTCTCTCTCTCTCTCTCTCTCTCTCTCTCTCTCTCTCTCTCTCTCTCTCTCTCTCTCTCTCTCTCTCTCTCTCTCTCTCTCTCTCTCTCTCTCTCTCTCTCTCTCTCTCTCTCTCTCTCTCTCTCTCTCTCTCTCTCTCTCTCTCTCTCTCTCTCTCTCTCTCTCTCTCTCTCTCTCTCTCTCTCTCTCTCTCTCTCTCTCTCTCTCTCTCTCTCTCTCTCTCTCTCTCTCTCTCTCTCTCTCTCTCTCTCTCTCTCTCTCTCTCTCTCTCTCTCTCTCTCTCTCTCTCTCTCTCTCTCTCTCTCTCTGCTCTCTCTCTCTCTCTCTCTCTCTCTCTCTCTCTCTCTCTCTCTCTCTCTCTCTCTCTCTCTCTCTCTCTCTCTCTCTCTCTCTCTCTCTCTCTCTCTCTCTCTCTCTCTCTCTCTCTGTCTCTCTGTCTCTCTGTCTCTCTGTCTCTCTGTCTCTCTGTCTCTCTGTCTCTCTGTCTCTCTGTCTCTCTGTCTCTCTGTCTCTCTCTCTCTCTCTCTCTCTCTCTCTCTCTCTCTGTCTCTCTGTCTCTCTGTCTCTCTGTCTCTCTGTCTCTCTGTCTCTCTGTCTCTGTCTCTCTGTCTCTCTGTCTCAATTTCTCTCTGTCTCTCTGTCTCTCTGCCTCTCTGTCTCACTGTCTCTCCTTTCTCCGTCTCTCCGTCTCTCCGTCTCTCCGTCTCTCCGTCTCTCCGTCTCTCCGTCTCTCCGTCTCTCCGTCTCTCCGTCTCTCCGTCTCTCCGTCTCTCCGTCTCTCCGCCTCTCCGTCTCTCCGTCTCTCCGTCTCTCCGTATCTCCGCCTCTCCGTCTCCCCGTCTCTCCGTCTCTCCGTCTCTCTTTAAACGATCGTGGGATCTTTGATGCAGTTCCCCTTCACACAATCTGGCCTTTTTTTAAAAGTCTTTAACCGAAGCTTCAATCCGTCCACAGTGTACTCTGTCTCCATCTATCTCCTGTTATTTACAACACAAGTTGCCTTGTCGACAGCTTCATTGTTCATTGATTTTTTATTCAAGTTTGATTTAGTAAGACCACTTAAGCACTGAAATAATATAAAATTACTCATTCTAACGGACCCGTAATTGGGGATGTTTTCGTGGTTTCATCGATTAAATGTGAGGACTCGAGGTACTCATCCTACGAATAGTATTTTTCATGACTATTTCATGCACTGTTACGGGCGAAAATGAGAGTAGAATCTGAAGTAACAGATAAGAGAGAGGGTACCGGTAGATCAGTGGTAAAAGGGGTGGGCGTGTTATCAATTTTGTAAGTAGGATAGGTCGTAATACATAAGTCGCAATAGGCGAAGGTCATAAAGTAAAGGGCGTTAATTTGATTATAATCAAAAATATCGGTTTTTATACACCTAAATGCGAGTATTCCACAGAAAACTTCAAAACAAACAAAAAACTATTATATATTTATGTGATCCGTAAATAATGATAACGCTGTGAGGTAAGACGGAAATTACATGTAAAGTCAAGTGTACCTTAAATATCAACACACAATCCAAAAAATGACAAAGTAATATAACACAATAAAATAAAGGCCGTAATTCATACGATCACCTGACGGCCTCTATTGAAGATACTAAAAACAAAGAAAGGGGGTTCATCCCCGTAATCAAACATAATTTTACAAATTTATTAAATTCACATATCAGCAAAGGTTATTACCTTGAATGATTACAGTTTCTGGATGGACCTTTTCATCCTAACACATAGCATGGAGGCGTATATTTCCATTTTATTGACCCTTAATGATTGATCGGAAAAAACCGATAAACCTCCAATTTCTTTCGGCACGGTATGGTATTGCAGAATTGACAGCTTTATAACGTCAACTCTACTAATTGTTTCATTAAAGACAAAATTTGCATCGATTGGGGTTTGTATCTCGATCGCTCAGTTGGTTAGAGCAGTACTCTAGCAAACTACATGTCGTAGGTTCAGATCCCACTCGAAGTAAGCTTTTTATTTATGTATTTAATAAAATTAATAATAATTTTTAATTGTTTCGTTTAACTTAAATTCGCAGAAATGCAATAGCTGCGCCTGGCTTCTGAATAACAAGCCTACTCTACCAACTGAATCCTGCATAATTTTAACGGCGAAAACGCGTATATTAAATTTCTTAAAACCCCTTGATAACAAACAATCAAATTCTAAAGACGAAGCTGTTTCTTTTTAACGGACTTAAAAAAACGAATTTAAAATGCATTTTACGTAAAACTAAATTCATCGAAATTCTATAATACGATATTAAAATATATGGTTATTAAAAAAAAAAAAAAAATGTACCACTATTTCATTCATACGTGACAACGCATAGTACTAGGATACAATAACTATAAATAAATGCATCTATCCAAATTAACAAAATGAAAACATAAACAGCATAAATTATTTGCTTTTTTGACATGATTATGACTATAGTTTTTTGTATTTTGTTGCTCCAAGGGGGATGTCGGCTTACTATGGCTTGCCGAAGTGAACCTATGTTACACCTCAATTATTATTGGTTTTTAACTTGTATGCGTGACACAGTCGTTGTAACCATTTGGCTAGACCACGGTAGTATTTTGTTTGGAATGATTATGAAAGACAAAATACGAACATGTATCTGACAGATCACCTGGTCACTGGCATACTTGAACATTTTACAAACAGACACTGTAAAGAGATGAAACATAACTTGGTCCCACTTATTTCTTCAGTAGAACTTTCTTATTGTGGTCGGTTACTATCAAAATTAACTAGTGAATTTTGTCTATATTTTAGATCCATTGTGTTATGAAGTTTCATGAATTATATTCTGAATTACTGTTAGCGATGATATTTTCAAGTGAAACCGAGCTGCAGATTCGTCGAGTGCGTCGAGTTAACGAAATAGTTTACTACACATCTAAAATACCTGTAATACTTACTCTCAACACACAAAGTCAAAATTTGAAAGCACAATCTATTGGTATGTGGTATAGCTAAAGTTGGCAACGTGTGCAGTTGTTAATGCGAACTTTACACATCAATAACACTTTGGTGCGTGTTTGACTATTTTCCATGTACGACGTACCAAAAGCCTTGTCACGTTGACCACAGTTTTAGATTTAGTCATCCTCCTTCTCTCTGTACTTGCTTAGGTGAGAGCTACATACAATATGTACTACTTTTATTCATTTGGAATCATTTGTGTACTTCACAATTATTTTCAACGTGTGTGACAGTTGACAACATACATGTGGAAAAAAATTTGCACCGTTTCATCTTATTAAACATTATTGAAGTTGCTATCCCAACGAAGTAGTTAGCGGAGTCTATTTTCAGATGGCACTTCCTTAGAACGTTGCAAAATTCACATTGATTTAACATTCTACTTCCATTTTTGTTCAATGGCAGGATCATTCATTAATAATAAATTAGCTAATTAATTATCTAACAATTACGTTTCTTATAGTTATGAATAATTGAAATAATGCATTTGTTTTTTATTTGATCAACGAAATTGTAGAAACAACCAGGACACTACCGAATGTCTTTAATCTTATGTTTAAGCACATTTTTCAAATACTCTGACGTTTTATTCGTTTTTGTAATTTTCGAAATTAAAATGCACACTATTAATTTTTTCAATTATTTTATTAAGAACATCTTAAATTGCATTAGTTTGTTTTCCTATATTGAATAATTTTCTCATCCTAAAATAGTTATTTGTATGCCAAAGACGCATAATGCCACTTTTTCGCCCGAAAGGAAAATTGGCGGGCATGGCCGCTTGCGGCCGAGTCCGTCAATCTTGAGGCCGTCAAAGACATTTTGCGTCCCTGGCGTACACAAAATTTTGTGTGCAACCGTTAAATATATATGAGTACACAACTAAATTTAAGTTATTTATATGCACAATCAGTACTAAAATTTTCAGTATGGTACGATGGGCAGAATAAAATTTACTTAGCAACGCGGATACGTCACATCAGCGTCACATAACAAACAACATTAATTATCAAATTACATTTTGTACTTAAGTATAATAAAGAAAATACTGCAACACGTTCTGAGTGGCTAGTGTTGTGAAAGCTTCATCTTTACAGTCCAATTTGGATCATATCGAGTCGTTTTAAAACGCAATCAGTTGGTAATTAGAAGAAGCTAAGTGCTTCATAAGGAAGAAAGGAGTGGAAAACAGAATAATCCAAGGAAGAGGGAGTTTTTTTTTTTGCTATAAATAAGAATAGTTTTGAGGTTAGAGAAAAATAAACAAGTTTGAAAGTTAAATGCAATTACTAGATAAGAAAAATACTAACATAGTTATTGGTCACGCCGATTTTAGATTATAGGCAACACATTATAACTCACAGTTTAGCAAGTAGTTTACCTGAAGGCTAAACGAGTAAAGTACTGAAGAATAGAATATGAATGAAGTAAAGGAAATATTTCGAGAAATAAAATCAAAATTAGAGACAATGGAACGGATAACGTGATAAAAGAAGTCGAAGATTTCAAATTACAGAATGAATATTTGAGAGAGAAACTGCACGGCAGGGCAACAAGATTGAACTTCTAGAAGGAATCGCAAGAAAGAATAACTTAATAATCAAAGGAATTGAGGATGAAGAAACTAAGAACAAGATAAAAAACCTGGTAGAAAAAATGGGAGTAATGGATAGATATGGAAATGGATGTAGACGAAGTAAGGATAAATGGGGGATATAACGCAAAGAAAACAAGACCAATAATAAGTAAACTGGTGAGTTCCACAAAGAGAATTGAAATTCTGAAGCAGACAAATACATTAAAAAGAACGAAACTTTGGATAAATGAGGACTACATTAAAGAAACACTGAATGAACGGAAAAGATTAATAATAATAATAATAATGCTTTATTTATCCTGTATAGATCATTTCTAAACGACATAGGACAAGTCAAATGAAAAAAAAAGTCACATGTAAACAAACAAGTAGCTACAAAGTAGTTCACAGATTATATTATTAGTCATCTTATACTATGCTATCATCTAGGTATTCATATATTGAATAGTAAGCTTTTGCTGTTAATATCCTTCTTATTTGGAGTTTAAATTTTTTATTGTCCTTAATAAGTCTAAGACTTATTGGTAATTTGTTATACAGGAGAGCACCCATAAAATATGGACTTGATTTATAATGCTCTAGCTTATGCAAGTTGATAATAAGATCATCGCCTCGCCTAATATTGTATTTATGAAATTTATTTAAAGAATCAAACTTATGCAAGTTTTGTTTGACAAAATTTAGTATTTCTACAATATAAATACAGGGTACTGTTAATATTTTGTGTTTTTTAAACAATTCTCTGCATGAATGCAAATGTTTTAAGCCACACATATTCCTTATAGCACGCTTCTGTAACAAGAAAATACGTTTAGCTTCAATACTGTGCCCCCAGCATACAATTCCATATCTAATGACCGATTCAAATGATGCATAATAATAATTCTTTACGGCCACTGACGTACATATGTAATTTAGTCTTTTCAAAGCAAAACACATGCCACTACATTTTTTATATATATAATCAATATGACTCTTAAAGGATAAGGCTGTATCTAGGTATATACCCAATAGTTTAAATTCTTTTACCTGTTTTACTGATTGTCCATTTATTTGAATATATTGACTAGCAGTATAATTAAATAACTTTGTAAAAAATTGCATTATGAATGTTTTGTTCATATTTAGAATTAGTTTGTTATTTATCACGTAAACAGCAAGTGCTTTCAAGTTATTGTTTAACTTAGATGACATTTCCGTTATGGATGCTGCATTCGAGATCAAAGTTATATCATCAGCAAACGATGCATAGCACGTGGTAATAATATTATCCAAATCGTTTGTATAAAGCAGAAAAAGTAACGGTCCCAGCACGCTTCCTTGGGGCACGCCCGTATTATTTATTAATATATCAGAGTTGTTACCTTGAAAATGCACATACTGCCTTCTGTAAGATAAATAAGATCTAAGTATGTCATTGCTTTTACCGCGTAGGCCATAATTTTCTAGTTTTGTTAGTAGAACGTCATGGTCCGATATTACCGATATTAAAAGAAGCAAGACCAAAAGGACATAAAGCTCAGCTAAAATACGATAAAATAATAGTAAATGGAGTGGCATATGGAACAAATGAAGCACTGACGGTAAGACGGGATACAGCACACCAGGGTGGCAACGATAAACGAACAGTAAGCGAAAGACCGCCTGATCAGCAAAGCTTGGAACAACAAGTACGGAAAATAACGAGAACGGCAAGAAACTCAAAAAACTGAAAGCATCGGGAGATGGAAAGGAAAAAGAAGACATCGGCTAAAAGGTTGATTAACCCGAACGCAAAAATAAAAAGCGGAATGGAAAAATATGGAATATTGGAACTTGGAACGTTGGAAACACATATGGTAAACAAAATGAAATAATTGAAGAATTTGAAAAGTAAAAACTAGATATATTAGAAGTAGAAGGGAGACATATAATGTTGTACAGCGGGATTGAACAAAAATACAGAGCTAAAGAGGGAGTAGGCTGTATTATAAGAAAAGAATCTTTTAACTATATAAAGAAATGGATAGGAATATCTGAACGAATATTAAACATTAAAATGGACACAGACAAAGCGGAAGATTATTGTGACATACGGCCCCAACGGGGACGAAAAAACAAAAAAGGACGAGTATTGGGAAAAATGAATAAGAAAAAATGGACAAAGTTTATTTATAAATAATGTAAACATAATATGTACTTTTTTCTTAAATGTACACCTTGACACCTAACGGTACATTAAGGTTCCGATTAATAAATAAATTAAGTATAATTGGTCGAATCCGGTATAAAAGATTGAGGTTCTGTACCTACATTTATTTGTACACAAAGTTTCTGAAAAATCAGTACAAAATACCATATCATCCTGCTAGAAATAATTGAGCGGACAGAAAGATATTTTCCGTCCGCTGCCTATAGCAACGGACAGGAATCTATTTTGTGTCCGTTGTCCATGGTAACGGACGCAAAAAATTGCGGCCGTTGTGTGAAGTGCAAAATTATATTTTGCGGACGGTTGCACACAAAATATATATTTTTAGAATTCACTTGAATTAAAAAAAATATATCCCACTTGCGTCCGGCGCTACTGATTTGTTAGGCGACTTTTGTTTATTTAAAAATGGCAGAAAATTGTTTATGGTCCTGTAGAACTTGCCAATTTTTTAATTTTCAGATTTTTTTAACACAACTTTTTTTTTTAATTCTAGTTACAAATTGATTTAATGAATTATTTTAAATTTAACAGACATTTTTGAACAAAATTAATGCATAACACATCTTTACCTCTAGGCAAATTTAAATCAGTCCTTAGTAAACTTTCTGAAGTACTCAATTTGATAATGTTCAGATAAACGATTTAATTTTTTTACCTCTTTTTGTAAATGTAAACGTATGAAGATAGTCATGGAATTGTAGTTCCGTGGTAAAGAATCTTTAATCACGTTGTATTAATTTATACAAGAAACTTTGGCGTTCTTTTTCATTCCAAAAAATTTTTCCAAGTAAAAACAAGAGTTAATATAACCACTACAAATTGACTGAATTAAATTATTCTAAATCTAACAGAATTTTTTTAACAAAATTGGTGCATACTCTTACATAAGCCACTCTTTCGTTCAAGGGAAATTTAAATCAATCCTTAATGAAATTTCTAAATTTAAACCAGTCCTTAGTAAAATTTCTGAAGTACTCAATGTGATTATGTTCAAATCAACTTTTCTACTTTCTACGTCTTTTTCGAAATTTAAATTGATACTGATTAAATAAAAAAAAAGATTATTTGGAATTAATGTTTAACTCGCAATTGCGTTGAAAAATCTTTTGTAACACTTGGTTCTATTCATTTTAAACCTAATTTGTGTTTTAATTTATACAAAGTGTTGAAAAAGATTAAATATTCAGGAAATAGTTTTAATGATTTTTATTCTTGGAGAATGCCAAAAAATTGCTTCCTGGCAAGTAGAAATTATGCAGCAAGATATCCCGATGCTGAAAAAAAAAACCGCGACCTAAGGCGTTTCAAAATCTTTTACAAAGATATGAAGAAACAGGTAGTATTAAATTTAAAAAACAGAAAGTAGCTAATAAAGCGGTGACAAATGATCAAAATCAACTTACAATTTTACTTACAATCCAAGAAAATCCTCATGTAAGTACTTTACAAATATCACAATTGACTGATATAAAATAATCTAGCGTGAAAAATATATTAAATGCCGATAACTACCATGGATATCACGTATAATTTTATCAACTATATGGTCAAGATTTTGAACGAAGAATTAATTTTTGCAACTGGTTTTCGCAAAAAATTGCAGAAGTTCCTAATTATTTCAATTCTATATTATTTATTTATTTATTTATTCAAAAATAATGGTTTAGTGAACAAACATAACATGCATTATTGTAGCACTGAAAATCCTTATTGGATCAGGCATGTTGACCAACAAAATCGGTGGTTACTAAATGTGTGGAGAAATAATTCCCTCCCATGTTATAGGTCCTTATTTTTTTGAAGAAACTCTAACCGGCGAGGTGTATTCAGATATTAATGAGGTAGTTTATGGAAATATGTGGTTCCAGTATGATGGTACACTCGCCCGCTACTATCTAGACGTACGAATATTTTTAAACCACTGGAAAGGAAATCAGTGGATAGGTCGAGGAGGACCCATTTCTTGACCATCGAGGTCACGTGGTTTGACCTCACTCGATTTCTTTTTGTGGGGTTACCTAAAGGTTATGTGTATAAAGAAATTCTAATCACACTAGAAAATATGAAGGAAATAATCAGAAATGCTTTTCAAAATATCACATGGCCGACATTAGAGTTAGTGAAAAATAATTTTGTGCGACGTGTTAATAAACGTATTGAAGTTGAAGGAAGAACATTCGAGCACTTAATGAAAAATTAATTTTTGATTTTTTTTTTTCATTTTATTGTTCTCGTTTTGTTGTAATTTGTATTTGTTAAGTTTATTACACAGTATTGCATATAAAAATAATACATATTTACCAGCCTAATTTATAATACTTTCGAAGATTCGAATTTTTACAGTAGAATTGAGAGTATCTCAAAACGTTGCATGTCATAGATATTTAAGAACGCCAAAGTGTCTTTCATAAATTAATACAACTTGATAAAAAAATTCTTTAGCATGAAACTACAATACGATGATCATCTTTGTACGTTTACATTTACAAAAAGACGTAAAAAATGAAATCGTTGATCTGAACATAATCAAATTGGGTACTTTAGAAATTTTACTAAGGACTGATTTAAATTTGCCTAGAAGTCAAAAAAGTCTGTCAAATGTAAAATAATTCATTAAATCAATTTGTAATTGTTCTATTAACTCTTGTTTTTACTTGAAAAAATTTTTTTAGTAAGAAACTACAATCCCATCGCCAACTTAATACGTCTACTTTCAGTCTTTTTGTATTACAATCGCAATTTTCACAAATAAACTGGAAATATTTCGAAAGTTATTAATGTTAGGTATAAGATATGCTTGATGAAAAAGAAAAAATATCAAACAATGGCACGAACATCATGGGGGGGTTGTTTTTACAGTGACACGCCCTGTGCATTATTAAAAAAATCTGAAAATTAAGATATTTCAAAATACTACAGGACCACCAAAATTCTTTGTCATTTATAAATACACAAAAGTGCCTAATCAGCCGCAAGTGGGACGATTTTTTCGAAAGACAATTAAATATCTCTAAAACCAAAGGAGATAGGCCCATACAATTTGGTATCAAATGAAAGCGTGTTTTATGGGCTTTCCAAAAATGTAATAATATTCAGGGTATTTCATTAAAAAAATACAAGTTTAGTTTGCTCCAACAACATGAAGCACCCTGTGTGATATATTTTTAAAATGTAGTCCCTATTGATATCTACCCGTGGTCCAAAAATCATTTCTCTAACTTATTTCGTTTTTGTATAATCTTCCACCCCTCCTCGTTTGACAACCCTGCATAAAGGAAATTAATATATCAGAAAGTTATGCACTTTTGACACAGATAATGTTCCTTTAAAAAACCTTCCGATGGATCAAAATGAACGCAAAGTTTGTCGGTTGGATTTGCGGTTTAAATGGCAAGAACCGAGATCGTTTTAAAGCAAGGAAGGACAGACAAAATTGTTATTAATTGGAAATATAGCAGAAATACTTGAAGGTAGTGAACAAATTTTTTTGAAAGAACAGATTCACATCAAAAGCACATTAACAAAGAATTTATTTTACATTTTGGACTTTCAAAATATTTTACTTATTGGTAGTTCGACTGCGGAAGTGGTGCTTCAAACTATTTGTTTCTCTCGATTAAAGCTTTATATTGTAAGCGCTCAAGAAACAACAGTTGCAAGCACAGATTTATTGTTCACTAGTTAATTTTTATCAACGACCATTCTAGCAATTCAAAGAAGTTGCTAGTAACATATACTCAAGTAACTTAGAAATACTCAGTCGCCCTCAACTTTACTTAATATGGGTGTGTGCGGGTGTGTAGGTGCGAGTATAAGGGCGCATGTGCGTGTATGTGCGTGCATGTGCGTGAGTGCTCGTGTTTGAAGAATCTTTCGGACGCAATATCTCATCAGTTTGAAGAGCAATTGCATTCAAATTTCAAATGAGTGTTTAAGACCTAAATATCTAGATCCTAATGATTTTTGGTGGAGGTGGTAGTAGAGCTTCGGGGTAAAAAGTAAAATAGGTTGATTTTATTCTTTTGCATTTGGAATAACTGACAAACTTGAAAGAATTCAAATTCAAATTTGATTCAATCGACTCAAATAACGAAATGTGGGAAAGTTTTTCGAGTCAGCTGACTCAAGTTTTTACTATTGAGGATACTTACTTGCGTTCACAAATTTAATAAAAATTTAGCGATTAACTTTGAATTGTTATAAATACAGTCAAACTCACTTAAGATGAGCACGGATAAAACGAGATTCTGGACATAACGAGCGTTTCGTAGGTAAATGATTGAAATTGTATTAGTTTACGTACTAATTTTTCTCGCTTAGTACGTTCACGTTTCACGGTAAAGACGAGCAAATTTCAAATTTTGTAGTAGTTTTTATATACATACTAAAAGCCGTTTCAAGTAAATATTTGTTAAGAATTTTTGGGATTTCCGTAATTACGTTTCACAGAAAAGACGGCCACATTTTAAAAGACTTAAAATAGATTAAAAGAGATTACCTACTGCTTAGAATTCGCTTATGCCTTCCGGCTTACCAATTGTACACATTGCACCTGTTTTACAAATGAATGCAAGGTATGTAGTTTCTGATGAGTTGTTACTTTTGCAGCAAGACGTGAGGTTGAAAAATGGCTTCAATAAAACGCAAAACACTTTCAATTCGCGAGAAAGTTGAGATAATTCGGGAACTAGAAAATGGTGCAAAAAATTCCGCGACGTGAAAAAATATGTTTTACCATCGTCTACAATGTCAACGTTGTGGGAAAACAGAAACACTACACTTGCAGCACTCGGAAACAATTTAACTGACGTGAAAAAATTAAAAAAGTGTACTAGAGATGATATTGTGTGGTTTAAAAATCAAAGAAGTGCCGGTTTACCCATTAATGGGCCCATTTTAAAAGCGCAGACTGAGAAGTTCGCGGAACAATTAAATTATACAGACTTTAAGTGTAATAATGGATGGATTGATCGGTTTAAAAACCGCAATAACATTGTGTATGGAAAAATAAATGGTGAAGCGAAATCAGTGGACACTAACGTTACACGTGAGTGGTTAAAAAGTGTTTGGCCGGAATTACGACGAAAACTTAAAGACGAAAACATCTACAACGCCGACGAAGCCGGATTATTTTTCAATTTAACGCCAGATACCTCTTTAAAATTTTAAAATGAAAAATGTATTGGTCGAAAAATGTTGAAAAATCGTCTCACTGTTTTAATTTGCGCCAATATGATGGGAAGTGACAAAAAAAATTGTTGGTAATCGGCAAATCACGAAATCCTCGCTGTTTTAAACATGTTAAGTGCCTACCAGTTGACTACACCTCTAACAAGAAAGCTTGGATGACATCTACAATTTTTGAAGAGGAAATTAGAAAATGGGATGATAAATTACGACGTAACAATCGAAAGATTTTATTATTGGTTGATAATTGCCCAGCGCATCCTGAATTGCAAAATTTAACCAACATCACCCTTATTTTTTTACCACCAAACAGAACGTCTATCCTTCAACCCATGGACCAAGGGATTATCAAGAGTTTTAAAAATGTGTACCGTCGCTTATTAGTGTTACAGTTAGGCGATCGAATGGAAAATAAACAGGATCTTAAAATAAGCGTGTTAGATGCAATTCGCCTAATGAGTGATGCGTGGAATAATGTGACCCCCACAACGATTCAGAACTGTTACAAAAAAGCTGGTTTTGTTTCTGCTGTAAATGAAAGTTTCGAAGAAGAAGACGATCTTCCTTTATCTACTTGGTTAGAAAGTAGAGACATCAATAATTTTCAATATTGCGTGTCCTTAGATAACTACGTAGATATTGATGCCGATGTGATTACGTCGGGTTTAAAAACTGACGAAGAAATTATACAAGAAATTATAGAACGGGAAGCTGAAAGTGATGAAGGTGATGTAGACAGTAATGAGTGCGATAAACCTATGCCTGTTACACTCGCTAAAGCAGGCGACGCATTGGTATTATTGACGCGGTTGTTTGAAGAAAACGGTAGTAGTGAGCAAATATTTAAATCTATAAATGCTTTAAGAGGTAGTCTCAATGATATTAAATTTAAACCAAAACGTCAGCTAAAAATAAATGAAATTTTTAATAACTCTCCTAATGCTTAAGAGATATTCCGCTTTTTAATGCAAAATAATGTATTTTTATGAGTAATAAACAATATTTTTAAAAATGTAGTATCCTTTTTAATTTTTAGAGTTTCTTGGTTATAACGTTTGACGGATATAACGAGCAAAAATTAACTTTGGCCACGTTACCAGCCTAAACAAGCTAACCAATTTAGTCACATAGTAACCTACATTTATTTATACAGTGTGTCCGAGATTCAGCATGCATGTATTGCTATATTCGTTAATATTGAAGATAGAATTTCGGTTAAATGGGGAAAGTTTTAGAGAATTTTATGGCTATCATCATGGTAAAGTCAGATTTGAAGTAACTTTTTTTGTTTTTGAAATAATTGAAGAAAACAAAAATTGTGCATTTTCTACTACCCCCTGTAGCTCTTTTATTTGAAGTCTGACAACATTTTGATTTGTACATTATTACGACATTTTTAAAAGACAATTTTAAAAAAAGTACCAAAATTTATCTACAGTCATTTGGTTTTGAAATACATACACTAACTATTGTTTTTCACATGGACGCCATCTTGGATTGTTACATTATCGAATAGTATTTTTTATCACCTTTTCAGCGATGTATCACATGATACGAGAACTATCAAAAATTTAAACCCTTGCTAATTTATCGGTTTTTACTTACAAAATTTAATACATTTCTAACTTTTGTTTTTGGACGCTATTTGGATTTTTACATTATCGAATAGTGGAATTTAACACCTCTTCTACAATGTATTACATGATATGAAAATGTAGAAAATGTGTGGAGTGTAGAGGGGGACATATCGAGCATGTTTTATGATAGTTACTATTATCGGTTTTGTTTTTATTTTAGTTATTAGAAATTACAATAATTAGGAATCTAATTGTATAAATTTTTCGTTTATTAATCCATGCCTTCTTAAGACCTACTATGTCAATTTTATATTTTTTAAATTTTTGATAGTTGGAAGTAAATTCTCGTATCATGTGATACATGGCTGAAAAGGTGATAAAAAATACTATTCGATAATGTAAAAATGCAAGATGGCGTCCGTATGAAAAACAATAGTTAGTGTATGTATTTCAAAAACAAATGACTAGATAAATTTTGGTACTTTTCTTAAAATTGTCTTTTAAAAGTGTCATAATAATGTACAAATCAAAATGTTGTCAGACTTCAAATAAAAGAGCTACAGGGGGTAGTAGAAAATGCACAATTTTTGTTTTCTTCAATTATTTCAAAAACAAAAAAAGTTACTTCGAATCTGACTTTACCATGATGATAGCCATAAAATTCTCTAAAACTTTCCCCATTTAACCGACATTCTATCTTCAATATTAACGAATATAGCAATACATGCATGCTGAATCTCGGACACACTGTATACAGTTTAAGAAAAAACATATGCAGAATACGCCCAAAAAGCGTTTTAAATTGTCGTCTAATTAAAAAACCACACTTTCTTATGTAGTTATACGTACAAAACTATTACCATGCCGTATACAAAATCCACATCTAGTAAGCACATAAGAATGTTTGTCAAATTTTGTTGACAAATACATATGAAATATTTTTTATTTATGGTAGTATACTTAAAATATATTTTGGAAATAAGTTAGAATACTGAATTATTTCATGTCTATTCTTTGTAATTGCAATAAATATTGAATACTTATTATTGGAATCATGGCGAGTGGGGTACATTTTGACTTGAGTATTAGTACATCAGAGGAGACACGGTTTATGAATAAATACCTTGACTTAATTCATAAAATGGCCGAAAAATATAAGTGCAGTATCCAAGAAGTAGCTGGTCTGGTAGTTATGTACTACAAATTTGTAGTTCTAAATGAAAACAAATGCAAGTCAATGACAAAAATTCAGTTTGAAGAGTTTTTGCATTTTTCTTTGGATTTAACTACTCAAAAAGTAACACGAAATATTACAAGTGCCATCGAGAGTTCACATCATGTTTCTCCTTTATTCACAATAACTAATTGGCTTAATGGAATGCTTGTCTTTTTAAGAGGCAACATGGCACACAGAATTAAACATTGCTTCCGGGTAAGTTTTATGCTAGTATACAAAGTAAAAAATAAGCAAACGAAAGTGCATTAGTTTGATTATAATTCATATTTTTAAATTTTATTTTACCGCTTTGGAATTAATGCTAAATGTTAGATACTTTTTATATTATGGTTGATAGCAGTGATCTGGTGCTATTTTTGCACAAATTTCGTAAATACAAGTACCATTCCAAATTTCTAATCTTTAGAGCTTTATTAATCTAAAAATAAAAGTTCTAAACGTTTAATATCTAGTAAATCTAAAAACAAGAATTCTAATTATAATTGAAGTAATAAAAATATAATAAACGTTGCTGTGTATTGCGGGAGTTGTTGTAGTGAATGAAACCCAACTAAAAGCATTTAAGATGAGCGTAATCCGATTACGATCTCGATTTCCAAAGGACAGAGGCGTACGTACTACTTTTCACTATTTTTATACATTGTTTTGATCACCGTGAATAACGCGTTTAACAGCTGCGTAGGTATTTCAATTAATTATTAATATTAATAATAACAGTAGGTAATTAATAATTGATTATGAAGCAAGTAAATATGTTCTATTCCAATCGCATAAAGCGGTATTTAATGCACTTTTAACAATATCAATCTCAACAAAAGAATGTATGTAGTATGTAGAATATAGTGTATAAAATCGAATATTTACCATCAGTTTTGTTTTGAGATTTGTGACAGTGATCTTCGACTGGTTACAGTGTAACTGTGAATATTATAAAATATAACTGTGGAAATGTTAACATTAGGTGGCGAAAAGGCAGTGCGCGGGCAAGCACGCGAAGTAGTGTACAATAATTTTAATTATATTGCAACGTGTTCATGATTGTTCTGGATCAGTAAGAACGATTAAACGGATAATGAAAGGAGCAAAGGTAACGGTTGCGGAATATAATCGAAAGCCAGAATTCAGTTCACCAAAAACAGGGGGAAACAAAATAGACGTGATTTCAAAAGTATCAGACTATGAAATAATCCAATGTTGTCTGCAATTTTAATAATACTGAAAGCTGCCGACCTACAATTCATAGTTTCCAACAAGAATTGGAAAATGAACTACAGAGAAAAATTAATATCTAATTTACCTCCCAGATCACTAGTGGTCATTCACAACTCGTCTAATCATAATATACAAGTAAATAAAGCCTCCACATCCGTTTCCTGAAAGGTGGAAATAATAGCATGGCTTTCTCACAAGAATATAGCTTATTGGCAAACTATATACAAACCCCAACTTTAGGGGTTAATCAAGCTCCATAAAAAGCAGTGTATTATTTTACGACTGCTTCCATATGACCCGGATTTAAATCCAATCGAAACAATTTGGGGAACAGTGAAAGGTAATGTAGTAAAGTACAATAATACATTAAAATTCGACGACGTCAATATTTTATTGGAAAATTCATTTGCGAAAGAAACATGGAAAAAGTGCAGCAATCATATAATTGTAACTGAAAATGAGTATTTAGATAAGGAGAATGTACTTGACATTACAGTTGAACCGCTCATTATACACATAAAGCATTGACGATAACGGAGCGGTCCGTCCCGGTAAACAGCTGATTACTGAGTGGTGTGAGACGGGTGTATTGAATTATCGAACGCCCCGGTTAACAGGTTATGTACTCAACCCAATTGTTCGTTATGTTTGTTAACCTGCGATGGAAGTTGCAAAATTGGGGAAAAAACGAAAACAATTACTGAAATTATTAATCCAGTTAGTTGATGATGATAGTGAAGACGACCTTATTGCGGTAGTGTGTAATTCTGCGACTACGAAAAAAAAAGATACGAATAAGTATAAAGAACTACATTGAAAATGTGGCATCTCTCTATGATCATAGTGGTATGGAATGGTGATCAGATATACTTACGCAACTACCTACTTGCTTTTAGATTTTAACAGTTATTATCGACTGTAAAGGAACACATTTGAATGTTTATTGGAAACAATGGATCCATATTTAATTGAAAAAAGCACACATTGTGTAGCACCATGCACAAATTCCTCACAAACACAGCTGCTAGTAGCATTGAGTATGCTGTATAATCAAGAGGTGTATAAGCTTGTGTCGGAGTAGTTTGATATCAGCAAGTCAACCGCATGGTTGTATGTGCAAAAAGTGTGCCCAACTTTGATGGAGTTATCTGCAAACTATAGTATCTGGCCTACTGGACGGGACGCATCGAAAGTCATGGACGATTTTACAAAACGAGCAGAGTGTCTTGGTGTGCTAGGGGCAGTTGATGGTACACATATACCAATCACCACACCTGCACAGCACCAAGCCGTATATTGTAACAGACTCAGTGGATGATTCAGTGATCCTCCAAAGAGTGTGCGATGAAAATTATATGTTTATTGACGTTTTTGCAGGTACATGCATTACCTACATTTAATATAATCGTACTTTCGGATCACTTTACATGTTTTTTTAGGATGTCCTGGTAGTGTACGTGATGCACGAGTGTGGCGAAACTCTCCATTAGCCCAAAAATACTTCCAATTTTGTGAGTGCCATATTTTCGGTGATTCAGCCTACACTTGCACAAATTATCTACTAACCCCATCCAAAGACAATGGACATCTTTCAAGAAACCAACGTAATTTTAATTATAAATTATCCTCAACAAGAGTTTCTATTGAACAGTGTTACGGTTTACTAAAAAGACTCTTCAGAATTTTGAAACATATAAATGCATATATACACAATTAATTCCAAAAATAATTGTCGCATGCTGTGTACTACATAATACATGCATGACAAAAGACGATACTTTAAATGTAGAGGATGTATATGTAAATGAAACTGAACGAAATGTTTATATTGGTCAACATGATCACGATAATTCCGGCGTAGTAAAACGCAACACAAATTCAGATCAACTGTTTCATATATAGAACACAGTAACAATTATGTACAATGTATATTACACATTATTCACTTTTTAATAAATTTAATATTTCTTTCAACACCCCCATTTTTTCAGCATGCCGATTAGCAGCTTCCGTTCACTAGGTCTTTACTCATATAGGTTCATCCTGCGTAAACCTTTTATTTGGCATTTGTAAATGTGGTGTAGCTTCCTCACCTTCGGTAACCTAAAATATACAATGTCGATACGGTTGTGAAATGGTAATATACATCACCTCTGTTTCACTTGATGTAGGTATTGAACATGTAATAGAATATCCATCTCTGTTAGATGCTAGAGCATTGGGATGAACATCGGCTGATCTTCCAAACATTTTATCAAAAATATCGAAATAAGGCCAGGACACATTACCTGTCCCAGTGGTTCTATTATTATATATGAACCTTTTGTAAGTCTTTTTTAAAATTCGGAACTTGACATCACATTGTTCCCCATTAAAGCAATATCCTTGTCAGCCACATTTTTAGCTATAAGATTCCATATTCCATATTCGTCTTTCTAGGTGATATGAATAAATCTGAATTATCTTCATATTGTGTTACTAATAGAAATATTGCTCTCGACGGTCTATTTTGACACTTTCTCATTTGTTTCTACCGTCTCTTCTAAAGCTCCACTTTGTCATTCAGCTTCCGATTCTGCTGCCAGTAAAATGTTTGTTGCAATTCCTAAATACGCTCTTTCATTATTGTCGTCCATGTATCCTGTAGTCTTATCTAAATAGTAACAATTAAAATTTAAGGTGAAAATAATACCTACCTTACTAAGTCTGTAATAGATAAAAATACGGCCATCATCATCGTATATTATGTTATTGTGTTGGTCTCTGATGGGTTATGAAACACTACTACTCATGATTTTTTGTTCACAACTTTCTAGTACCGTAATCACAACAAAGAAAGTATAAATACAAAATGAAAGGTTAGGTTAAACATAAATCGCGGAAGAACTGACTAGATCCAAAATTTATGTATCGAGTATACGTGTTCAAACTTTTACCAACGATTAACGAACACGGTAAGGCAGATGTATCGATATGAACGAAACGCTGTTGGTACGTACCGGTGCGTTGAAGATAGTTTTAGTGAAGACGAGTTATTATGTACCTATACCTTTGTTACATAGAAATTTATCTTATAGTTACGTAATATTAATGTACACATAAATACACATACATAAATGTCTTGTTCAATATTCTAACGTACTTGGCAATTTAAATAAAAATAACCAACTGCGCTATCGAGATTCAACCCCCAATCGAAGTAAATTTTGTCTTTATGCGTGTAGAACTGATGTAAATTCTAAATATAATGAGATTACGATCAAATTATTTATATTAATGGAATATGAGCCTGCCATATCGCAAGGATTCACACATATCAAAGTAACTTGACTAATATTAATTTATTATAAGTTTTGTTATGAACGAATAAGTTCAAAGGTAAATATGTAATTAAAAATTATTATTAATTTTATTAAATACATAAATAGAAAGTTTACCTCGAGTAGGATCTGAACCTACGACCTGTACTTTGCTACGGTACCGCGCTAACCAACTGTGCTATCGAGATTCAAGCCCCAATCGATGTAAATTTTGTCTTTATGTATGCAGAACTGATGTAAATTATAAATATGAGATGACAATCAAATTACTTATATTAAAGGAATATAAGCCTGCAATATCGTATAATTCTTTTTTTTTAGTGTAAACCCATCATGCTGATGCGCAAAGTGTTTGCCTTTTTATGAGAACTAGATTATGAAGTAACGTCAATATTTTATGTTTATTTGAAGTAAGGTAATTCTGTTCAAAAGTTTATATTGTTTATTGAATTTTAGCGTAACTTTTAAAGGTTTAATACAATATTTTTTTTGGATTTGAGCATATTTCAAGACAAATTGATTTAATTACAACTGGTTGTAAATGAATTGAAGTGATTTATATTTTATAAAGTAAGAGTTATATTGAAAAGCAGATTTATTAACAGAAATAAGGTAACGTATATTATGTAGTGAGTCGGTCGTTGACCGAACAGCTAAGTGATTTTGCGTAAGAGGGTTTTGCGAAAAGTCGCAAATATTTTTTTTGAAGTTGCTTTTTTTATAGGAATCAACGTAGCGATTGTAGACATCAGTCATTGGCATGATTGCCAAAAGGTAAGCAGTTTGTTATTTGTTTGAAAATGAGCTGCATTTTTGTCAAATTTAGGTATTAAAACCCGATATCGACGTTTGATAAATTTTAGGGTTTTGTAAATTTTCCATCACGCTTAATTTTGTTGTAGTGACGTATTTTTGGTGTTTTGAATTGAAGAATTAATTATCATGTTTTCATTTAGTTTTGGTTATTTAAGATAATACTTTTTGCGTTGAGGTTTATAGAGATTTTAGGGAGTTTTATTACCACAATGGTGCGGCTTTTATATAAAGCTTAGAATTTGATTGGAATTTAGGTGAATTTCGCGTCAAGATTTTTGGAACAGAATTTTTAGTAGTAAGGTAGTTTATTTTTGTGTGAACGTTTTGGTTTCCTGTTAGACCAATTTAAGATCTGTTCATGAGGTTTTCCCGCTATAGATGTGTTTAACAGGTAGCGCATTTTTGACAAATTTTACCAGATTTTGACGTTTTTGTAGTTGCGTCGAGTGCCCTTTAACAACATTACGGAAGAACCACGCCCACACTTCTGAGCTATGACGTGGCACATTCCCTTTCCGGGCTGGATGCTCTAGTGAGTATTTAGCCTGTAACAAAGCAAGATATCTTGACCGGAGCGTCATCCCAAGAAAGAATCATTCAAAAATCTGTTAGAAAGATTTATTGCAACAGGAGTTCAATATCTTGACAACCATAAAAGAAAACCTGCGTCGAACGAAGATAATCAACTCAATATTTTAACTGCACCATATCATTAAAACAATATAAACACACATGCACGTACGCACACTCGCACGCGCGCACGCACGTCCGCACGCACGCACGCACACACACTCCTATGTTCATTTGACAAAAAACTTCCCATCTATATCCAAAAAATTACAGTTTCATAATGGAGTAAAGTACTATTCACAAAACCTTACGAGAATATTTTAGATAGCTTATTTAGCGTCTAAACGTATCCATAAATTTTAGCTGTATATCCAGATATCAGCAAACTTAACTTTAAAGTGTTGTTTTTCAGTGTTATAGTTATTTTCGGAATTTCGATTACACACAGACACACATCGACATAGGCATCTACCCACCCACCCAGCCACCTACCAACCCACACAAGCACCCACTCACCTATTCCTTTTTACGGATTAGTGCATAAAAGGATTAATAATTTAAAAATTGACATCCTTCATAATGTTTTACTAAAAATTGGTTAATGTATCAAATGGGCACATGCCCATTCTTTGCATATAACAAAATTGAAATGTGACCTTTGTTTAGTGAAAAACTAAAGTTAGCACCCACCTATACAGCATGGTTTAAATCATGTTAAAACTTTTCTTAATTAACAAACTAATTAAAACTTTTTTTTTAGACTTACGACATGTTTAAGGAAGGCATAATAGGTCGACAGAGTTTGCGTTACTTTTTAGAAAAATCATTTGTAGGAAAACCTGAAGAAACCGAAGACAGTGACAGGGTAAATATTTTTGGTCCGATATCATTATTTTGCCCTTTCATTTCTTAATGGAATTAAAATAGTCAAGTCACCTAAAGAATCAAGTCAAATAAAATGTCTTTTTAACTTTTCACGTTTACTTAAAATTATAATCCACAAATATAATGGTGTCCATTTTTGTTTTCCGCCACTACCACTTTTCACTTTCACATACACAACATATTATGTAAGAGAAATTATTGTGATCATCACAAAAATAAATATAGCTCTAATTGTTTCAGAACGCCTTGAGTCAATAAAAAATGTGTGTGCGCATGCACGTGTGTCGCGTGTTGTGTGTATGTGACCGTTTCCGTGGCTGTGTCCGTGTCCGTGTCTGTGTCTGTGTCCGTGTCCGCATCCGTGTACGTGTCTCCCTCTATGTCTGTGCGTGAGTGTGTATACGTGTGTATGTATGTATGTGCGCGCGCCCGTGTGTGTGCGTGCGTGTGTGTGCGTGTGCGTGTGTGCGTGTGTGTGTATGTGGGTGGGTGAGGACGTGTGTGCGTGCGAGCGTGCGGGTGTGGGTGTGGGTGTGCGTGTGGGTGAGGGTGTGGGTGAGGGCGTGGGTGAGGGTGTGGGTGTGGGTGTTGGTGTGGGTGAGGGTGTGGGTATGGGTGTGGACGTGGGCGGGGGCGTGGGTGTGGGTGTGGGTGTAGATATGGGTGTGCGTGTGCTTCTGCGTATGCGCGTGTGTGTGTGAGTGTGTGTGTGGGTGGGTGGGTGCGTGCGTGCGTGCGAGCGTGCGGGTGTGGGTGTGGGTGCGGGTGGGCATGTGCGTGTGCGCCTGTGTGTAAGTGTGTGCATGTTCGTGCGCGTATGTATGTGTGCGTATTTATGTGTGTGCGTGCAAGCTTGCGCGCGTGAGGGTACGTTTACACAGTGGACCTGAGTACAATAACTGAGCGTCCTTTAATGCTTGTACACGTGAGCATGTGAGTGAGTGAGTGAGTGAGACAGTAAATGAGTAGGTGACCGAGAGTATGAGTGGATGATATCGCGATTGGGTGATTGGGGGGATGAATGAGTGAGTGCATGAATTAGTGAGTGTAACTGACTAACAGACAGACTGGCTGGGTGAGTGACTGAATGAGGGAGTGACGAAGTGAGTGATTGACTGAGTGATCGCGAGACCAACTTACCGAGTGACCAAGCGACCGAGTCTGAGTGAGCGAGTGAGTGAGTGAGTGAGCGAGTGAGATAGTATGTGAGTGAGTGGGTCAGTGAGTGAGTGACTGAGCGAATGAGTGAGTGGGTGAGTGAGAGAGTGAGTGAGTGAGTAAGTGAGTGAGTGAGTGAGTGATTGAGTGATTTAGTGATTGAGTGAGTGAGTGTGTGAGTGAGTGTGTGAGTGAGTGCGCGAGTGAATGAGTGAGTGAGTGAGTAAGTGCGTGAGTGAGGAGTGAGTGAGTGAGTGAGTGAGCAAGTGAGTTAGTGAGTGAGTGAGTGAGTGAGTAAGTGAGCGATTGAGTGAAGGAGTGAAGGAGTGAAGGAATGAAGGAGTGGATGAGTGGAGGAGTGGAGGAGTGAAGGAGTGAAGTAGTGAATTAGTGAAGAAGTAAAGGAGTGAAGGAGTGTAGGGGTAAAGGAGTGAAAGAGTGAAATAGTGAAGGAGTAAATGTGTGAATGAGTGAAGGAGCGAATGGGTAAGGGAGTAAATGAGTAAAAGAGTGAAGGAGTGAAGGAGTGAAGGAGTGAAGGAGTGAAGGAGTGAAGGAGTGAAGGAGTGAAGGAGTGAAGGGGTGAAGGAGTGAAGGAGTCATGGACTGAAAGAGTGAAGGAGTGAAGGATTGAAGGAGTGAAAGAGTGAAGGAGTGAAGGAGTGAAGGAATGAAGGAGTAAATGAGTGAATGAGTGAAGGAGTGGAGTGAAGGAGTGAAGGGATAAAGGAGTAAAGGAGTGAAGGAGTGAAGGAGTAAAGGAGTAAAGGAGTAAAGTCGTGAAAGAGTAGAGGAGAGAAGGAGTGAAGGAGTGGAGGAGTAAAGGAGTAAACGAGTGTAGGAGTGAGGGAGTGGAGGAGTGAAGGAGTGAAGGAGTGAAGGAGTAAAGGAGTGAAGGAGTGAAGGAGTGAAGGAGTGAAGGAGTGAAGGAGTGAAGGAGTGAAGGAGTGAAGGAGTGAAGGAGTGAAAGAGTTAAAGAGTGAAGGAGTGAAGAAGTTAAGGAGTGAAGGAGTGAAGGAGTGAAGGAGTGAAGGAGTGAAGGAGTGAAGGAGTAAAGGAGTGAAGGAGTGAAGGAATAAAGGAGTAAAGGAGTGAAGGAGTAAAGGGGTGAAGGAGTGAAAGAGTGAAGGAATGAAGGAGTGTAGGAGTGGAGGAGTGAAGGAGTAAAGTCGTGAATGAGTGAAGAAGTGAAGGAGTGAAGGAGTGTAGGGGTAAAGGTGTGAAAGAGTGAAATAGTGAAGGAGTAAAGGTGTGAATGAGTGAAGGAGTAAATGAGTGAAGGAGCGAATGGGTAAAGGAGTAAAGGAGTAAAAGAGTGAAGGAGTGAAGGAGTGAAGGAGTCAAGGAGTGAATGAGTGAAGGAGTGAAGGAGTGAAGGAGTGAAGGAGTGAAGAAGTGAAGGAGTGAAGGAGTGAAGGAGTGAAGTGGAGAAGGAATGAGTGGCGGAGTGAGGAATTGAGAAAGTAAGGGAGTGAAGGAGTGAGGGAGTGAGGGAGTGAGGGAGTGAGGAAGTGAGGGAGTGTGGGAGTGAGGAAGTGAGGGAGTGAGGAAGTGAGGGAGTGTGGGAGTGAAGAGTGAGGGAGTGAGGGAGTGAGGGAGTGAGGGAGTGAGGGAGTGAGGGAGTGAGGGAGTGAGGGAGTGAGGGAGTGAAGGAGTGAGGAAGTGAGGGAGTGAGGGAGTGAGGGGGTGAGGGAGTGAAGGGGTGAGGGTGTGAGGGAGTGAGGGAGGGAGGGAGTAAGAGAGTAAGGGACTGAGGGACTGAGGGAATGAGGGAGTGTGGGAGTGTGTGTGTGTGGGAGTGTGTGTGTGAGGGAGTGCGGGAGTGAGGGAGTAAGGGAGTGATGTAGTCAGTGAGTAAGTGATTGAGTGAGTGAGGGAGTGTGGGAGTGAGGGAGTGATGTAGTCAGTGAGCAAGTGATTGTATGAGTGAGTGAGTAAGGGGTGAGGGAGTGAGAGGATGAGGAAGTGAGGGAGTGAGGGAGTGAAAGGGTAAGGGAGTAAAGGAGTGAGGAAGTGAGGGAGTGAGGGAGTGAGGGGGTGAGGGAGTGAAGAGTGAGCGAGTGAGGGGGTGAGGAAGTGAGGGAGTGAGAAGATAATGGAGTGAAGGAGTGAGGAAGTGAGGGGGTGAGGGAGTGAGGGGCTGAGAGAGTGAAGGAGTGAGGGAGTGAGGGAGTGAGGGAGTGAGGGAGTGAGGGAGTGACGGAGTGAGGGAATGAGGGAATGAGGGAGTGTGGGAGTGGGTGTGTGAGGGAGTGAGGGAGTGTGTGAGAGAGGGAGTGAGGGAGTGATGTAGTCAGTGAGTAAGTGATTGATTGAGTGAGTGAGTGAGGGAGTGAGAGGGTGAGGAAGTGTGGGAGTGAGGGGGTGAGGGAGTGAGAGGGTAAGGGAGTGAAGGAGTTAGGAAGTGAGGGAGTGAGGGGCGAGGGAGTGAAGGAGTGAGGGAGTGAGGGAATGAGGAAGTGTAGGAGTGAGTGTGTGAGGGGGTGAAGGAGTGGTGTAGTAAGTGGGTGGGTGAGTGGGTGAGTGAGTGGGTGAGTGAGTGAGTGAGTGAGTGAGGGAGTGAGTGACTGACTGAGTGAGTGACTGAGTGAGTGAGTGAGTAAGTGAGTGAATGAGTGAGTGAGTGGGTGAGTGAGTGTGTGAGTGAGCGTGTGTACTAAATTGTATCAGTCAAATTGCGGTTTACAAAATTTTCTCAAAAGCAGTTCTTACGATTTTGTTTAACATTTATAGGCCGTATATCTGTGAAATCTTGCATAAGGTTATTTCTTCTTTGTGTTTTTGGTGGGCTGGAAATATAGCTGCGATTATATTCCTTACAGTAAATGTGTCCAATAGCACCACCCCATTTAATACTACGTGACTAATGTACAAGCCAGGAATTACCTACATATCTTTTGTAGCTCAATAAATCCCTCCATTTTGGATGTTGATTACCTATATGATTGATTTCAATATCGTTTATTTAGAATTATCGGTCAACTAGGTGTCATTCTGGAACATAATCTTGACATATCCCTCGGCCTACGATTTTTGATTGTTAGGATGTGATAAGCTGCTGTTTTTTTACGATGAGCGACGAGGGCGGGTTTCAACTGCTTGTCTCACCCTTTCAACGTATTCTGGCCTTAAAGATCCTGTTTGAAAGATTTTCAAACACACACACACACACACACACACACACACACACACCCACACACACACACACACACACACTATATATATATATATATATATATATATATATATATATAATGATATCCCTTTTCAGTACGCGACAATGATGACCAACATTAAAATGATTCCGAAATCGATGCTGTGTGAGCACTACAGAATTACCCATTTTAATTAATGTGTTGTAAACATAGACACGATGTCCTACGGACCACGGCTTCATTGCTACTGAAAAGAATGGCGACTACCAACGGCTCAATATTATCCATTCCAAAACATTCAGTCAATTTCACTCGCATGACAGTCGCTTCAGATATATGCATATATATATATATATATATATATATATATATAATATATATATATATATATATATATATATATATATATATATATATATATATATATATATATATATTGGCAATAACAAACAAATGTTACGTAAAAAACATATTATTTTTCATTCCAGATGCAATAATACCAAATTACTTTATAATAGTCAAATCCATTAGAGGAAAAAAACTTTATCATGCAAAACGTTAAACCTTAAAATTCTTTGTAAATTGATATATGTGAATTTATTTTTATTGCAATTGTTTTGTTTGTTAAAGGATTATTTTGAACTTGTTACCAAAAAACTAGACGTAGATGGTGATGGTAGAATTTCCTTCACTGATTTTAAAGATTTCGTAAATCAATATCCCTTAGCTATGGAAGTGTTAGGACCTTGTATACCATCTAGAAGTGCTATTCGCGCATTTATGTCCACCTTTGAACCTTTCGTCAGAAATATTCGTCTTTAGTTTATTTATGAAAATAGTAATTTATTTTATTATTTAATATGTTATGTATGTATACATTGTGTATAAGTTATATTATATATTATATTATGTACCTATTTATTATGTAGCTTTATTTCGATTTTTTAATGTTGAATAATAAAAATGAAGTGATTTGTAAATTTAGGATACGAAAATTATTAAGGCGTGCGTATTGAAATTGACCGTCCGAGGATGAATGAACAGATCATTAAAATGCGTTGACCGATTTGTCCAAATCTTGCACACTGGTGACCCATACTTTCTAGTTGATCACTGTGGAATGTAATTCTACACAGAAATTCAGGTTATATGTTAGTGAATATTTCTTATTACATTCGAGTTTACTGATTTAATTGTAACTGTTCAAAACCTTAAAATACTTATCTTTTGGGAAAAATCGTGTATTTACAGTAAGGACCTTGATAATCCGGACGAATTGTTGACAAGGGGTCGTCCGAACCAGCAAGTCGTTACCAAGCACTTAGGTGGTACAACACCATAAAATAAAATGAACAATAAAAAGGGAGGTATTTATTAATATTTAAAATTATTATTCCTCAAGAACATACATTGTATATGACATAATTTATACTTGTACAGAGTAAAACTTTTATTGTGAAATAAAAAAATAATAATTGGGTGTAGCAGGTTGTGTTGTTAATAATTCCATCCCTAATATTACTTATACTCCTAATAATAAATAGAAGATTTTGTGCCTTCAGCTCAGTCGCCGAGTAAACGGGCCAGGTATTTAAAATTTGATTTGCTTTAATTAGAAAAAGTGTGTGGTTAGATATGTCTGCTTTAAAAAGAAAAAGCTGTAACTTCAACCTCTAAATAAATGCTAAAATACCTTGGACGCCACTTATTTTATGGAAAACAAGTAAACCGTAAATGTAATAAAAGTAAAATTTGAAACAATAACAAGGTTTATTATAAAATCTTTAAGTCAAGTTATAAAGTAGCAAATCTAAATAAATCTGAATTAACTTAAAAGTATCCTATAAACTAATGAAATGAAATACCTGTAGTGCTTTCAAATTCTGGTTGTCACTGGTATACCGTTAGTGATAAGAAAATTCTGACGAGTACACGCTTTCCAATTTGGTTGTGCAATTAATCTTGAAATGGAAATATAACAGAGTTTTGATATTCGTTGATCCCAAATAAGTAAATTCCTTTACAAACAGCCAAACTTGGTTGATTTAAATGGGTTAATGTACCATTTATTTATAGTTTTCTGTATAGTAAAAACTTCTACTGCACCACACTCGTTAAATTGAAACCTAATAGTACAATGAAATTACGTAAAAGGAAAATATAACGTTATAAAAAAGAAAATTAAAAATAAAATAAAAGTGCCTAAAAAGGATAAATATATCAACAATGAAAAGTAGGTTTAATTAGATCTTACCGTAAAGAATACGAAACTTTTGATAAAAATATTCAAGACGTTTTTGGCTTTCATTATCGTAACAACCGACCTCAAAAGGTGTCTGCGTACTTACTCAATGTGCAAAAACGAAATGCGCGTACAACCTCCTCTTTAAAATATCTAAACGCATGCTTCAGTCACTAAGGTATGCAATTCACATGACACAAAAATGATCGAAGTTGCCTAAATTATTGCATATGTTAACACAACTTAAAAGGTTTGTTACAATTGTTCGTTGAATGAGTACGTTATTTTTGTTTGAATCGCATTCTGCAAATGGGACTCAAAGGCACCATCCCTCAGACGACGAGCAACATAACTTCGCTGCTCGAGTCCACGTTAAATCTTTTACCGCCTCCGAGGGTGTTACACTGATTCCAGGTGTCATCTCATCGCCTTCTTTCTTAACATCTTCCTCTACCACAAATAATTTCTTGTTTCAGTAGGTCTTCGTCAGCACCACCAACCGGCCACTTTTGAGCCTCTTCTTCACTTATGGTTTGATTTCATACCACCTCGTGAAGAAGTGGACAAAGGAAAACCTCGATTTCTATACTAAAAGTCTCGTGTAGATCAGAGACTAAGTTGAGGCAAACGTTTTTCAATATTTTTGGTATTTTTAGAATGGTGAAACTGAAGACCGACAATTCGCCAAATTGAAAATTACATCATTCAAATTTACTTTTTTTACAGCACCCATCAGGTTACCATAGTCATGCAATGCAATGAACTAGCTACATCTCCTTTGGACAGTCGTAAATTTTGGTCATTAGTAAAAACCTTGGTACATCTTCATTTCCGTCCCTGACATCTTTTGACGGATCTGCAGTTGCTGATTCTATAGACAAAGCCAATGTTTTCGTAGATTTATTTGCATCAAACTCGTGTCTCAATGATTCTGGTAATGATGTGCTCCTAGTCAACTCTTCTTCATACGCTATTAAACCGATTTATTTTCGGTACAAGCTCCTAGAATCGATTATCAGTAGGCTTGATCTTAAAAAAGGCGATAAGATCGATCCCTCTAACTACCGACTAATTTCAGTTTGTCTAAAATCATGGAAAAAGCCATCGATCAACAATTAGAATAATCCTGTGAAACAGTTGTAGTCGCTTTAGATATCTCAAAGGCATTTGACCAAGTTTGGTTTAAGTGTTTACTTGCCAAACTCACCTCGTTTGGGTTAAATGATATGCTCATCGACTGGGTTTCTATTTTTTTTTTGATAAAAGACGAATACGCGTCGTAGTTGATGGCTGTTTTTCACAAGAACTTAGCATTAACGCGGTCGTGCCACAGGGATCAGTTATAGCGCCTACACTTTTCCTGCTATACATATTTCTTCAACAACTATTCCGATCCATTACCTTGCTGACGACAGCACTCTTTATTGTGGTTCATCTTTCGGTCTACTCATAATGGTAATTTACTTTCTATGTCTCAAGATATTAAAGGTGAAATGGCAAATTCAATCAACAAACGCATTCAATGTATTCTCGAATGGGAAAGCAATAATCTAGTTAAATTTAATGCTAACAAAACTCAGTGGTACCTGGTGTCCGCCAAAAAAGATCGATCATTTCCTGTTGTAAATATGAATGGCTCAGATCTTAAGTTTTCGGTCTCCATTACTCTGTTGGGAATCACCTTTGTACAGATCTAAGCAGTACTTTACCTCCCAACTCGTTCTGCTGTGTAAGGACCTCATCTAGAATATAATTCTCACCTCTGGGTTGGTGCTCCCCAATACGTTCTCGATATCGTTGATCGTATTAAAAAAAGGGCGATTAGGCTTATAAATGACCCGTCGATAACTTCTGTAGTCCCTTGAGCATAGAAGAATCGTTTCAGTTCTATCTTTGTATTATCGGTATTACAATGGCTATTGCACTGCTGAATTACATTCTTTGATACCATCTCGGGATATCTTTGCTAGGAATACTCGGTTCGCTCATTCACATCATCAGTATGCAGTATAGATCTCCACTTGTCGTACCAAACGGACGAAATCCACATTCTTCTACACGGCTTCTAAACTCTGGAATCTCCCTAGTTCCTGTTTTCATCTCACTTATGATACGAAACAATTTAAGGTAGCTGTTCAAAGGCATCTCTTGGCAATCCAATGTCCCTCTATCCATCGTCTTAAGCGTTTCTGAGCGCTTTAGCACAATAGGCCAAATTTAGCCTGTTCTGGTCCACAATCATTAAAAAAAGTTTTTTTCATCAGCAAGAATGTTTGTGAGAAGGACCTTTCTATAATTCAGTTTAATGGCCTGGATGACATTATGATCCACTCGTTGTACGAGTGCAGTAGTGTTAGGTGGAAGAAACATAGCAAAAATTTTTTCGTCTTCAGAAGGGTGGCCTGGGCAATTATTCAGCTGCTACTACGTTGAGCATTCGTAGTTTATGGTTTCCAGTTAGATTCTTGCAGTGAAAGTTTTCTCCCTTCGGAACTCCTTTCTTCAGCTGATGCTAATGTTTGCAACATGCGCCAAAACAGGCTAGGCTCATCCGTATTGTATATTTGTTCAGGAACGAATTGATTTTCGTGCACCTTTGCATCAAAAATTTTTTTAAATGTTTTAACTGAACCAACCATGGCTGACGTTGAAACCCAAACCACTCTTTATTTGTTGTCCAGCCTTTTCACAAATCATTTCACCAGATATAATAATAATAATAATAATAATAATAATAATAATAATAATAATAATAATAATAATAATAATAATAATAATAATAATAATAATAATAATAATAATAATAATAATAATAATAATAATAATAATAATAATAATAATAATAATAATGTTTATTACTCTACAGATACAAGAACACAATTACAGAGTAACTATTAAAGAAAATACATATAAGATACAAAATGAAGTGAAAGTAATATTTTACAATAAAATTTTAAACTTACTTAGTTACACACTATTATTTACCTAATATCTAATATAATAGCCACCAAGATTTTTTTACTGCAATTTATTTTGACCTAATAAATCTACCTCGCTAGGCAATTTATTATATAGAGTTACCATTTTAAAAACTGGAGAATTCAGTAAACAGTTAGTATTTGGCTTAGGAACTGAGAAAACTTTTTATTCTGCTATTGATTCGAGGGGTTTTTATTCCAATTTTTTGTAGTATATACGGGTTATCTACATTATCTAACATTAATGTTTGCAAGTAACAAAGCATTATAATTGTTTTCCTCTGTTCAATCGTAGGAATTCCTTTATAATGATCATTTAGATAGCTATGCTGATGAAGGAGGTATATACCATTTTCACGGTAATATTTTATGTTTAAGAACTTGTAGCGAACACTTTCCAACATAAGTTATATTTATTATAAAGGGGATACCAAACTACTATAGCGTACTCCAGCTCCGATCTTACATAGCAATTGAACAAAACTCTAAATGCTGTTGTTGAGAATTCTTTGGTACATCTAATTATGAATCCCAATGATTTGCTAGCGCGCGCTTCTTAGAGTATTTACAACATGGTCTGAAAAACTTAACTTATTATCGAACCATACGCAAATGCAGTGTTTATCAAACAGTAATGAATTATTGAGTGTGTGCGAAGTTTTAGTCTGAGTCACTTTTCTGTTATACCACACAACATAACATTTATCCACGTTTAAGTTCATTTTATTTATGATACACCAGTTCATTATGCTGTTCAAATCTTCTTGAATTCATTGGTAGTCTTTTCTGCTGTCTACCTGTGAGTTCTCAGGTTGTTTAAGAGTTATACGATCACCTGGCCCACGTTCTGTACGACTTACAAAGGTTTTAATCTTAAGCTTATCTTTGTTGATGTCGCCGACAGTTGATTTATCAATTCTGTATCGCGAAGCAATCATCGAATAACCCACCCCTTTTTCAATTAATTCAAGGATTTTAAACTTCTTCTTCAATGTGACGCTTTTGTGTTTACGGGGGGCATAATAATGTATATAATACATACGTATGCTTGCAACTTGCATAACTATATATGTACAATGCACTAACTGTAAGAAAGCAAAACAATACCACCTACAAGGTGTATGGAGAAACGGAATTCGGTGGGGGTCAAGGGACCATCCGGACTACCGTGTCGTCCGGACGACCACGTGTCCAGATTATCAAGGTCCTAATGCATATATCGAAAACCGTTAACAATATTTTAACTATGTATGTTCAATGCTGTGACTATACATGCTTATTTGGTTAGACATTTCCTTCAAGGTACAGAAAAAATGTAGCAAAAATACACCTGTTTTTGATGCCAAAATGCCAAAACATATTTAATCGGAGATTTTGTTTATTGCTTTTTTAATGGACGTAGTTCAGCCAAAGCTTAAAATTTTTTTCTAGACCTTTTATTGGTATATTTAGGTTCTTAGTTGTGAATACTTTTATCATTTTCATAATCATTTCACAATTTTGCACCGATATTATAATAGACACATAGACACAGACACAGACACAGACGCAGACACAGACACAGACACAGACACGGACACAGACACAGACACAGACACAGAAACAGAAACAGACACAGACACAGACACAGACACAGACACAGACACAGGCACAGACACAGACACAGACACAGACACAGACACAGACACAGACACAGACAAAGACACAGACACAGACACAGACACAGACACAGACACAGACACAGACACAGACACAGACACAGACACAGACACAGACACAGACACAGACAAAGATATAGACATAGACACAGTCACAGACTCAGTCATTGACACAGCAACAGACACAAACACAGACACAGACACAGACACAGACACAGACACAGACACAGACACAGACGCAGACACAGACACAGACGCAGACATAGACACAGACACAGACAGAGACACAGACACAGACACAGACACAGAGACAGACACAGACACAGACACACACAGACAAGGCTCAGGCACAGGCACGACGCAGACGCAAACGCAGACGCAGACGCAGACGTAGACGCAGACGCAGACGCAGACGCAGACGCAGACGCAGACGCAGACGCAGACGCAGACGTAGACGCAGACGCAGACGCAGACGCAGACGCTGACGCTGACGCAGACGCAGACGCAGACGCAGACGCAGACGCAGACGCAGACGCAGACGAAGACGCAGACGCAGACGCAGACGCAGACGCAGACGCAGACGCAGACGCAGACGCAGACGCAGACGCAGACGCAGACGCAGACGCAGACGCAGACGCAGACGCAGAAGCAGACGCAGACGCAAACGCAGACGCAGACGCAGACACAGACATAGAGACAGAGACAGACACAGACACAGACACAGACACAGACACAGACACAGACACAGACACAGACACAGACACAGACACAGACACAGACACAGACACAGACACAGACACAGACACAGACACAGACACAGACACAGACACAGACACAGACACAGACACAGACACAGCCACAGACACAGACACAGACAAAGATATAGACACAGACACAGTCACAGACTCAGTCATTGACACAGCAACAGACACAAACACAGACACAGACACAGACACAGACACAGACACAGACACAGACACAGACACAGACACAGACACAGACACAGACACAGACACAGACAGACACAGACACAGACACAGACACAGACACAGACACAGACACAGACACAGACACAGCCACAGACACAGACAGAGACAAAGATATAGACACAGACACAGTCACAGACTCAGTCATTGACACAGCAACAGACACAAACACAGACACAGACACAGACACAGACACAGACGCAGACGCAGACGCAGACGCTGACGCAGACGCAGACGCAGACGCAGACGCAGACGCAGACGCAGACGCAGACGATGACGCAGACGCAGACGCAGACGCAGACGCAGACGCAGACGCAGACGCAGACGCAGACGCAGACGCAGACGCAGACGCAGACGCAGACGCAGACGCAGACGCAGACGCAGAAGCAGACGCAGACGCAAACGCAGACGCAGACGCAGACACAGACACAGACACAGACACAGACACAGACACAGACACAGACACAGACACAGACACAGACACAGACACAGACACAGACACAGACACACAGACACAGACACAGACACAGACACAGACACAGACACAGACACAGACACAGACACAGACACAGACACAGACACAGACACAGACAAAGATATAGACACAGACACAGTCACAGACTCAGTCATTGACACAGCAACAGACACAAACACAGACACAGACACAGACACAGACACAGACACAGACACAGACACAGACACAGACACAGACACAGACACAGACACAGACACAGACACAGACACAGACACAGACACAGACACAGACACAGACACAGACACAGACACAGCCACAGACACAGACACAGACAAAGATATAGACACAGACACAGTCACAGACTCAGTCATTGACACAGCAACAGACACAAACACAGACACAGACACAGACACAGACACAGACGCAGACGCAGACGCAGACGCAGACGCAGACGCAGACGAAGACGCAGACGCAGACGCAGACGCAGACGCAGACGCAGACGCAGACGCAGACGCAGACGCAGACGCAAACAGAGACGCAGACGCAGACGCAGACGCAGACGCAGACGCAGACACAGACACAGACACAGACAGACATAGACACAGACACAGACACAGACACAGACACAGAGACAGAGACAGACACAGACACAGACACACACACACAGGCAAGGCTCAGGCACAGGCACGACGCAGACGTAGACGCAGACGCAGACGTAGACGCAGACGCAGACGAAGACGCAGACGCAGACGTAGACGCAGACTCAGACGCAGACGCAGACGCATACGCAGACGCAGACGCAGACGCAGACGAAGACGCAGACGCAGACGCACACGCAGACGCAGACGCAGACGCAGACGCAAACGGAGACGCAGACGCAGACGCAGACGCAGACGCAGACGCAGACGCAGACGCAGACGCAGACGCAGACGCAGACGCAGACGCAGACGCAGACGCAGACGCAGACATAGACTCATACCTAGAAGCCAACGCAGGCGCAGACGCAGACGCAGACGCAGACGCAGACGCAGACGCAGACGCAGACGCAGACGCAGACGCAGACGCAGACGCAGACGCAGACGCAGACACAGACGCAGACGCAGACTCAGACACAGACACAGACACAGAGACAGAGACAGACACAGACACAGACACAGAGACACACACACACACAGACAAGACTAAGGCACAGGCACGACGCAGACGCAGACGCAGACGCAGACGCAGACGCAGACGCAGACGCAGACGCAGACGCATACGCAGACGCAGGCGCAGACGCAGACGCAAACGCAGACGCAGACGCAGACACAGACACAGAGACAGAGACAGACACAGACACAGACACAGACACAGACACACACACACACACACACAGACAAGACTCAGGCACAGGCACGACGCAGACGCAGACGCAGACGCAGACGCAACGCAGACGCAGACGCAGACGCAGACGCAGACGCAGACGCAGACGCAGACGCAGACGCAGACGCAACGCAGACGCAGACGAGACGCAGGCGACGAGACGCAGAGCAGACGCACACGCAGACGCAGACGCAAACAGACCAGACACGGACACAGACACAGACACAGACACAGACACAGACCAGACCAGACACAGACCAGACCAGACACAGACCAGACACAGACACAGACAAAGATATAGACACAGACACAGTCACAGACACAGTCAGACACAGCAACAGACCAACACAGACACAGACCAGACAACAGACAAGACACAGACACAGACACAGACACAGACACAGACACAGACAAGACACAGACACAGACACAGACACAGAGACAGACACAGACACAAACACACACAGACAAGGCTCAGGCACAGGCACGACGCAGACGCAAACGCAGACGCAGACGCAGACGAGACGAGACGCAGACGCAGACGCAGACGCAGACGCAGACGCAGACGCAGACGCAGACGCAGACGCAGACGCAGACGCAGACGCAGACGCAGACGCAGACGCAGACGCAGACGCAGACGCAGACGCGACGCAGACGCAGACGCAGACGCAGACGCAGACGCAGACGCAGACGCAGACGCAGACGCAGACGCAGACGCAGACGCAGACGCAGACGCAGACGCAGACGCAGACGCAGACGCAGAGGAGACGCAGACGCAGACACACACAGACACAGACAAAGCACAGACACAGACACAGACACAGACACAGACACAGCACAGACACAGACACAGACACGGACACAGACAAGGCACAGAAACGAACACGGACACAGACACGACAAGAACACAGACACAGCACAGACACAGCAACACACAACACAGACACAGACACAGACACAGACACAGACACGACAAGACACAGACACAGACACAGACACAGACACAGAACAGACAAGACACAGACACAGCACAGACACAGAGACAGACACAGACACAGACACACACAGACAGGCTCAGGCACAGGCAGACGCAGACGCAAACCAGACGCAGACGCAGACGAGACGCAGACGCAGACGCAGACGCAGACGCAGACGCAGACGCAGACGCAGACGCAGACGCAGACGCAGACGCAGACGCAGACGCAGACGCAGACGCAGACGCAGACGCAGACGCTGACGCAGACGCAGACGCAGACGCAGACGCAGACGCAGACGCAGACGCAGACGCAGACGCAGACGCAGACGCAGACGCAGACGCAGACGCAGACGCAGACGCAGGCGCAGACGCAGAGGAGACGCAGACGCAGACACACTCACAGACACAGACAAAGACAGGCACAGACACAGACACAGACACAGACACAGACACAGCACAGACACAGACACAGACACGGACACAGACATAGGCACAGAAACGAACACGGACACGAACACGGACACACACACACACACACACACACACACACACACACACACACACACACACACAGACACTGACACAGACACGGACTCAGATACTGACATAGACACAGACACAGACACAGACACAGACACAGACAGACACAAACACGGACACAGACACAGGCAAAGACACAGACACAGACATAGACACAGACACAGACACAGACACGGACACGGACACAGACCCAGACACAGACACACACACACACACACACACACACACACACACACACACACACACACACACACACACACACACAACAGACAAGACTCAGGCACAGGCACGACGCAGACGCAGACGCACACGCAGAAGCAGACGCAGACGCAGACGCAAACGCAAACGCAGACGTAGACGCAGATGCAGACGCAGACTAAGACGCAGACCCAGACGCAGACGCAGACGCAGACAGACGCAGACGCAGACGCAGACGCAGACGCAGACGCAGACGCAGACGCAGACGCAGACAGACGCAGACGCAGACGCAGACGCAGACGCAGACGCAAACGCGGACTCAAACGCAGACGCATACGCAAACGCAAACGCAGACGCAGACGCAGACGCAGACGCAGACGCAGACGCAGACGCAGACGCAGACGCAGACGCAGACGCAGACACAGACACAGAGACAGAGACAGACAGACACAGACACACCCACACACACAGACAAGACTCAGGCACAGGCACGACGCAGACGCAGACGCAGACGCATACGCAGACGCAGACGCAGACGCAGACGCAGACGCAGACGCAGACGCAGACGCAGACGCAGACGCAGACGCAGACGCAGACTCAGACGCAGACGCAGACGCAGACGCAGACGCAGACGCAGACGCTGACGTAGACGCACACGCAGACGCAGACGCAGACGCAGACGCAGACGCAGACGCAGACGCAGACGCAGACGCAGACGCAGACGCAGACGCAGACGCAGACGTAGACGCAGACACAGACAAAGACAGGCACAGACACAGACACAGGCACAGGAACAGACACAGACACAGACACAGACACATACACAGAGACAGACACAGACAGACACAGACTCAAACACAGACACAGACACCGACACAGACACAGACACGGACACAGACATAGGCACAGAAACGGACACGGACACGGACACGAACACGGACACGGACACGGACACAAACACGGACACGGGCATGGGCACGTACACGGACACGGACACAGGCACAGACACAGGCACAGACACAGGCTCAGACACAGACACACACACACACACACACACAGACACTGACACAGACACGGACTCAGATACTGACACAGACACAGACACAGACACAGACACAGACACAGACATAGACACAGACACGGACACAGACACAAGCAAAGACACAGACACAGACACGGACACAGACAAGACTCAGGCACAGGCAGGACGCAGACGCAGACGCAGACGCAGACGCAGACGCAAACGCAAACGCAGAAGTAGACGCAGACGCAGACGCAGATCCAGACGCAGACGCAGACGCAGACAGACGCAGACGCAGACGCAGACGCAGACGCAGACGCAGACGCAGACGCAGACGCAGACGCAGACGCAGACGCAGACGCAAACGCAGACGCAGACGCAGACGCAAACGCGGACTCAAACGCAGACGCAGACGCAAACGCAAACGCAAACGCAGACGCAGACGCAGACGCAGACGCAGACGCAGACGCAGACGCAGAAGGAGACGCAGACGCAGACGCAGAAGCAGACGCAGACGCAGACGCAGGCGCAGACGCAGACGCAGACGTAGACGCAGACGCAGACGCAGACACAGACACAGAGACAGAGACAGAGACAGACAGACACAGACACACCCACACACACAGACAAGACACAGGCACAGGCACGACGCAGACGCAGACGCAGACGCAGACGCAGACGCAGACGCAGACGCAGACGCAGACGCAGACGCAGACGCAGACGCAGACGCAGACGCTGACGCAGACTCAGACGCAGACGCAGACGCAGACGCAGACGCAGACGCAGACGCAGACGCAGACGCAGACGCAGACGCAGACGCAGACGCAGACGCAGACGCAGACGCAGACGCAGACGCAGACACAAACAAAGACAGGCACAGACACAGACACAGATACAGTCACAGACAGACACAGACACAGGCACAGACACAGACACAGGCACAGACACAGACACAGACACAGACACAGACACATACACAGAGACAGACACAGACAGACACAGATTCAGACACAGACACAGACACCGACACAGACACAGACACGGACACAGACATAGGCACAGAAACGGACACGGACACGGACAATACTAAGGCACAGGCACGACGCAGACGCAGACGCAGACGCAGACGCAGACGCAGACGCAGACGCAGACGCAGACGCAGACGCAGACGCAGACGCAGACGCAGACGCAGACGCAGACGCAGACGCAGACGCAGACGCAGACGCAGACGCAGACGCATACGCAGACGCAGAAGCAGACGCAGGCGCAAACGCAGACGCAGACACAGACACAGAGACAGAGACAGACACAGACACAGACACAGACAAAGACACACACACACACACAGACAAGACTCAGGCACAGGCACGACGCAGACGCAGACGCAGGCGCATACGCAGACGCAGACAGACGCAGACGCAGACGCATACGCATACGCAGACGCAGACGCAGACGCAGACGCAGACGCAGACGCAGACGCAGACGCAGACGCAAACGCAGACGCAGACGCAGACGCAAACGCGGACTCAAACGCAGACGCAGACGCAAACGCAAACGCAAACGCAGACGCAGACGCAGACGCAGACGCAGACGCAGGCGCAGACGCAGACGCAGACGCAGACGCAGACGCAGACGCAGAAGGAGACGCAGACGCAGACGCAGAAGCAGACGCAGACGCAGACGCAGGCGCAGACGCAGACGCAGACGCAGACGCAAACACAGACACAGACACGGACACAGACACAGACACAGACACAGACACAGACACAGACACAGACACAGACAGACACAGACACAGACACAGACACAGACACAGACACAGACACAGACACAGACACAGACACAGACAAAGATATAGACACAGACACAGTCACAGACACAGTCATTGACACAGCAACAGACACAAACACAGACACAGACACAGACACAGACACAGACACAGACACAGACACAGACATAGACAAAGACACAGACACAGACACAGACACAGAGACAGACACAGACACAGACACACACAGACAAGGCTCAGGCACAGGCACGACGCACACGCAAACGCAGACGCAGACGCAGACGTAGACGTAGACGCAGACGCAGACGCAGACGCAGACGCAGACGCAGACGCAGACGCAGACGCAGACGCAGACGCAGACGCAGACGCAGACGCAGACGCAGACGCAGACGCAGACGCAGACGCAGACGCAGACGCACACGCAGACGCAGACGCAGACGCAGACGCAGACGCAGACGCAAATGCGGACTCAAACGCAGACGCAGACGCAAACGCAAACGCAGACGCAGACGCAGACGCAGACGCAGACGCAGACGCAGACGCAGACGCAGACGCAGACGCAGAAGCAGAGACAGAGACAGAGACAGACAGACACAGACACACCCACACACACAGACAAGACTCAGGCACAAGCACGACGCAGACGCAGACGCAGACGCATACGCAGACGCAGACGCAGACGCAGACGCAGACGCAGACGCAGACGCAGACGCAGACGCAGACGCAGACGCAGACGCAGAAGGAGACGCAGACGCAGAAGCAGACGCAGACGCAGACGTAGGCGCAGACGCAGACGCAGACGTAGACGCAGACGCAGACGCAGACACAGACACAGAGACAGAGACAGAGACAGACAGACACAGACACACCCACACACACAGACAAGACACAGGCACAGGCACGACGCAGACGCAGACGCAGACGCATACGCAGACGCAGACGCAGACGTAGACGCAGACGCAGACGCAGACGCAGACGCTGACGCAGACTCAGACGCAGACGCAGACGCAGACGCAGACGCAGACTCAGACGCAGACGCAGACGCAGACGCAGACGCAGACGCAGACGCAGACGCAGACGCAGACGCAGACGCAGACGCAGACGCAGACGCAGACGCAGACACAAACAAAGACAGGCACAGACACAGACACAGATACAGTCACAGACAGACACAGACACAGGCACAGACACAGACACAGGCACAGACACAGACACAGACACAGACACAGACACATACACAGAGACAGACACAGACAGACACAGACTCAGACACAGACACAGACACCGACCCAGACACAGACACGGACACAGACATAGGCACAGAAACGGACACGGACACGTACACGAACACGGACACGGACACGGACACAAACACGGACACGGGCACGGTCACGGGCACGGGCACGTACACGGACACGGATACAGGCACAGACACGGCAAGAGAACCGAGGAAAAACCAAAAAAAAAAAAGGAAAAGGAACCAACGAAAAAAGCACGGGAGCAAAAAACGAAAAACAGAGAAAGGCCCGCACAGACCAGACCAGCACGCAGACCAGACACAGCAACACACACACACACACACACCAACACACACACAACACAACCAGACAGACAGCAGACACAGATACGAACAGACGACAGACACAGACACAGACACAGACAGACACAGACACGACACAGACACAGGCAAGACAGACACAGACACAGACACAGACACGACACAGACAGACCAGCACAGGCACGACAGACCAGACAGACCAGACGCAGACGCAGACGCAGACGCAGACGCAGACGCAGACGCAAACGCAAACGCAGACGTGACGCAGACGCAGACGCAGACCAGACGCAGGACGCAGACAGACGCAGACGCACGCAGACGCAGACGCAGACGCAGACGCAGACGCAGACGCAGACGCAGACGCAGACGCAACGCAACGCAGACCAACGCAAACGCAGACGCAGACGCAGACGCAAACGAGGACCAGACGCAAACGCAGACGCAAACGCAAACGCAGACGCAGACGCAAACGCAGACACAGACGCGGACGCGACGCAGACGACGACCAGACGCACGACCAGACGCAGACACAGACGCAGACGCAACGCAGACACGACACAGACACAGAGACAGAGACAGACACAGACACAGACACAGACACAGACACAACACACCACACACACACAGACAAACAAGGACAGCAGACAGACGCAGACGCAGACGCAGACGCAGACGCAGACGCAGACGCAGACGCAACGCAGACGCAGACGCAGACGCAGACGCAGACCAGACGCAGACGCAACGCAGACGCGACGCAGACGCAGACGCAGACGCAGACGCAGACGCAGACGCAGAAGCAGACGCAACGCAGACGCAGAAAGACGCCGGCGCAAACGCAGACGCAGACGCAGACACGACACAGACACAACACAGACACAGACACAGACACAGACACAGACACAGACACGGACACAGACAAGACTCAGGCACAGGCAGGACGCAGACGCAGACGCAGACGCAGACGCAGACGCAGACAGACGCAGACGCAGACGCAGACGCAGACGCATACGCATACGCAGACGCAGACGCAGACGCAGACGCAGACGCAGACGCAGACGCAGACGCAAACGCAGACGCAGACGCAGACGCAAACGCGGACTCAAACGCAGACGCAGACGCAAACGCAAACGCAAACGCAGACGCAGACGCAGACGCAGACGCAGACGCAGACGCAGACGCAGACGCAGACGCAGAAGAGACGCAGACGCAGAACAGACGCAGACGCAGACGAGGCGCAGACGCAGACGCAGACGTAGACGCAGACGCAGACGCAGACACACGACACAGAGACAGAGACAGAGACAGACAGACAACGCAACCACACACAGACAAGACACAGGCACAGGCGACGCAGACGCAGACGCAGACGCATACGCAGACGCAGACGCAGACGTAGACGCAGACGCAGACGCAGACGCAGACGCTGACGCAGACCAGACGCAGACGCAGACGCAGACGCAGACGCAGACTCAGACGCAGACGCAGACGCAGACGCAGACGCAGACGCAGACGCAGACGCAGACGCAGACGCAGACGCAGACGCAGACGCAGACGCAGACGCAGACGCAGACACAAACAGACAGACAGACACGACACAGATACAGTCACAGACAGACACAGACACAGCACAGACACAGACACAGACAGACACGACACAGACACAGACACAGACACAGACACAGAGACAGACACAGACAGACACAGACTCAGACACAGACACAGACACCGACCAGACACAGACACGGACACAGACATAGGCACAGAAACGGACACGGACACGTACACGAACACGGACACGGACACGGACACAAACACGGACACGGGCACGGTCACGGGCACGGGCACGTACACGGACACGGATACAGGCACAGACACCGGCACAGACACAGGCTCAGACACAGACACACACACACACACACACACACACACACACACACACACACACACACACACACACACACACACACAGACACTGAGAAAGGCACGGACACAGATACTGGCACAGACACAGACACAGACACAGACACAGACACAGACATAGACACAGACACGGACACAGACACAGGCAAAGACACAGACCCAGACACAGACACAGACACGGACACAGACAAGACTCAGGCACAGGCACGACGCAGACGCAGACGCAGACGAAGACGCAGACGCAGACGCAGACGCAGACGCAGACGCAGACGCAAACGCAAACGCAGACGTAGACGCAGACGCAGACGCAGACCCAGACGCAGACGCAGACGCAGACAGACGCAGACGCCGACGCAGACGCAGACGCAGACGCAGACGCAGACGCAGACGCAGACGCAGACGCAGACGCAGACGCAGACGCAGACGCAAACGCAAACGCAGACGCAGACGCAGACGCAAACGAGGACTCAGACGCAAACGCAGACGCAAACGCAAACGCAGACGCAGACGCAAACGCAGACTCAGACGCGGACGCGGACGCAGACGCAGACGCAGACGCAGACGCAGACGCAGACACAGACGCAGACGCAAACGCAGACACAGACACAGACAAGACAGAACAGACACAGACACAGACACAGACACAGACACACACACACACACACACACACACAGACAATACAGGCACAGGCAGACGCAGACGCAGACGCAGACGCAGACGCAGACGCATACGCAGACGCATACGCAGACGCAGACGCAGACGCAGACGCAGACCCAGACGCAGACGCATACGCAGACGCTGACGCAGACGCAGACGCAGACGCAGACGCAGACGCAGACGCAGACGCAGACGCAGACGCATACGCAGACGCAGAAGCAGACGCCGGCGCAAACGCAGACGCAGACGCAGACACAGACACAGACACAGAGACAGAGACAGACACAGACACAGACACAGACAAAGACACACACACACACACACACAGACAAGACTCAGGCACAGGCACGACGCAGACGCAGACGCAGGCGCATACGCAGACGCAGACAGACGCAGACGCAGACGCAGACGCAGACGCAGACGCATACGCAGACGCAGACGCAGACGCAGACGCAGACGCAGACGCAGACGCAGACGCAAACGCAGACGCAGACGCAAACGCGGACTCAAACGCAGACGCAGACGCAAACGCAAACGCAAACGCAGACGCAGACGCAGACGCAGACGCAGACGCAGACGCAGACGCAGACGCAGACGCAGACGCAGACGCAGACGCAGACGCAGACGACAGACGCAGACGCAGACGACAGACACAGACGCACACAGACGCAGACGCAGACGCAGACGCAGACGCAGACGCAGACGCAGACGCAGACGCAGACGCAAATGCGGACTCAAACGCAGACGCAGACGCAAACGCAAACGCAGACGCAGACGCAGACGCAGACGCAGACGCAGACGCAGACGCAGACGCAGACGCAGACGCAGACGCAGACGCAGACGCAGACGCAAACGCAGACGCAGACGCAGACGCAGACGCAAACGCGGACTCAGACGCAAACGCAGACGCAAACGCAAACGCAGACGCAGACGCAGACGCAAACGCAGACTCACACGCGGACGCAGACGCAGACGCAGACGCAGATACAGACGCAGACGCAAACGCAGACACAGACACAGACACAGAGACAGAGACAGACACAGACACAGACACAGACACAGACACAGACACAGACACACACACTCACACACACACAGACAATACTAAGGCACAGGCACGACGCAGACGCAGACGCAGACGCAGACGCAGACGAATACGCACGCACGCAGACGCAGACGCATACGCAGACGCAGACGCAGACCAGACGCAGACGCAGACCCAGACGCAGACGCAGACGCAGACGCAGACGTAGACGCAGACGCAGACGCAGACGCAGACGCAGAAGCAGACGCAGGCGCAAACGCAGACGCAGAGGCAGACACAGACACAGAGACAGAGACAGATACAGACACAGACACAGACACACACAGACAAGACTCAGGCACAGGCACGACGCAGACGCAGACGCAGGCGCATACGCAGACGCAGACGCAGACGCAGACGCAGACGCAGACGCAGACGCAGACGCAGACGCAGACGCAGACGCAGACGCAGACGCAGACGCAGACGGAGACGCAGAAGCAGACGCAGACGCAGACGCAGACGCAAACACAAACACAGACACAGACACAGACACAGACACAGACACAGACACAGACACAGACACAGACACAGACACAGACACAGACACAGACACAGACACAGACACAGACACAGACACAGACACAGACACAGACACAGACACAGACACAGACACAGATACAGACACAGACACAGACACAGACACAGACACAGACAAAGATATAGACACAGACACAGACACAGACACAGACACAGACACATATACAGACACAGATACAGGCACAGGCACAGACACAGACACAGGCACAGACACAGACACAGCAACAGACACAAACACAGACAGAGACACAGACACAGACACAGACACAGACACAGACACAGACACAGACACAGACACAGACATAGACACAGACACAGACACAGACACAGACACAGACACAGAGACAGACACAGACACAGACACACACAGACAAGGCTCAGTCACAGGCACGACGCAGACGCAAACTCAGACGCAGACGTAGACGTAGACGCAGACGCAGACGCAGACGCAGACGCAGACGCAGACGCAGACGCAGACGCAGACGCAGACGCAGTCGCAGACGCAGACGCAGACGCAGACGCAGACGCAGACGCAGACGCAGACGCAGACGCAGAAGCAGACGCAGACGCTGACGCAGACGCAGACGCAGACGCATACGCAGACGCAGACGCAGACGCAGACGCAGACGCAGACGCAGACGCAGACGCAGACGCAGACGCAGACGCAGACGCAGACGCAGACGCAGACGCAAACGGAAACGCAGACACAGACGCAGACGCAGACGCAGACGCAGACGCATACCTGGAAGCCAACGCATGCGCAGACGCAGACGCAGACGCAGACGCAGACGCAGACGCAGACGCAGACGCAGACGCAGACGCAGACGCAGACAGACGCAGACGCAGACACAGAGACAGAGACAGACACAGACACAGACACAGACAGAGACACAGACACACACACACACACACAGACAAGACTAAGGCACAGGCACGACGCAGACGCAGACACAGCCGCAGACGCAGACGCAGACGCATACGCAGACGCAGACGCAGACGCAGACGCAGAAGCAGACGCAGACGCAGACGCAGACGCAGACCAGACACAGAACAGAGACAAAAAAAAAAAACCCCCCCCCACACACACACACAGACAAGACTCAGGCACGGCACGCAGACGCAGACCAGCGCAGACGCAGCACGCAGACGCAGACGCAGACGCAGACGCAGACGCAGACGACAGACGCAGACGCAGACGCAAACGCAAACGCAAACGCAGACGAGACGCAGACGCAGACGCAGACGCAGACGCAGGCGCACCCGAAGACGCAGACGAAGACGCAGACGATGTCGCAGACGCAGACGCAGAACCAGACGCAGACGCAGACGCAGACACAGACGCAGACGGCAGACGCAGACGCAGACAGACGCAGACGCAGACGCAGACGCAGACGCAGACGCAGACGCATACGCAGAAGCAGACGCAGACGCAGACGCAACGCAGACGCAGACGCAGACGCAGACGCATACGCAACGCAGACGCAGCGCAGACGCGAGGAGACGCAGACGCAGACACCAGACACAGACAAAGACAGGCACAGACAGACAGACAGACACAGACACATATACAGACGCAGACAGCAACACAGACACAGACACAGACCAGACACAGTCACAGACACAGACACAGACCAGGACCAGACAGGCAGAAACGAACACGGACAGACACGGACACGACACAGACACACACACAGACACGACACAGACACGACACAGACAACAGACACAGACACAGACCAGACACAGACACAGACGACAGACACAGACCAGACAACAGACACAGACACAGACACAGACACAGACACAGACCAGACACAGACCAGACACAGACACAGACAAGAAGCACAGACACAGACACAGACACAGACACAGACACAGACACATAACAGACACAGATACAGGCACAGACAGACACAGACACAGACACAGCACAGACACAGACACAGCAACAGACACAAACCAGACAGAGCACAGACACAGACACAGACACAGACACAGACACAGACACAGCACAGACACAGACACAGACATAGACACAGACACAGACAACAGACAGACCAGAGACAGACACAGACACAGACACACGACAAGGCCAGCACAGGCAGACGCAGACGCAGACCAGACGCAGACGCAGACGCAGACGCAGACGCAGACGCAGACGCAGACGCAGACGCAGACGCAGACGCAGACGCAGACGCAGACGCAGACGCAGACGCAGACGCAGACGCAGACGCAGACGCAGACGCAGACGCAGACGCAGAGCAGACGCAGACGACGCAGACGCAGACGCAGACGCAAGCAGACGCAGACGCAGACGCAGACGCAGACGCAGACGCAGACGCAGACGCAGACGCAGACACAGACGCAGACGCAGACGCAGACGCAAACGGAAACGCAGACACAGACGCAGACGCAGACGCAGACGCAGACGCAGACGCATACCTGGAAGCCAACGCATGCGCAGACGCAGACGCAGACGCAGACGCAGACGCAGACGCAGACGCAGACACGCAGACGCAGACGCAGACAGACGCAGACGCAGACACAGACACAGACACAGAGACAGAGACAGACACAGCCAGAGACACAGACACACACACACACACACACAGACAAGACTAAGGCACAGGCACGACGCAGACGCAGACACAGCCGCAGACGCAGACGCAGACGCATACGCAGACGCAGACGCAGACGCAGACGCAGACGCAGACGCAGACGCAGACGCAGACGCAGACGCAGACACAGACACAGAGACAGAGACAGACACAGACACAGACACAGACACAGACACACACACAGACAAGACTCAGGCACAGGCACGACGCAGACGCAGACGCAGACGCAGACGCAGACGCAGACGCAGACGCAGACGCAGACGCAGACGCAGACGCAGACGCAGACGCAGACGCAGACGCAGACGCAGACGCCAACGCAGGCGCAGACGCAGAGGCAGACGCAGACGCAGACACAGACACACACACACACAGACACAGACAAAGACAGGCACAGGCACAGACACAGATACAGGCACAGACACAGCTACAGACACAGACACAGACACAGACACAGACACAGACAGACACAGACACAGACACAGACACAGACACGGACACAGACACAGACACGGACACGGACAAAGACCCAGACACAGACACACACACACACACACACACACACAGACAAAACTAAGGCACAGGCACGACGCAGACGCAGACGCAGACGCAGACACACACACACACAGACAAGACTAAGGCACAGGCACGACGCAGACGCAGACACAGCCGCAGACGCAGACGCAGACGCATACGCAGACGCAGACGCAGACGCAGACGCAGACGCAGACGCAGACGCAGACGCAGACGCAGACACAGACACAGAGACAGAGACAGACACAGACACAGACGCAGACACACACACACACACACACACACACACACAGACAAGACTCAGGCACAGGCACGACGCAGACGCAGACGCAGACGCAGACGCAGACGCAGACGCAGACGCAGACGCAGACGCAGAAGCAGACGCAGACGCAGACGCAGACGCAGACGCAGACGCAAACGCAGACGCAGACGCCAACGCAGGCGCAGACGCAGAGGCAGACGCAGACGCAGACACAGACGCACACACACAGACACAAACAAAGACAGGCACAGGCACAGACACAGATACAGGCACAGACACAGCTACAGACACAGACACAGACACAGACACAGACACAGACAGACACAGACACAGACACAGACACAGACACGGACACTGACACAGACACGGACACGGACAAAGACCCAGATACAGACACACACACACACACACACACACACACAGACAAAACTAAGGCACAGGCACGACGCAGACGCAGACGCAGACGCAGACGCAGACGCAGACGCAGACGCAGACACAGACGCAGACGCAGACGCAGACGCAGCCGCAGACGCAGACGCAGACGCAGACGCAGACGCAGACGCAGACGTAGATTCAGACGCAGACGCAGACGCAAACGCAAACGCAGACGTAGACGCAGACGCAGACGCAGACGCAGACGCAGACGCAGACGCAGACGCAGACGCAGACGCAGACGCAGACGCAGACGCAGACGCAGACGCAGACGCAGACGCAGACACAGACGCAGACGCAGACGCAGACGCAGACGCAGACGCAGACGCAGACGCAGACGCAGACGCAGACGCAGACGCAGACGCATACGCAGAAGCAGACCAGACGCAGACGCACGCAGAAGCAGACGCAGACGCAGACGCACGCAAACGCAGACGCAGGCCAGACGCGGAGACACAGACGCAGACACAGCACAGACACAGACAGACAGGACAGACCAGACACAGACACAGACACAGACACAGACCAGAACAGGCAAACACAGACACAGACACAGACACAGACACAGCACAGACACAGACACAGACACAGACACAGACACATAGCACAGAAACAACACGACACAGACACGGACACGACACAGACACAGACACACACAGACACTAGCACAGGCACGGACACAGACACAGACAGACAGACACAGACACAGACACAGACACAGACACAGACAGCAGACCAGACACAGACACAGACACAGACACAGACACAGACACAGACACAGACACAGACAGACACAGACACAGACACAGACACAGACACAAGACCTACAGACACAGACAAGAAGCAGACAGCAGACGCAGACCAGACCAGACGCAGACACAGACGCAGACGCAGACACAGACGCAGACACAGACCAGACGCAGACAGAGCAACAACCAGACACAGACGCAGACGCAGACGCAGACGCAGACGCAGACGCAACCAGACGCAGCAGACGCAGACGCAGACGCAGACGCAGACGCAGACGCAACGCAGACGCAGACGCAGACGCAGACGCAGACGCAGACGCAGACCAGACCAGACACAGACGCAGACCAGACCAGCAGACCAGACCAACGAACCAACACAGACAAGACAGGACGGCAGACGCAGACGCAGACACAGCCAGACGCAGACGCAGACGCAACGCAGACGCAGACGCAGACGCAGACGCAGACGCAGACGCAGACGCAGACGCAGACGCAGACACAGACACAGAGACAGAGACAGACACAGACACAGACACAGACACAACACACACACAGACAGACAGGACAGGCAGACGCAGACGCAGACGCCAGACGCAGACGCAGACGCAGACGCAGACGCAGACGCAGACGCAGACGCAGACGCAGACGCAGACGCAGACGCAGACGCAGACGCCAACGACACGCAGACGCAGACAGACGCAGACGCAGACACAGACGCACACACACAGACACAACAGACAGGCACAGCACGACAGACAGCCAGACCAGCAACAGACCAGACACAGACCAGACCAGACAGACCAGACCAGACCAGACCAGACACGCAGACCAGACCAGACACAGGACACGACAAGACGCAGACACAGACACACACACACACACACAACAGACAAAACAAACGGCAGCAACCGGCAGACCAGACCAGACGCAGACACACACACACACAGACAAGACAGGCACGCACGACAGCAGACGCAGACACAGACCAGACGCAGACGCAGACGCAACGCAGACGCAGACGCAGACGCAGACGCAGACGCAGACGCAGACGCAGACGCAGACGCAGACACAGAACAGAGAACAGAGACGAGACACAGACACAGACGCAGACACACACACACACACACACACACAACAGACAAGACTCAGGCAGGCGACGCAGACGCAGACGCAGACGCAGACGCAGACGCAGACGCAGAACGCAGACGCAGAAGCAGACGCAGACGCAGACGCAGACGCAGACGCAGACGCAAACGCAGACGCAGACGCCAACGCAGGCGCAGACGCAGAGCAGACGCAGACGCAGACACAGACGCAACACAGACACAAACAGACAGGCACAGGCAGACACAGATACAGGCACAGCACAGACACAGACACAGACACAGACACAGACACAGACAGACACAGACACAGACACAGACACAGACACGGACACAGACACAGACACGGACACGGACAAAGACCCAGACACAGACACACACACACACACACACACACACAGACAAAACTAAGGCACAGGCACGACGCAGACGCAGACGCAGACGCAGACGCAGACGCAGACGCAGACGCAGACGCAGACGCAGACGCAGACGCAGACGCAGACGCAGACGCAGCCGCAGACGCAGACGCAGACGCAGACGCAGACGAGACAGACGCAGACGCAGACGCAAAGAAGCAGACGAGACGCAGACGCAGACGCAGACGCAGACGCAACGCAGACGCAGACGCAGACGCAGACGCAGACGCAGACGCAGACGCAGACGCAGACGCAGACGCAGACGCAGACCAGACGCAGACGCAGACGCGCAAACGGAAACGCAGACACAGACGCAGACGCAGACGCAGACGCAGACGCAGACGCATACCTGAAGCCAACGCAGCGCAGACGCAGACCAGACGCAGACGCAGACGCAGACGCAGACGCAGACGCAGACGCAGACGCAGACGCAGACAGACGCAGACGCAGACAGAACACAGACACAAGAGACAGAGACAGACACAGCCAGAGACACAGACACACACACACACACACACAGACAAGACAAGGCACAGGCACGACGCAGACGCAGACACAGCCGCAGACGCAGACGCAGAGACGCAGACGCAGACGCAGACGCAGACGCAGACGCAGACGCAGACGCAGACGCAGACGCAGACACAGACACAGAGACAGAGACAGACACAGACACAGACACAGACACAGACACACACAGACAAGACTCAGGCACAGGCAACGCAGACGCAGACGCAGACGCAGACGCAGACGCAGACGCAGACGCAGACGCAGACGCAGACGCAGACAGCAGACGCAGACGCAGACGCAGACGCAGACGCAGACGCAGACGCAGACGCAAACGCAGACGCAGACGCAGACGCAGGCGCAGACGCAGACAGACGCAGACGCAGACAAGACACACAGACACAGAACAGACAGGCACAGGCACAGACACAGACACAGACACAGACACAGACACAGACACAGACACAGACACAGACACAGACAGACACAGACACAGACACAGACACAGACACGGACACAGACACAGACACGGACACGGACAACAGACACAGACACAGACACACACACACACACACACACCAACCAGACAAAACAGCAGGCACGACGCAGACGCAGACGCAGACGCAGACGCAGACGCAGACGCAGACGCAGACGCAGACGCAGACGCAGACGCAGACGCAGACGCAGACGCAGACGCAGACGCAGACGCAGACGCAGACGCAGACGTAGATTCAGACGCAGACGCAGACGCAAGACGCAGACGTAGACGCAGACGCAGACGCAGACGCAGACGCAGGCGCAGACGCAGACGCAGACGCAGACGCAGACGCAGACGCAGACGCAGACGCAGACCCAGACGCAGACGCAGACGCAGACACAGACGCAGACGCAGACGCAGACGCAGACGCAGACGCAGACGCAGACGCAGACGCAGACGCAGACGCAGACGCAGACGCATACGCAGAAGCAGACGCAGACGCAGACGCATACGCAGAAGCAGACGCAGACGCAGACGCATACGCAAACGCAGACGCAGGCGCAGACGCAGAGGAGACGCAGACGCAGACACACTCACAGACACAGACAAAGACAGGCACAGACTCAGACACAGACACAGACACAGACACATATACAGACGCAGATACAGGCACATACACAGACACAGACACAGACACAGTCACAGACACAGACACAGACACGGACACAGACATAGGCACAGAAACGAACACGGACACGAACACGGACACGGACACAGACACACACACACACACACACTGACACAGACACGGACTCAGATACTGACATAGACACAGACACAGACACAGACACAGACAGACACAGACACGGACACAGACACAGGCAAAGACAAAGACACAGACATAGACACAGACACAGACACAGACACGGACACGGACACAGACCCAGACACAGACACACACACACAGACACACTCACACACACACACACACACACACACACACACACACACACAGACAAGACTCAGGCACAGGCACGACGCAGACGCAGACGCAGACGCAGACGCAGACGCAGACGCAAACGCAAACGCAGACGTAGACGCAGACGCAGACGCAGACTCAGACGCAGACCCAGACGCAGACGCAGACAGACGCAGACGCAGACGCAGACGCAGACGCAGACGCAGACGCAGACGCAGACGCAAACGCGGACTCAAACGCAGACGCATACGCAAACGCAAACGCAGACGCAGACGCAGACGCAGACGCAGACGCAGACGCAGACGCAGACGCAGACGCAGACGCAGACGCAGACGCAGACGCAGAAGCAGACGCAGACGCAGACGAAGACGCAGACGCAGACGCAGACGCAGACGCAGACGCAGACGCAGACGCAGACGCAGACGCAGACGCAGACGCAGACACAGACACAGAGACAGAGACAGAGACAGACAGACACAGACACACCCACACACACACAGAAAAGACTCAGGCACAGGCACGACACAGACGCAGAAGCAGACGCATACGCAGACGCAGACGCAGACGCAGACGCAGACGCAGACGCAGACGCAGACGCAGACGCAGACGCAGACGCAGACGCAGACGCAGACGCAGACGCAGACGCAGACGCAGACGCAGACGCAGACGCAGACGCAGACGCAGACGCAGACTCAGACGCAGACGCAGACGCAGACGCAGACGCAGACGCAGACGCAGACGCAGACGCAGACGCAGACGCAGACGCAGACGCAAACGCAGACGCAGACGCAGACGCAAACGGGGACTCAGACGCAAACGCAGACGCAAACGCAAACGCAGACGCAGACGCAAACGCAGACTCAGACGCGGACGCGGACGCAGACGCAGACGCAGACGCAGACGCAGACACAGACGCAGACGCAAACGCAGACACAGACACAGACACAGAGACAGAGACAGACACAGACACAGACACAGACACAGACACACACACACACACACACACACACACACACACACACAGACAATACTAAGGCACAGGCACGACGCAGACGCAGACGCAGACGCAGACGCAGACGCAGACGCAGACGCAGACGCAGACGCAGACGCAGACGCAGACGCAGACGCAGACGCAGACGCAGACGCAGACGCAGACGCAGACGCAGACGCAGACGCAGACGCAGACGCAGACGCAGACGCATACGCAGACGCAGAAGCAGACGCCGGCGCAAACGCAGACGCAGACGCAGACACAGACACAGAGACAGAGACAGACACAGACACAGACACAGACACAGACAAAGACACACACACACACAGACAAGACTCAGGCACAGGCACGACGCAGACGCAGACGCAGGCGCATACGCAGACGCAGACAGACGCAGACGCAGACGCAGACGCAGACGCATACGCATACGCAGACGCAGACGCAGACGCAGACGCAGACGCAGACGCAGACGCAGACGCAGACGCAGACGCAGACGCAGACGCAGACGCAGACGCAGACGCAAACGCGGACTCAAACGCAGACGCAGACGCAAACGCAAACGCAAACGCAGACGCAGACGCAGACGCAGACGCAGACGCAGACGCAGACGCAGACGCAGACGCAGACGCAGACGCAGACGCAGACGCAGACGCAGACGCAGACGCAGACGCAGACGCAGACGCAGACGCAGACGCAGACGCAGACGCAGACGCAGAAGGAGACGCAGACGCAGACGCAGAAGCAGACGCAGACGCAGACGCAGGCGCAGACGCAGACGCAGACGTAGACGCAGACGCAGACGCAGACGCAAACGCAGACGCAGACACAGACACAGAGACAGAGACAGAGACAGACAGACACAGACACACCCACACACACAGACAAGACACAGGCACAGGCACGACGCAGACGCAGACGCACGCAGACGCAGACGCAGACGCAGACGCAGACGCAGACGCAGACGCAGACGCAGACGCAGACGCAGACGCAGACGCAGACGCAGACGCAGACGCAGACGCAGACGCAGACGCAGACGCAGACAAAGACAGGCACAGACACAGACACAGATACAGACACAGACAGACACAGACACAGGCACAGACACAGACACAGGCACAGACACAGACACAGACACAGACACAGACACATACACAGAGAGAGACACAGACAGACACAGACTCAGACACAGACACAGACACCGACACAGACACAGACACGGACACGGACACGAACACGGACACGGACACGGACACAAACACGGACACGGGCACGGTCACGGCACAGGCACGTACACGGACACGGACACAGGCACAGACACAGGCACAGACACAGGCTCAGACACAGACACAGACACAGACACACACACACACACACACACACACACACACACACACACACAGACACTGACAAAGACACGGACACAGATACTGACACAGACACAGACACAGACACAGACACAGACATAGACACAGACACGGACACAGACACAGACACAGGCAAAGACACAGACACAGACACAGACACAGACACGGACACAGACAAGACTCAGGCACAGGCACGACGCAGACGCAGACGCAGACGTAGACGCAGACGCAGACGCAGACGCAGCCGCAGACGCAAACGCAAACGCAGACGTAGACGCAGACGCAGACGCAGACCCAGACGCAGACGCAGACGCAGACAGACGCAGACGCCGACGCAGACGCAGACGCATACTCAGACGCAGACGCAGACGCAGACGCAGACGCAGACGCAGACGCAGACTCAGACGCAGACGCAGACGCAGACGCAGACGCAGACAGACGCAGACGCAGACGCAGACGCAAACGCAGACGCAGACGCAGACGCAAACGCGGACTCAGACGCAAACGCAGACGCAAACGCAAACGCAGACGCAGACGCAGACGCAAACGCAGACTCACACGCGGACGCAGACGCAGACGCAGACGCAGACGCAGACACAGACGCAGACGCAAACGCAGACACAGACACAGACACAGAGACAGAGACAGACACAGACACAGACACAGACACAGACACAGACACACACACACACACACACACACACACACACACAGACAATACTAAGGCACAGGCACGACGCAGACGCAGACGCAGACGCAGACGCAGACGAATACGCAGACGCATACGCAGACGCAGACGCAGACGCAGACCCAGACGCAGACGCAGACGCAGACGCAGACGCAGACGCAGACGCAGACGAGACGCAGACGCAGACGCAGACGCAGACGCAGACGCAGAAGCAGACGCAGGCGCAAACGCAGACGCAGAGGCAGACACAGACACAGAGACAGAGGCAGATACAGACACAGACACAGACACACACACACACAGACAAGACTCAGGCACAGGCGCGACGCAGACGCAGACGCAGGCGCATACGCAGACGCAGACGCAGACGCAGACGCAGACGCAGACGAAAACGCAGACGCAGACGCAGACGCAGACGCAGACGCAGACGCAGGCGCAGACGCAGACGGAGACGCAGAAGCAGACGCAGACGCAGACGCAGACGCAGACGCAAACACAAACACAGACACAGACACAGACACAGACACAGACACAGACACAGACACAGACACAGACACAGACACAGACACAGACACAGACACAGACACAGACACAGACACAGACACAGACACAGACACAGACACGGATACAGACACAGACACAGACACAGACACAGACACAGACAAAGATATAGACACAGACACAGACACAGACACAGACACAGACACATATACAGACACAGATACAGGCACAGACACAGACACAGACACAGGCACAGACACAGACACAGCAACAGACACAAACACAGACAGAGACACAGACACAGACACAGACACAGACACAGACAGACACAGACACAGACATAGACACAGACACAGACACAGACACAGACACAGACACAGAGACAGACACAGACACAGACACACACAGACAAGGCTCAGTCACAGGCACGACGCAGACGCAAACGCAGACGCAGACGTAGACGTAGACGCAGACGCAGACGCAGACGCAGACGCAGACGCAGACGCAGACGCAGACGCAGACGCAGACGCAGTCGCAGACGCAGACGCAGACGCAGACGCAGACGCAGACGCAGACGCAGACGCAGAAGCAGACGCAGACGCTGACGCAGACGCAGACGCAGACGCAGACGCAGACGCAGACGCAGACGCAGACGCAGACGCAGACGCAGACGCAGACGCAGACGCAGACGCAGACGCAGACGCAGACGCAGACGCAGACAGACGCAGACGCAGACGCCGACACAGACACAGACACAGAGACAGAGACAGACACAGACAGAGACACAGACACACACACACAGACAAGACTAAGGCACAGGCACGACGCAGACGCAGACACAGCCGCAGACGCAGACGCAGACGCATACGCAGACGCAGACGCAGACGCAGACGCAGACGCAGACGCAGACACAGACACAGAGACAGACACAGACACAGACACAGACACAGACACAGACACACACACACACACAGACAAGACTCAGGCACAGGCACGACGCAGACGCAGACGCAGACGCAGACGCAGACGCAGACGCAGACGCAGACGCAGACGCAGACGCAGACGCAGACGCAGACGCAGACGTAGACGCAGACACAGGCTCAGACACAGACACAGACACAGACACAGACACACACACACACACACACACACACACACACACACACACACACACACACACAGACACTGACACAGACACGTACTCAGATACTGACACAGACACAGACACAGACACAGACACAGACATAGACACAGACACGGACACAGACACAAGCAAAGACACAGACACAGACACAGACACAGACACAGACACGGACACAGACAAGACTCAGGCACAGGCACGACGCAGACGCAGACGCAGACGCAGACGCAGACGCAGACGCAGACGCAGACGCAAACGCAAACGCAGACGTAGACGCAGACGCAGACGCAGACCCAGACGCAGACGCAGACACAGACAGACGCAGACGCAGACGCAGACGCAGACGCAGACGCAGACGCAGACGCAGACGCAGACGCAGACGCAGACGCAAACGCAGACGCAGACGCAGGCGCAGACGCAGACGCAGACGCAGACGCAGACGCAAACGCAGACGCAGACGCAGACGCAGACGCAAACGCGGACTCTAACGCAGACGCAGACGCAAACGCAAACGCAGACGCAGACGCAGACGCAGACGCAGACGCAGACGCAGACGGAGACGCAGACGCAGACGCAGAAGCAGACGCAGACGCAGACGCAGACGCAGGCGCAGACGCAGACGCAGACGTAGACGCAGACGCAGACGCAGACGCAGACACAGACACAGAGACAGAGACAGAGACAGACAGACACAGACACACCCACACACACAGACAAGACTCAGGCACAGGCACGACGCAGACGCAGACGCAGACGCATACGCAGACGCAGACGTAGACGCAGACGCAGACGCAGACGCAGACGCAGACGCTGACGCTGACGCAGACGCAGACGCAGAAGCAGACGCAGACGCACACCCAGACGCAGACGCAGACGCAGACGCAGACGCAGACGCAGACGCAGACGCAGACGCAGACGCAGACGCAGACACAGACAAAGACAGGCACAGACACAGACACAGATACAGACACAGACAGACCCAGACACAGGCACAGACACAGACACAGGCACAGACACAGACACAGACACAGACACAGACACATACACAGAGACAGACACAGACAGACACAGACTCAGACACAGACACAGACACCGACACAGACACAGACACGGACACAGACATAGGCACAGAAACGGACACGGACACGGACACGAACACGGGCACGGACACGGATACAAACACGGACACGGGCACGGTCACGGGCACGGGCACGTACACGGACACGCACACAGGCACAGACACAGGCACAGACACAGGCTCAGACACAGACACAGACACACACACACACACACACACACACACACACACACACAGACACTGACAAAGACACGGACACAGATACTGACACAGACACAGACACAGACACAGACACACACACAGACATAGACACAGACACGGACACAGACACAGGCAAAGACACAGACACAGACACAGACACAGACACAGACACAGACGCAGACACAGACACGGACACAGACAAAACTCAGGCACAGGCACGACGCAGACGCAGACGAAGACGCAGACGCAGACGCAGACGCAGACGCAGACGCAGACGCAGACGCAAACGCAAACGCAGACGTAGACGCAGCCGCAGACGCAGACCCAGACGCAGACGCAGACGCAGACGCAGACGCAGACGCAGACACTGACACAGACACAGACACTGACACAGACACAGACACATACACATACACAGACGCGGTCCGGGGGTAGTCTCAGAAGTAATATTTCCAAAAAATGTACGTCACTAACTTTTAAAATGTTATATTTTTGTTAGATTAAGCAGCTAAAAGTACAACGGTTTGGTCTCTTGATGTTTGTTCGTATCTTACTTCCTTTTCGAAAAGAAATAAAGCCAGTTCATTGTACGTTGAAAAATTGTTATAATAGAGTTAAGTTAACTTTGCTCGTTGCTAGGAAATGTTTTGTTGTTATGAACACAACGTTTTTGACATTCCGTGACAGTTTGTTATTATTTTCCTTTGGTGAAAATGTAGATTGTGCTATTAGCAAAATGGTAAATAATTATTCCAATTTGGAGATGATACATACATTTCCTTTATGGTCTTGTCAGTGATAATCCCGCGGAAGCCGGGTCACTCTATCATGAAAGGTATGCTGGTCCTGTCCTTTGAGATTTTAGATAAACTTTTCTACTTGATTTTGGTTCAGGTGTGTGCCCCTGGAATTATGGCCTTTCATTAAGTTACACCTATATGTATATATATATATATATATATATATATATATATATATATATATATATATATATATATATATATATATATATATATATACAGTGTCAATCAATACACCTAGGATATATCTCATAAACGAATGGAGATATGCGAATGGGACAAAAACTAATCCGTACCACTCGTAAGACACTTTAATATGACGTACAAAAGTTCATCCCGTAAATGCTTACTCCTTCGTGGCATCCCCCAACTTTCAAATTTTTAATAGCACCCTGTATATATTTTTATAGTTTTGGATTCTGTTCTCCATAATCTATCTAACATGTTTTTCAAAATCAAAACCGGTTCATAAGTAATCAAGAAAAATGCTTATATGCTTTTTATTGTTAATTCTAGAAACGAAACATGACTAGAAAATGATTTAATAACGTGTATTCAATTAACAAACGAAACTTACGTTGAATATTATGAAAAAATTAAAACTAAATTGCTACAGCTGTTAGAACACGTAACCATAAATGAAACAGATGTTAACCTTAAAAATTATAAAACTAATGCTTATACAAGAAAGGCTTTATTCACCTTCATGGCAGGTTTATTAGAACCACATAGGTCTTTTATATCTTATAAAAATGTAATATCACTAGAAGATTGTTTACTTCAGTTAAGAAACTATGATAATTATAAACAGGTCAATTTTCTAAATTTTGTTCGACAAAAACCATCGACAATTCAATAATTTCTCGAATAAAACTCAACAACCACAACAGTTTCAACGGGCAAACGCAAATCATTTTTATAAACCCTCACCACAATTTACAAACCGTAATCTAGGTAAAAATGAATTTCCGCGTGGTCCGATAAATTTCCAGATGAGACCCGTGTTAAAAAATTATCCTAAAAATTCGCAAGTATTTGGCAAGAAGGAACCTGAGTCAAAAAATTTTCGAAACACGGGCCTCCGTAATTTTCATTCCGAAAAACTTTACAATTTTCAAGACGATAAACAATCAATAGCAATAGTGGAAAACAACGAAGATAATCAAGAAGATTACCAGAACCCTGAAACTTTTGAATTTACTGAAAATGTTCCTGAAACCCTATTTGAATCCACTGAAAATGTTCTAATACCTGCCTCGGAACCACAAATTTAGATTTAAATTCGCTAACAAGCAAACCAAAGCTACCATTCCTAACCATTCTTAGTTTAAAATTAAAGGTCTTAATAGATAGCGGAGCATCTAATTCAATAATAAATCCGGGTACCGCCTATGAACATTTTAAAAATTATTATTTTTTAAACCATTTACTGTTAAAAGTTTAAATAATACGATAACCGATAATCAGAATGCATCATATCCTATTTTAAAAGAATTTGGACTTTATAATACAATTAATTTTCATATAATACAATGGCATGATAGATTTGACGCATTAATATGAAGTTATGATTTCCAAAAACTTAAAGCTACGATTAATTATAATAATCAAGCATTAGAGATAGGTAATTCTAAAATACCGTTTTTTATGGAACTAAACCCGAAGAATTTTAAACCAGTATAACAAATTGTTAAAAATAGTATTAGAATTCCCGTAAATGTCGATAGAGGACAAGTTATAATCCCAGAAATTAAATTAGACAATTACATTATTGCAGAAAATGGCATTTGCATTATTCCTTTTAAAGAAGAACGTGAAGTAGAAATAAATTTTCAACCACAATACGAGGTAGAACCTATTACCTATGTTGATTTAGTAAATCCAAAAATTCAAAATTCGAACTAGTCTTCTTAATCTAGAAGAAAAAACAGAAATTATATCTTTGTGCAAGAAATATAAAGACACCTTTTACAACGAAAATTGTGACTTAACTTTTACCAACGCTGTAAAACACGTCAGAACAAATGATAACGAACCAGTTTATTGTAAATCATTCCGATACCCACATCAATTGAAACATGAAATCCAAAATCAAATTCAAAAACTGCTTGATAACAAAATCATTAGACCAAGCATTTCACCTTATAGTTTACCAGTTTGGATTGTATCAAAAAAACCAGATGCGAGCGGAAAAAAAATGGCGACTTGTTATAAACTATAGGAAACTAAATGAAAAAACGGTTGAAGACAAATATCCACTCCTAAGAATTGACGAAATATTGGACAATCTAGGAAAATGCATACCTTAGATCTTGCCCAAGGATTCCATCAGATAGAAATGGATCATGATTCTATCGAAAAAATTGCTTTCTCGGTAAACAATAGTCATTTCGAATACGTTCGAATACCGTTCGGACTTAAAAACGCCCCGAGTACGTTCCAATGAGTAATGGACAACATTTTACGCACATACATGTATAAATTCTGTTTTGTATACATGGACGATATTTTAATCCTCTCAAAATCACTTCATGAACACTCAGTACACATTAGATAGATATTTGAAAAATTAAGAGAATGTAATTTAAAAGTTCAACTAGATAAGTCGGAATTTTTGTGTAAAGAAGTAGCCTTCCTAGGACACGTAATTACACCACAAGGTATAAAACCTAACCCCGCAAAAATTAAAGCTTCAAAAGAATACCCACTTACGAAAACAGTAAAAGAAATAAGAGCTTTCCTTGGACTTATAGGATATTTCAGAAGATTTATAAAAAACTTTGCTAAACTTGTACAACCATTTACCAAATGTCTTAAAAATAAATCAAAGGTCTATGTCACAGATCAAAATTATTTGCAAACATTTTAACAATGCAATAAATTACTAACCAATGCACCAGTATTAAAGTATCCAGACTTTGGGAGGTAATGGGTTCGATTCCCGTTACCGTCTACCTTGTATGAGGTTTTTCAGGGGGGTTTCCTCATACACATGTAGCTTCATGGTCACCGCGTATATGCACACCATGTGCGGCTGCTTAGGCGAATGCCGGGGTAGTATTTTCCCCCTCAGAACCCTAACTCCGTTCCTTCCGATCTTATCCTAACCGCGCCCATCCTTAATCCCACCATGCACGTATACGTAATGTATGTATGTATGCTGGGAATCCATAATTGTGGCTGAAGGAGCTTGGAAAGCTCGAGCAGCCCGCCCTTCCTCTTGGGGAGGGAATGAAATACGTGGCATTTTCCTTTTTTCCAGGCAAAGAAAATTTAGCAGCCGATGCGTTATCGCGAATCGAAATAAATACAAAGGAAACCTCAAACGATACATAACTAGACCTTATGTCAATAATCCCAAATGTCGACGAAAACCCTTCGTCCGATAATTTTGAAGAATCATTGAATAGGCAACAAGATGATCAATCGAATAATACACAACATACATTTACTGAAAATCCAATATTCTCAGTACCAATCTCTGAGAATGCAGTAAATCATTTCATGTATCGCGTAATCTTAAAACTAGGAGATCAATATAAAATAGAATATTAAAACCATTATTAAAACATAACTATGTTGTTACGATTAGGCAAGGTAACGAACTGGAAAAGATTTTGCGAATGTTAAAGGAAATCATAGATCCAAAAAACTTATACGGAATATACTTTAAAGATAAGGAATTAGAATCTAAATTAAGTAAAATAAGTATAAAATAAGTCTAAATAAGTAATTTTTTATTCAATAACAACATAAAATGTGTTAAAAGCAACCTTCTAACAAAGTATATAGAACAATCGAATGAATAATTCGAATTAATAGATAAATATCATTCTAATAATCACAATGGCATAATAGAAACCTATAATCACTTAAAAACTAAATATTACTGGCCTAACTTAAAAACCACAATAAACAAAGTAATTAACGAATGCGAAACTTGTAACGTTAGTAAGTACGATAGAGATCCATATAAAATTAAATTTTCTGGATCTTTACTCGCAAGGAAACCTTTCGATGTAGTACACATTGATACATTTAGTTTCGAAGGAAACAAATTTTTAACAATAATAGACCTCTTTTCGCGATATACACAAGCCTATTACATAATAGACGCATCAGGATTAACAGCGTTAAATAAGTTGAGACACTATTTTTTGCACCACGTTACCCAAAGAAAATCGTTTGCGACGAAGGAAAGGAGTTCAAGAACAAGGTCTTCCAAGAATATTGCGCTTTATTCAAAATCGAATTCCATTGCACTACTAACTATAACAGTAACAGTAACTCTCCAATAGAAAGAGTACACTCCACCATTTTAGAAAAATTAAGAATGATCAAGATTGAAAATAAAAACGAAAGTCCCCAAAATTCAATGATATCGGCAGTATTAATGTACAATCAGTCTATACACTCTGCAACGGGTTATACACCTTTTACTCTACTGTACGGGCCTTACGAAAACTTAAATGCACATGAAATTGACAAAACTGTGTACGAAAACTACAACGAAAAGCGAAAAACCGAATTGTTACGCTTCTACGAACACTTATATCACAAACAATTAGAAAAGGGCACTAAGACTCTAGAAAAGAAAAATAGAGATAAAGAATCAACCATTGAAATGAATGAACCAGTAGTATTTTACACGGCAAAGAATTAGAAAAACAGATCCGTGCCTTGATAAAGTAAATATAACATGCGTTAATAAAAATGAAATCAAAGGGCTCAGAGAAAGTTCAAATAGATCAGCGAACATACATACAAGAGAAATAAAACGTATTAAAAAGAAATTTGCAGGATTTGCCTGGCGATCCAGAACCAGGGCCTTCAAATTGAAAAATTTAATACAAAGAGGTACATTACCGAGGACATAGGCCCAGCCTAATTAGTAGATCATTATCATAAGTTTTACTTCCATATTAATATAACAGATTTAGAATTAAGTTATTATCAAATATTAAGTAAGGTAGAAATTTTAGACACAAATTCAAATGTCATGCTCCAGAAATTAGTCCATGTGTTAAAAGAAAATTGTAAGTTAATAGAAAAACAATTATCTAAACTTAAACATAAAAGAAAACGTGGACTTGCTAATATTATTGGTACAGTAATAAAATATATTACTGGCAACCCAGACAAGAACTATTTAACTGAAATTAATACAAATCTCAATTCACTTTATAAAAATCAAGATAAAATTATTCAACAGGTAGATAAATACACTTCATTTGCTAATCAGATCACTGAAAGGTACTCCAAAGACTTGGAATCAATCCAGAACAACACTGATTTATTTGTTAATGAATTAAACAAGGTGAACAGTGTTCTTGACAGACAGTTAATTATTCAATACAATAATTGTTTAAGTTCCAAATTATTGGACATCCCTCAAACTATTGAAAGAACAATTTCTTTAGCTTTTTCTGAAATAACAAATCTCGAAATTATGTCTGATATGGCACTAATTGAAATTATCGACCATTTAAAATTAATTTATAAAAAGACGGAGTTGCCTGACTTAGATAAAATCCATATTTTTAAAATACTGGAATCTTCAAAGTTTAAAATTTTGTCAACAGGAGATTGAATTACATGTATATTGTATATACCCATCCTCAATCCTTCAATATTCCAATACAAAAGAATTTAACCGATACTTGATCAGCAAAACAAGGTGCTAATACCGCCGTTCCAATATCACCGTCAAGGTGTAAGAAAAGAACTATGGACTAATGAAAAGTGTAAAGTTATAGAAAAACAAATTGTGTGTTTTGAAAGAACAGAAACGAGTAAGTGTTCCATAACTACTAACAAAGATTGTATATACGCCGTAGTCAATAACAATTATCAGTTATATGCTCAATTAGACAACGGAAAAGTTTTAGCATCAGTTAAACAAGATTTAAAAATAATTGAATAATGTCAACGAAATTAATAACTTTAAAGTAATGTTTAATGCTTTTGTATCATCCGGAAGCAATTGCAAATTAACAATAGATGATCACACTTTTGTTAATTTTACTTACAAGAATCCTACAGAAATTAAAAATTATAAAGCTGACTTGACTGTAAAACTAGAACCAAAACATCTAGAAAACTTGAAAACCTTAAAAGAAGAAGCTGAAATGTTAAATCCTGATTTAAAAATTAATCCTTTAGTGCATGTTATACATTTATCTATAAGTACTATTGTAATTACTTTATTAGTCATGCTTTGTATTTTGATCTATGTATTTAGAAATAAGATACGTAATAGAATTAGGAAACAAAGACAGGATAAAGAAGTGATTCCTTTAAAACAGATAACTTCGCAGAATGAGGACATTCTGTCTTAAGGGGAAAGGAGTTATATTCTCCGTATTTTTGTATAATATATATCATGATATAAATAGCTAGTAGAACATATCATTCTCTATACAATAGTCAAACATCAAATATTAATTACTTCATCAAATATTATCACATGGAAACTTTCATATTTGTTATTGTTGTAATTTATCAATTCTTAGAGATGTTAGTTATCTTAAGTAAATTAATGATTGTTATAAAAGACGCTGCATTGATAACAATAGTCAGAGATCATATTAACTTATAATTAGTGGGGTCTCAGTTTTTAATTGTAATAATTTATTATTGTTGCTTCATTAGGTTTTTAGTAAAATGTGTTTTCGAAGCCACTGAGGTGCTACCACAGAATTTCAGCTTATATATACCCGCACAAACCAGTTACAACTAGATTATCTATTTCCTAGAAAAAAAATATTATTTTGGAATGCTCACTTTTCAGATTCTGTAAATGCTAAATTTTTCCTGGAATTATGACCTTGAGCAGTACAGAGAATGTGAACAACCAGTTAAACTTGATTTTCAGAAACTTGCCTATAATAAAATACAGACACAAATACAAACACAAACGTAACGCCAACATAAACTCAAACACAAAGGCAAACCCAAACGCAACCGCAAACGGAAACGCAAACGCAATTGCAAACATAAACACACACGCAAAAAAACAAAAACACTATCACACGCACCCGTCCACCCACACACGCACGCATACATTCGCGCGCGTAATAGAGTATCATACATCAGATACAAGTGATAAAAATTATAGTTAACACAAACACAAACAGAAAAAAAACTACAAACACAAGCAATATCTTTCACATACGTCCACCCACCTGTGCAAGCACACACGAGCGCGCACGCGCATGCGTCAGCTTGTGTAAGAAGAGAGGAGCATGCACTAGATGTAAGTAATAAAATATGTCCAATATCTGTATGCATTATAGTTAACTTTATTAATTTATAATTGTTTTATAAAGTTTTATATGAATTGAAAAGCTAAATCAACTGTTAAAAATAAATCCAAATCAATATGGCGAAAATACATATGGCAATAACCATTTTAACATGAATAATATCAACTTGAATTGGATTTATTTCTTTTTTAAAATATGTTAATATAGAATCAAGACAATTTGTGTTTTTGAACCCCATATTACATTATTGTTACAATAGGTAGATTATGTGTTTTATTGAGCATCGCCAATTCTGCTCAGCCGTTTTTTTTTCATCATAACTCTAATTAAATCTTATTTATAAACTGGTAAATATTAAATATGTAGTCACAAACTGTACATTAATGTCTCGATATTTTAAATGGTTGGATGAGAACACACAACCTGTTGTAAAAAATATAAGGACCAGCAAAATTGACAGTGTAAAAATAATATGATTACTTCTATGTACGGATAATAAAATTACACGCATTCATTGTCTAATTTAATCATATGTTTTTACATTATCGTATTACAAGTTTTAAAGGGTTATAAATATTTCAATTTAATTAGGTATCTACTATATATAATATATGTATATAATAATATATATTTTAATAATTTTACTCTATAATAATTTGTGTAAAATGTAATTAAACTGACATGCAACAGAGTATGGTTTGGATTATCTTATATAATAAATGGTGACTCATGATAACTGGGTACTCGCACCGTGCCCAAATCAATCCTATCTTTCTACAGCGGACCGCTTTAATACTGTATAGAAGCATAAGCCAAGGTACTGCAGTTCTACACAATATGTTTTGTCTTTCACATACATATTGTTATCTTATAAGCAGTTTCGTAGATCAATTAGCTAGTTTAAGAAGGTATTTTATACGAAGATAATAAATTCTTTAAGTAAATTAATCTTACAATCTAGAATCTAGGTAATATATATTAATAAATTATGTTTGAATCACCATGTATGACTAGAAAAAACATATTTTGTAGATTTTACAATGAAATAAAAGTTGTATTGGTCCCAATCAAGGAGAATTAAAGATAAAAGCATTTTTGACTTGCAGTATTTAATTTTTACAGTAATTCAAAGATCTCTAGCCTTTATCCTCCTCGATCCCAGTACATTATTTATAAAAGTATATTACAAATACATTGTGTTATAAAAGTAATGCAAGAAAGGCAACAGACATACTTGCGGTTTAATTGGATTTTGGTATAAAGAGCGTTTTCCTTTATTATGTTATACAACAAAATTATATTTAAAATAGAAACTTAATGGTTAATTCAATATCAACTAATACTTGTTGAAGCATTTTTATTATCTACATATTCACATAAAAAATATTTTTTCGTAAAATAAAAGAATGTTTTTTATGGATTAAAATTAAAACTTTGCAAGGTAGTAATAAAAATATTTACCATTACTATAAAATATGTTATCACAATATTATTTTAGAGCTTCCACGACAAAACATTCTCTTATTTGAGTGAAAATCCAGCTTTAAATAAAATATATTTTGTGTCATAAAAAGGCTTCAAATAGGAACTTTAAAGAGAAAGTGAAAAGTAAAAGTATGTACCTCTCCAATGAAATCATGATTATGGTAAAGTAACATATGTATAAATAAATGCTCATGTTAAGGAAACGCTCTATTCAAATAAATCCAAAGCCAAACTGGCTGTACAAGCGCCGCATTCTTGTCAATGATCCATTCTACCACATAATCCTATTTTGTATATGACCTATAACTATTTTTTTTTTATAAAATGGTTCTAGAACTTAAGTTTATGATAAAGCCTACATCGGTGAATTGGCATCTAAAATATAAAAACAGCTTTAAACGTTATTGACAGGTACTTTTCTCATCTTTGACACAGAAAGAACCGTACATTTGTATAAAACGGTGCGTCAAATGGACTTATTTACAGCATGGGTTATGATAGCGAGGGATGCAATCCGCTGTGGATGCGGACCATGGTTACATAATTATACTAATAGAAACACGATGTACGCCCTCTCACGATGAGAACATGTTACACAAATAATTGCAAAAACATACCCTGTATCCTAGAATCACTTCGCTGCGCTTAAGATTGATTATTATCCACTCGTACTGATTGGGGATATTATAATTGAATGATGACTAGACTAGGTAATTCGGGAAGCTGTTGCTCACCCGCGAGCATTTTAGTACGTTTAGTTATATTTACTTCCAGCGCTGAAGGAATGTAACAAGCAAGCGTGGAATGCTACTACTAATAAAGAAGTATATAAATATAGCATGTATTATAAAGCAATATTAACTGTGCAATCATATTTGAATTATATATACCATAATATACTAATAAACTTTCAAAAATATACATTGAGTGTATAAAAATATGCACACATAGAAATCGTTTATTAGCACATATAATAACAATTATTTCAGTCGTTTGCATTTATTTAATAACACAGAAATAATAATAACATAATTTGAAAAAATAAAAACGTTTGAAAGCTTATTAACTTTATATACATTAAGTTAGTTGGACGTAATTTCTGGTATTATTTTAATAAATAGATATGATTACACACGTTTTTATTACTTTATATTACTTTCTATATAGTATTTAGCAAAATATTTGCCTGCAATATTTGTCGAAAAAACAATAAATAGCTACAAAATAAGTACGTGAAGTACTATTGTGTATCAGTCGATCGGTTAATATTGCACAATTGGATCTTAGCCCAACAAAAAAAACGTATCTAAGAATATTAAATATTCAATAAATAGTATAATATATATTTTTTATATGTTACTTAATATTTATATATATTTTTATATTTATATATCTTATTCCTACATTAGTACTAATCATATTAATTAATATGCAGCTCAAGGCTGGATAATTTGACTAGAGTGGCCCAGCCGAGTACTCCTTTACTCTCTCCCCGGTCTGAGACTGACTAACGTCCCCCAAAGCATCAACTAACTTCTCAACAACTATTTGGCAAAAACGACAACTTGCATTTTGATATATAAACTTATATATTAGATAAAATTCATAAATTGCAAACCCATTGTTCTAAAATCGATATAGGTTTTAACCTGTATGGTATCGCGCCACTCTCTGGTCTACACTCTAAATTGCTATTATCTAAAATGTACAGATTAATATTATAATTGGTACGTTTGTAACGATTATGTTACTTAAAGTTTAGTAGAAATATATTATACTAATTTGTATATAAGTATTATTAATTTATGTATAAATATGTCATAGCTTTTCTTAAATATAGCAGAGAAACTTATACATCACGTATCTCTGTGAGTTTGGACTCCGAGTAAGTCTTTTGACTAGAACCATTGTGAACTTAACCTGGACTAATTTGGCATCTACTCGAAGGGCAGCATTACCTACAACGATGATTTCGTATTCAATTATAGTTTAACACACAATACATACAATTTAGCATAAAAGTCAAAATAGTAATACATTTCAAGACGAGAAGACAAAACGGCCTGTACAATCAAACACTGATTTGTTATTTAATCACAGCCCATTTGGAAATTCTCGAATAGTCAAGTGGACAATGCTGCCTAAAATAGCATATATGTACCAGGTAAGTTCAAAGAGTAATTTTTTTAAATCTTAATAGTAAAATGTGGCTATGACTAGTATACTAAATGGCTGATAGGTGCAGCTAAAATGCTCATTTGGCTCTGAAAGCCAAGGTTAGTACGGTCGGTTAGCATCCTTGGGCCTCTTTAGTTGCACTTTAAGTCTTTTCATTCCAATTTGAAAACCATTCATGGCTTGGATGGCTGCTTGGGCACTTGCTGGGTTGTCAAATGATACAAACCCTGTAATAAAATGTAGTTAAATGGTTTATATAAAATTGTAACTTTCTTTTGGATACATACAAAATTTTAGTTTGACAAAATTAATAACCTACCGAAGCATTTGCTTTGGTTAGTGGCACGGTCGATGAATACTTTTGAACTGATCACATTTCCGAACGGTAGAAACATTTGCATCAATTCAGCATCACCAAATTCTTGAGGTAAGTGGTAGATAAATAAATTACATCCCTCTGGTCCAGAAATCGAACAGCCTTTATAAAGAAGACATGTATTAATATTTTACTTCTAACTGAAGAAAATAAAAATAATTTTACTATTGCTCCAAATTTTTTATTTAAATATATTTAGTTAATATTAACCCGTGCTTAAATTTAGAAAAATTAATAATTTAAAAATATACATAATTAAAAGACTAACAAGAAATATTCTAAGGTACTTCTAAATTGAGCACATCAACACAACAATGAAACAGTGGCGCTGGACTGTAGCCAATGCTGTACATTCAGTGCAGTATAACATCAAACACCAAGGACTTGATGCAACACCATAAATATTCAACATATAATAAACCACAAATAAATTTATTATTGAAGCTTGTTTACTAAGCAATATTTTATTTTAATTGGAGATATCATGATGAGAGCTATATATAAAATTTAAAATTTATGATGGATTTGAAGCCTTACCTTCCCTCTGCGTGGGAACAACTGCAGACATGGGTGGAGGAATTGCCTGCGGGATCTGGCTGTATACCGCAGGATAAGCTGCTGACAAATGTGAACAAATCACACCAATACTTTCTCCACTAATGCAACGATGCATGCTACATTCATTACCAGTCTTTATTTTATTGACTTGAGTGGTTAATAATAATCAGAGTCAAACAAACAAAACAATTTTCTAACAAATCAAGTTAAATATATTAACGTATTTTATATTTAAGTACGATAAGTATTAGTAATAATCGTTGTAATGAAATAATGTTATTGGATTCAGTCTTGTAATTATATGTAGCAGTACAAGTTGCAAAGAATAAAACCAGACTTTATTGTCTTAAGATTTTGATTTATCTGATTACTAATTATGCAATGTATTAATATCCAGTTTTTACAAAAAATTATTACAATAGATTCACAATATATAACAATAATTAATAGCAAATAAACAGCTATTTTTAAAATAAAGGATACGATTAACAGTAAAGCAAAATATGAATAGAGGTAAAGATAGCAATTTACAAATGTACAGCCAATACTTGACAAAACATTGAGTGCAACTATATTGTTAAAACAAGCGGAAACATACACAAAGCTGTTTTGAGGAGAGTATAAAACACACATGTAGGAGGTATATTATACATAAATATTCTACCTAAAGCGTATATATTTATATAAAGTGAATGCATAACTAGAGCATGTAGTAAAACTCACCAACACCAGGATAGGGTTGCATTCCAGGATATGCTGCGTGTTGTAGTGCTGCCTCACCATTAGGCAACCCTTGTGCAGGAATGGACAGATGAAGGGCATCTACATTTTAATTAGTTCTGTCTTCAATCTTAAAATTTTAATGTAATAAGAAACAGATTGTCCTACTAACTTAATTTAAAATTTAATACTACATCAGTGTTTTGAGTAAAAAGGTTATATTCAAACAGTGCAAAGAAAGTAGGTCAACCTGATGATAGTAAACAAGCTGTACTTACGAGCTGGATACGTTTGAGGAATACCATTCGTATATACAGCTTCAGTACCTCCTGGTTGACCATTAGGTGTTTGTGCAGCTATATTGAAGGTTGGCATGGTAGGCGAAGGCAAACTAGGGATGGTTCCATTGACGGGTTGTCCAGAACCTGTACCTATACCCACATCTATCAAAATTTTAGAAATGATAAAATCGGCAACATTGTAGAAAGTATTACAATAACGTTAACGCAGTAATATGATAATTAGTCTCACCTGATGTGGGCGGAACAACAGAATTGGCCATTCCATTGAGAGTGGCATGTGGTATTTGTGTGGCTAATGCGGCCATTGGATTGATGTATGTACCCTGTGCAGTCGCTGCTGCCATTAAAGCTGCTTGTTGCTGAGAATTGAGTCAAGTTGAGTAATAGCAGAAATATTAAAATTTACGAGATTCATTGTCATAACCATAACAATAAACTTTGCAAAACATACAATATTTTATAATAGTTCTAATTGAACCGAAATGTTTACATTTATCTTCTAAAAGTAATTGTTATGATACCAACAAAGCTTTATAAATCTATTACTTTCAAATTTATAACTGTTTAAATGTATCTACTAAACTTTGGTAACTAGACTAATTATCCTTATATTTCAAAAAGGATTTCACGTTGCGTGTAGAACATTAAATTATTGCGAAAATTTACCTGTGCATAAGCTCCGTAGGCTCCAAACTGGTTGAACACGAAAGGGTTGAGGAGACTCATATTTCCAGCCATCTGCTGCATACGTCTCAACTGGCGTTCCTTTTCAGTATCTGCAAACTTTACCACTAAGCTAGAAGAAGCTCCCTAGAACAAAAAAAATTGAAATTAGAAGAAAATATGTAGAGATAATAATTTGTAATACGAGTGAGTGGAATATTTAAATATAATGATACTAATACTCTAAGCAGACAATTATTGTCTATAGCCTAAATTAGTTACCAGTCCAGTTTTTCTGTAAAGCCTGACATCATGGTTTATGTTGTTACACACTGAGTGAGTCTCAGAAATTGTACCTAATAAAGTTATAGAATTGCTAAAAATTCGAGTTTAACATTTCTTAATTCATATTTATTATACTTTACGGCGCATTGGTAATATTGACATGCTTGTAAATTGCAATACACATTTCATTAACAAAAATGTTAGCCTTTCTATATATGCTGGACACGCTCCAGGATTTCTTGCACGTGGGATACCAAAATGGAAACAGATGTGGGTATTCGCAACCGCTAAGAAAAACTGTTTGCATTCCTGAGTCAACAGGTGGTCAGTTACTTATTTTAGGGTAACGTTTCAACCTCAATTATATTAAGCAAGTAAATTGTAAATTTTTGATTTATTATAAAATTCAAATTATTCATATTTGAATATTACCATTTATTGTGTGACTTACGGATTTGTTTTACTTTTTCTGAAAAAAACAGAACTGAAATTGAATGTTCATAAATACACTAGAATAGACTAAAGGATGATTGAAAAGCTGTAGGATTTTTTCTGTAAGACTTTTTTGTGCACTCATCCGTTTAAATTCGTCGAGGTTTATGCGTGTTCCCGTTTTGTGAATTTTACTTATCGTGAGCTCAAAGTGGTTCTAAAAATATTTTATATAAAACTGTCAATAAAGCAGTTTTGAAGAAAAGTTCCTACTGATCCAAGGAACCAATTCAATTGCTAGGGGTTCAAATGTAGAGCAACGGCGTGGTCACAATCTCGCTCTGACAAGAGCTTTCCTTTACACCGCTGTTCGCACAAATCTATTAGAGATCGTTAAATCCAAACCCGGCTGGAGAGCCCCATCCAATTCCACATGTCTCCTCATCGGATCAGCGCACCGTCGAAGAGACATTCTGTTATTGAATGCCGCAGGATGCCTGGGAATGAGGGAATTTAGAGTGGGTGTTGGAAATACCAAGCAATAAAAATTCTCTTTATCGTCGACATTTGACATTTCAAATTCTACTTAAATCATTGATATATTATAAGAAAGAAAACTAAATTTTTTTACATTAGACTTTTATTCTATCGCTAAAACTGTCGAGAATTTTCAACCGTAACTTCATTCTCATACAAATTAAATAAGGCGTCCCATTAGCTGCAAGAACCAGTGACCCTGTGGGTAAAATATTAAACATGCATGAGACTGTTTTATACTTCCCTTTAACGCTCTTTCTATGCTGCTAATGGAAATTGCAAGATTACAGGAACTTAGTCGATTATATTTTAATGAAAATTTCTGGTATTTACGAGAGTTCTCACAAACCACTAAATTTTTTACTGAAACAAAATGTGATAAAGGCTAGCTTTCATTAAAAAGTAAAAAATAATGTTTCCTTCTCAGTCTGATAAAGTGCGATATTATACTAAATACTATTAAACAATTATTTACTAAATACGAAGTAACTTTTATATACATCGACGTCAAATTTTTTGTACGTATATACACGCTTCATATATTTTCTGCGTAAAATTTTTAGGAATAAAATTAATTAAAACATAATGATGTGATATTAAAGAACTATTTAATTGTATTGTCTGGTTGTAGAAGCTTTCCATAAATTGCTATTAAAACTTCACTAACGCCACTAATTTAATACAGGCTCTATCGATTTGACCTTTTAAAATAAGTCCCAAAAGCAATATCATAATACATTTTCATAATCTTAGGTCGTGCTTCATAACAAGAATATGATCTTCATAACAAGTGGATCGGCATCCTTTATTTTTACATAGTGCCGTGCCAATAAAAAATGATTTAAGTTACAATTTGCTATTGCATGGGTATTTTATAAAGTTGACGAAGACCCAAAGAGTTTATATATATATATATAGTATATATATTTAGATATATATATATATATAATATGTGTGATATAAATAACTATTAAGTGAATGTCTTTGTAAAGCTTTACTCAATTACCTAACAATTAAAATTTACGGTGTTTCATGGTTATTAGAGGGGGTTAACGATGCATATTATGAATGCATAAGCATACAAATATACAGAATAATCTGGCGGCTTTTTGGTTTTTACTAAAGTTAAGTCATTAATCTCAATTAAACAAAATGTATTATAAAGATTTAAACTGATTGAAACTGATCAAACAAGAATAACTTTACATGAATTGAAGGTCTATAATGGCTATATGATTATAAAACATAAAAAACACCGGTTCCGGCCATCCTTGTGTTTATTTCTCTTTTACTTGCATATCAGTACCTACTTACATAACGTATGTTTCAACAGTAAGTTTGATATTTAGTGGTTATAACCTTTTTTTTTCCATAAATTTGGAATAAGGCCAGCTGTTTACGTCTAACTTATTGACGAACCGGCAATTTGAAATACTACGAGGATCAGTAATTGGCGGTTTGGTTTTACTTGCAATGTCAAGGTTCTGAGATTAACAATAATCGTAAATTAAAGATTTTATACATTGTACAACTGATTGTAAACAGAAGTTTCATTTGAGAGGTTATAAATGGCTATAGTTTATGAAAAAAAACACCGGTGTCGAATCGTGATTTTCGAGATACAAGGGTGTTTACCTGCATATCATTACCTACCCACATAACGCATGTTTCAACAGTAAGTTTGACATTTAGTGGTTTTAATCCTTTTTTTTGCACATAAATTTGGAATAAGGTCAGCTTTTTACGACTAAGTTATCGTGACCGGAACCGGCAATTTGAAATACTACGAGGATCACTGCTAAAGTTCGCGAAGTCAAGTACTACTCGCAATGCTAAGGTTCTGCGATTGTCATAACCGTAAAATTTGACATTTTATACCATTGGCACAACTGATTGTAAACAGAGCAGTTTCATTTCAGTAGAATATTAAAAGCAGTAAGTTTCCTGAAAAAATGGATCTTTCGAATCGTGATTTTCGAGTGATCATTTTTTATGACTTTCGATAAGGTTTAACGCCACAGCAAGGTGTGGAAAAGCTAAATTGTTATTTGGTGATGAAGCGCCTTCCAAAACCATGGTCTACAAATGGTTTGCAGAATTCAAACGTGGAAGATCTACTTTTGATGACGATTTTCGCGGGGGCCGACCATGCACTTCTGTTGTCGCAAATAATATTGATGCTGTAGGTGAAATGATTTTATCAGATTGACATGCAACAAATGAGATGCAGGCATCCTTAGGCATTGCGGCGAAACAAATACACACCATTCTGAAACAACGTTTAAATGTCAGAAAGCTTTATAGTCGTTGGATTCCTCACAATCTGATAGAAGTTCAAAAAAAGGACGTGTGACAATTTGTCTCCCTCCGGTGATCGATGAAATTAGAAAAAAACAGTATAATAAGGGAATCATTCTGCATCATGACAATGCAAGTGCACACACAACACGACAAACTATAGCATTTTTGAATAGTCAAATTATCAAATTAATGACTCATTGCCCATATTCGTATCATCTGTCTCTCAATGACTTTTTTTGTTCATAAACATCAGAAATAAAATGCGTGGTAACCGTTTTTCATCACTTGAAGGGGCCGTTGAACCACTTAAAGTACTTGTCTTGGAGGTTGCCTCGATCAGAGTGTCAAACATATTTTGAAGATTGATTTTAGCTAATGCAAAAGCATAATCTTAAGGAAGAATATTTTGAAAAACAAATTTTTTTACCTAACATAATGTGTATAGTTTTTCCAATTTCCACGAATTCTACCAGTGACCCTCGCACAAAGCTCCACTTGAGGCGATCACGGTGGATAAAACCAGATAGTTATTTTTCATTTGTGGTCAAGTAGGCGGCAACTAACACTGATAATTAATCATTTTCGGCGATAAATTTTTCCAACGTAAAAAAAACTAACACAACCGGAAAAGTAGGACAAAAGTGTATGTTAGAAGGCAATCTCGAAAATATTGTAAGCTAGTGGATATCAGTTTCTTGTAAAAGACGTTTTTCCACTGACTAAAGATGGGCGGTGCAATTCTGTTCATAAAATACTAAATGAAACTCATAACAAGAATATCATTTACCAACAATCGTCCTGAAGGTAAATAGTTCGACAACTTCATGGCACGACATCAAGGACTCATTAAAACAATCCAAGTATATTAACAAATCTCGTACTGCCGTTGCACCTAAAAAAATTAAAAAAACGGTTTTAAAATGGTTGACCTTGGAAGTGAACCAGAATACTTGAAAACCCCAAACTCTTTGGAACCTGAATGGAACATCATGTTATCTTGACTGTTCAAGAAATTACGGTATTGAAGAGAAAGGCATTAGGAGAATACGCCCCACACTTTCAAGTTCTACTTTACAGCGGCACCAAGTAATTGCAGTATTTATTGGAATGTCAAATAGTGTACGGATTGTTATTTGGGTATTTCCATAATGTGTTTCATCCATTTTAAATTAAGAGCAGCTATACTATATCTATTACCGTTTTTTAGCTTCATTTAAATTTTTCAATGTGATTACAGATTAAACGAAGTCTACTGAAGATATTATACAATTTCTATTTCCCAAATTTGAACATTCTATTACTGACATTTCAACTACTGCGTAGAGCTTTAAGGATGGTTCTCAATTAGTTACAGAACACAACTCCTAAAATAAACGACCGCCCACTATTTGCTGAAATATTCCCAGATGGTAATAACATTTTAAACTAGACATTCAGAGAAAAGAAGAAGGAAGAATAAAAAAGAAATTCGGATCAGTCGAAAATGAGAGTGGAGAAATTATAGAATCAGTCACTAAAAGGAAAAAGAAATTGAAAAGATGGAGAATACAGAATTGAATACTTTTGAAAATGCAAAACTGACAAAAAAGAAATCAAAGTGTTAGAGCAAAAAGGCAAGTTATATTCAAATTTTAAATAAAAAAAGAGGCAATAAAAGAAATATTTTACGAAATGTATTAGTGATATTACAAGCAAAGGTCTGAACGCTGAAGGAAAAAAGCACAGTTGAAAATAAATGAAAATAATTATATTAAAGTGAAAAACCGCTGCCAAATTATCTGCTATAATGCTTCCTCATATATGTTAATAAAGAACTTCTAAGCCCACAATACCTGAATTTGAGTCATACCGGTTTTTAAACACGATAATTCACCGTTTTTGATCCGCCATTTTGAATTTTTTAATTTTGACAAATGATTTATTCTTAGCGATCTTAAACACCCATAATGCCCGATTTTCAAAAAAATTTTGCACCCGATAAGCGGTGTGCCTCTGGCAGTTTATAAAAAATTTTTATTTAGATAATGTTTTACAAATTAACAAAGTTGCAAAATTGATCATTAGCCCACAATACCTGAATTGTAGTGATATCGTATTTTAAACACGATAATCCTCCATTTTTGATCCGCCAGTTTGAATTTTTTAATTTTGACAAATGATTTATACTTAGCGATCTTAAAAAACCCCCAATACCTGACTTTAAAAAAAATCGGTTGGCATTGAAAAAAATGGTAGCGCGGTACTCTAGCAAAGTAAGGCTGTAGGTTTAAATCCTGCTCGAGGTAAACTTTTTATTTATGTATTTAATAAAAATAATAATTTTTAATTACATATTTACCATATTTACCTTTGAACTTATTCGTTCATAACTTATAATAAACTTATAATAAATTAAAATACATAATATTGAATTTAATATATTTGTCAACATTAAAAAAACTGTTATATCAAACAAAAATACATCACACAAACAAATAAAATTCTAAAACTTATTCAAAAACAGTATCATCAACATAGAACAAATATAAATCATAACAATTCCTATCATTTTCATACCAAATATGCCATATGCCCACTAAACCAGTCGTTTAATAAATCCAAGCTCATAATCATACCTTAGCAAATAAACTAAACCACATAACTAACAATGAACAATTTAAAGTACAAACCAAAACATTCTATTAAAAATTATTTAGAAATAATTAATAAACTACCTAACGTAATAAACTTGTAAGTCTCGGCGATATCTATGTATATGTTTTTTAAAACACCTCGTCAATAATGTATGCAATTCTTAAATAATTTTTTATTGAATTAGTTACAAGAATGGATTACATTAAAATATTTGGTATCTGGTTTAATCAACATTATTTCGCATTCAATAATAAGAGATATTTAAAAAAAAAATGGTTTACCTATGGGCAGTCCAATTTCGCCAATTTCAGTTAATACCATTATGGATTATTTTGGAAAATAAAATTTTTGGATAATGTTTCTGACAAAATTGTATTTTGGTTTCGTTTTATTGACGAGTTCTTAATTAATTCAACAATTTACATCCTAATAAAATTTACACGAAAGAAAGAACAAGACAAACCCATTGATTTTCTAGATTGAAACATAAAAATTAATACATAGAAAAAGTTTGAGTTCTCCATATTCATATTCAGGAAATCTACACATTAAGACATTACAATTCCAAACGATTCATGTCACCATAAAGCACATAAGTTAGCTGCATACAAATCATTAATACGTAGAGCAGTCAATACCATTAAACCAAGCAAATTTCAGTATAGTAATATCAAGTATACAAATTATCTATTAAACACATTTGTCCACTTAGCACAGAACCGACAGAAAATAAATACACATCAATTTCATGTTGTGGACAAATATCAGAAAAAGTAGCTCATGTATTACAAAAGAACAAGAAGAGCAAAGTAGATTTCAAAACTAATACCAACGTTCTTAATTAAACGTATACTTCATGCCAAAGATTCAACCAACGACATTTTGAAGTAGGGTATTTATAAATTCAACTGTACATCATCTAATTCTGTTTATATTGGACAAACACTTAGGAACTTTGATATTAGATACAAAGAATACAAACACACAGACAAATCAAATTATGCCAAATACTTAATGGCAAATAATCACCTTATGACAAAACAATATTAAATTTTTACATTTTTTAATAAAAAAAAACACAAATTAGATGTTTTAGAAGCATTCGAAGTTTATATAAACATAAACAGAAAGTACCTTTATTGAACAAATAGGTTGACCCTATAGACTCACCTTTAATAGAAATTTTAAATATAGAATTATAATTTACATCAAGCTTTCTGTTTCTCCTTAATAATTTGTTACCATAACTACTTATTATTTTACCAGGATATCACCAATGATTGACCGAAAAAAACTGCTTTCTACAGAATTTTTAACAAAAGTTTTTTCTGGTGAAGTTAGGCACAAATATTTATTTCAACTTCGATTGACATTTCATAAACGTACATAGATTTTTGTTTTTTCAATTATTCCTTTATCCACATTTGTACTACAATAAAATAGTTTTTTTCAAAACTCATTAATAAATTAACCAGGACTTTCAAGGTAAGTTAATTCGTATATTTTATACCTTTTATGCATTATACAAAACGTAGTTGACTTGTATGTTTAAGCAATAAAATAAAAAGAAGCTTTAAAACTAAAACATTAAATAAGTAAAGTTAGATTGACAACACTATGCATATTTCAATATAAGCAATTGTTACAGGCTTTTCTTATGGTACATGCCATAAAGCAGTCAAACGTCAATAACATTTTCATCCTTACAAAATAACGGTTGAGCAAGAATTACTACCTTTAGATGTTCAAAAGCATTTAGAATATTGCCAACGGTTCAACAACTTGAGAAATGATGAAATACTGAACTTAAGTTTCTTTACGGATGAAGCATGGTTCAATTTATCTGATTATGTGATTTTATTTTTCTGTTTTTAAGTGTAATAATAAACATATACTTACTGTATTATGTACGTAAATATAATTAAATAAAGCTAAATTTAAAAAAAATAAGTGTTGATTCAAAATAAACGAAAATTACAATTTTTCAAGTTTTTGTACGCTTACATAATCGGTAATTTGTCATTCATGAAAGTGTTTGTCATTTATGGTAGTATTTATTTTAATATCTGCATTTACGCCACTGGATATAGCACAATTTTCATTTTAGGAATGCGGAACAGTAGTACCGTTCTAGGAGCACGGTCAAACAATAATGATCGCACGGTATATTTTTCCTTCGCGTTGGGAAATAAATATTTGTATAAAACATTGTAGAATTATATGAATTATATTTGAAACATTAGTGTTATTAGATATAATATTGACTTGCTAAATTATTAATTCAATAATTTATTTAATGTCTTGTTTCATAAATTCAAGCATCTCAATAGTCAAGCAGTTACATGTAAAGCGAAAGTCCTCCATTGTTGAATTAAAATTAAAACAAGCGTTTTATTACAGAAGTATTTTATTAATTGTAACCTGACTGGATCATTTATATAATGCTTACCTAAAAATATGTTTACATACTGTTTGCATATTTAGCTTTACTTAAAGTTAGCAAACTCTGAAATGAGAACTCATCAAATTTATTCGCTAATTGAACATAAAGTATGTTGTTTATTGTGATTTCCCCTGCTCTCAAGTTTTCAGAATATCAAGTACATCTTGTTAATTTCCATCTAGGTTTTAATATATAAAATGAAATATTTTACAAAGCAGATTGTGTACAAAATTAAAAACGCATTTACATCTACAAAGTTCGTTTCTGTTTGTTGAAAAATTATATGTATAAGGAGTAACGTTTACATTTACTTTTATAATGATTCGGTGTAATTTTTAATACTGTAACTTATGAGACATTGATATGGCGCCCGTGTTTAATATTTTCATATGACCTGGTGTATATTTTTAAAGAAAATAATAGATACTAGACAGATCTGTGCGTAACACAGACAGAATGTGATTGTCAAACTAATGATGTGTAATCTTTCAGTGACGAGCAGTGAAGTGGTATGCGTCGATGATGTTAACGTAGGCGTTACCGGGGCTAGAATTTGGTGGACATGTTGGCAGGATGTATGCTAGGGAGACTCCTACGGTTCACCGATTCCAATTACACATCATGAACTGGGATAATTACAATCCGTGCAACTCCCGTCATTACGGACACATGTAAACAACATCGGCTGATCAGCTTTTTGGTGGCAGTTCATCGTTTGATCTTCAAGTTACAACAGAACATTCGTGTATCACAGAGCTTTGATGATATAAATTACATAGCCTTATCAGCTTTTCGATTTTTAGTTGACAGTATTGTTTATCAAATATTTGTATATCTGAAACGTTAATCATTTATGTACAATTTTAATTAACTTGTATGTAAATACTTGTTGGTTTTAACGAGATATTCTCTGCCTGCCATAAATATATTTCGGATATTTTAGGTTAAACGCATTACAAAACAGAGATTCAAAATTAATCCCCTCAAACTTTAATCCAATCTATTACATTTCTACATGTTATGCTTTATACAAACGTCGGAAAGTAGTTTGCACTTAGTTATTGTTTTTTGAATACCAACAGATAAAGTGTAAACGACATATGTATACTCTGTTCCATCTTATTTTGCATTAGAACAGGCCGTGCTATTTTTTTTTCTGTAGTCATATTAGCATTTGTTAAAATGACAAGTCAATTTGACGCCGTCCTGTCAAAAGTAATTGTGCTGTGTTGCCTACTTAAGCAACGCATATGATGATCAAGTCTCATATTGAATTAATAATAATTCCAAAGTCGAGAAAATGCCAAAAGTCATCGCAAAGAGTACAAAATTGCACATTCTAAGGTGCTATAAATACCTTAAAAATATTGGAACGGGGAAAAGTAATGGGAAACTTATCGTAATGGTGTCGGATATACTTCAAGTACGTAAGAAAGCAAATCACTTTTTCGTGCGCACATAAAGAATGTATTTGGTTTTAAGTTTCACAGGAACTATCCAAGAAATCGTAACATGACCTCAAAATTTAAATTTGGGATTTCACTTTTGCGAAAGATCCACAACGACTAATTTGGAAATTTTTTACTTTGGACAAATTGTCTTATCTCGTTAAAACAAATTTCTATTTTGATAGAACTTAAACGACATTATTAACAATTTTGAACTCAATGGTTGCATTAAGTTTTTCAGAAAATTTCTGCAGTTGCAAAGTTCAGGCCAAGGTGTTAAATTTGTGTATCTAGACGAAACGTGGATTTATCAACATAGCTCTAATGTCTATCGTTAGGAGCAGGAATCTGACATCACAAGTAACCTATCAAAAAAAAAGTGAAGATAAAAGGTATATTACGGGGTGTTTATACCATAATTTCGAGTTTTTGGAAAACTGCTATTATTTGCTCGATTCGGGGAACGAGGATGGAAATTATCATAAATAAATAATTGGGTGATTAAACAACTGATTCCTGCGCTATCCAAACTACCGGGAAATTGTGTAGTGGTTATGGATAACGCACTGTATCATTCGGTGCTACCCACATTTTCTAGTACGACAGATCAGCTGCAGGAGTGGTTAGTTACGCACGGGGTCGAAATTGAGGGAAAAATTACAAAAAAGCAACTGCGAAACAAAATTCAACCTTTTAGATCCAGAGGGAAAAAGTATGTACTTGATAATATTTTGATTAAGCATGGTAATGAAGTATTATGATTGCCTCCTTACCATTGTCAATATAACCCTATTGAAATGGCATGACGTTTTTGTAAAATATATTACAATAAGCAAATAAGTTCTGAACATCCATCGAAAGATAAACTATGGCTTGGGATGCAAATGTTCACCTATAATGTAGTAAAATGTTTGTTCGCACACGGAAAAGATTATTTCAAATGTTTGGGAGAAACATATGGGAAATTTTTGGATTGAAAGTATCCCACCTGTTATTATAGCACTAGAAGTGTGCGATTCAGATTCAGATAATGATACGGATTCAGATTCTTCTGGCAGTCGTAATAACAGTTCACCGTTTGTCATCAAAATTTTAGTAAAAATACATTTAAGTATTTGGTTTTCGTCAAGTCTTGTCCGTGTATACGAAAGCAGCAGTCTTGTGGTCAATTCCATTTAGCTACGACTTAAATGGATACATTTCTGGTTATTTACTTTCATGTATACGCAACAGTCAAGAAAAAAACGATGCAGCAACTTGGATTACTTATGAAAAAGCGCTGTGGATATTATACATAGGTTAAATTAAATGGATAAATATTGATGTTCTGATTACCATTGACTTTGCGGCCGAATAACTAAGTTTGCATATAAACTTCCCTCCACATAATGTTTAATAGCCAAGAAAAGAAAGAGAAAAATGCGTAGGCACATTGCATATTTCCCCCCTATGCTTTATTTTGGAAGAGTGTAAAAAGGAGAAGACATTCGCATTAGCTTTTACGTAAACTTGGCTAACAAAAATCTCATTGTATTAGATAAGACACGATGTGGTCAATTATGACCAATGTAAAGAATGTACAATTTTCGTTTTATGTAGGTAGTAGACCTTAAAGGCCGGAAGACTAAAATTTACGTTTTTTTAAATAGGTCACTGGATATTCAACTATTTCGTGCAAACAAAGTCTAAATAGCGCGAAAAGCTAAGTTGCAATGCTGCATTAGTTTCACATTAAAAATTGAACCTATAATCTTCAAAAGTCAAGCTACAGTAGTACTTTTCTGTTCTGTTGACAGTACTACCACACGCTCTCTAGATTTCCATGGCTTGCTCTAGTGCAAAATAAGATGGAACAGAATATATTTAATAGATTTTTTATGCAATATACATAGTATACATTTTCTTAAAAAAAGGTTCTCTAATGTAATTGCCTTTCCCACAGTTTATGAATCACGAGTACGCTTCTACGGACTAAGGTTTAATGAATGAAAATCTCATACTTACTTATTAAGCAGGAGCATATGGGACAAGTGGGCCCAGCATAAACAGTCAAGTAAACTGGATGCACGGCGATGCATACACCTCAATTTTTATTGAGATTAAATGAACGAAAAAAAACTAATATTAATAAAATAAAAACCATATGTACTTGAATTAGGTGACATACACCTATGCATATTCTCAACATTACTAACAAGAGCACAAACATAAAATTTATAGAAATAATACTATGAAAAAAGAAACGATTTTATTGACGCGTAGAAAGTGCTGTAAAAAGGAGAAAATAATTTGTTTGCACCAAATTGTGATCAAAAACCTTTACGACTAAAAATAAAAGCGTGGGGCGCTCATATCATAAACATGTGACGGAGATAAATGAATTATGATGAGCGCCCACGCTTTTATTTTTAGTCCTAAAGATTTTTGATCACATATTGGTGCAAAAAAAAATTGTTTTCTCCTTTTTAGTGCACTTTCTAGGCGTAAATTTAAGCGTGCTTTTTAAAAAAGTTCCCTTTTCAATAGTATTATTTTCTACTTTTTAGTCTCGTCAAATATTTAAATCGATTTATCAACAAGCTTAACAAGTTAATTATTAATTTGTTAGTAAATACTTACAAATACATAATTTTAGAGAGTTTCAATTCGATTGGACTTTTAAAAGTGGTCAAAAAATCGATTACAAATTTTGACGCATACAACAACATACAAACAGTGTGCGTTAAATAAAAGCATGTAAATATAGCTTAAATATAAAGTTAATACAAACCATTAATTTTTTAGAAAATTTAGTGTCGTCCGGGTTAATTGGTATGTTATTTAGATAATGCCTCTAAACACTTTCTGGAATCTGTATTTTTTATATTATTAATATTCTTTGGGTCTTACATGCTAAAATCTTTACATGTTTGAAATTTTTTTTTCAATCGGCTTTCCATTCTCGACATCACTGTATCGTCATACAGTGATGTCGAGAATTACATGTCTGTTTGGTAAATGTCATTTTGATTACTCGATTTTTCATCAGATGACTCTGCAAGCATTTTTCCTGAACATTTTCGAAATTTCGAAATTCTTTTAATTATTTTAGGGCGGTTTCAGCCATATTGTTAGATTTAAGTAGATCTAGCACTTCGGTTTGTAAATATCTGGATAACAGTCTTGTTACAGCAAAAATTTTGAAAAAGACAATGATTCACAAAAAGTTTTAGCCCTAGAACGAACATCTGGACTCATGGTTTTAGAATGTTCAATAGATTCTAATGTAAAGAGAAGTTCAATATAAAGAGCCATAGCTGCCACAGATTTGTATTAACGCTGATTCTTTCACCCACCAACGAGCTTCACCAATGGTCTGTGGTTTTCTTTTCTTTGTACGATGTACATTTATTTTATACTAAACACACACCCGTTGATGCGGTTCTTTAGAAAATGCCGTGATTTTGCTCAATAAATTAAATACATATGAAAATTTAATACTTGCCTTCGTTAGATCATCTATTACAAAATTTAACATGTGGTTGTAACACCAAATATGAACATTTTCATTGTTTTCTTTGCTTATCATTGCTTATAAACTCCTTGTATATTTCTCTTCTTATTATTAAATTATGCAAACCCACCCTGCAGAGAATCGTAGTACTCTATAAATGATAGTAGTCTCCCATAGAGTTGCCTTTGAAACAAATATTTGAAGACAAGTGGTAGCTCCCAAATTTCAACTGAAATTGCGTTTTTAATTTTTTTTAGCAATAATATCAATAATGCAATTTATTGTAGTTTCGGTCAGTTTTTGATCTCCTTTTCATGCAATATTATTGCATCAAAAAAGTTTCCATGATATTTCTCGTTTTCCAGAGAGTAAAATGTTTTTGATCCGTAACTTAAACCCCATTTTCCAATCAATTCTATTACATTAATGATTCTATCCACCTGCCTATTAGTACCTTTAGTTTTCTTGTCGCAACGCGATACAATCGCTGCAAACTCGCGCGTCTTTTAATGAACTGCACGTCAACCATTGCCGTGGAGTACTATTGCTTATTCTGAAGAGCGCTTATCAGTTAAGTTTTTGCGACTTTGGGATGATATTGAAAAATATATTCAACTCGATTTTCTTGAGTCTTTTAAAGAAAGGTTCCTATATAGTTCTCTATATTATTACTATCCTCCAAATGTAATTTATATGTAGGAGTAGGGTCGCCTTAAACTATTACCTCGTTTACCATCTGTTCTTCTGTTGATAATCTTCTTGTGACTTATCAAAGTCAGTGTGGGTTCCAATTTCCATGTTTATAGGTTCTTATTGAACAACGTCGATAATACATTAATATTGTTTGAATTTAAAGTTGCGAATCCAATATTTTGTTTTTCGTAGCTAGTGCCTGGAATGGTGAATACATCAGTGGTACATTGTGCATTGATTGTAAGTTTCTACACGTTTTTGCTTCTTCAGCTGTTTTCATTTCTTCTCTCATTCTCTGTCTTCGCCGCACTTTATGCGTATCAAATCTGAAGTGCCGCTATACATTTTTATTACTATAAAACTGGGTAATACAATAAATGCAAATTATAACTGCTGCAAACAAAAAATTATCTGAACGTAAGGCGATATAACTGCATAATGGTTTACAGGGGCCGTTACTTTCGTTTTATCAACAGTACGAATTTCACAATTAGATTCTCTCAGAACACAACGCAATTCAACGATGTGCAAAAGAATCTCTAACACAATAAATGTCAACGAAGAGAAGATTGAAGACGTCTGTTTATTCAGCAACACTAGAAATTAGTCGGTTTTGCTTGACTGAAATTATGAATAATGAATTATTCGTAGTGGACGACAGAGTACAAACGGATTTCGACTCGCCACAATCACGACCGATATAATAAGTAGTACGAGTTACAACAAACTCGTACTGCTTATTTTATCGTTGTCCTACAGAAATAGTATATTACGAACCAAATGGGAGAAGCGGTTATTTTTCGAAGAATGTTTATCACGAGGGTGGGAAGTTAGTTTCCGCTCTAGATTATGTTTAGTTTAGTATGTTTTAATGTCAATGTCATATTCAACTTTAGTACACCTTAAAATGTAAATCGCAAATTTTGTGTTATGAAAAACTTTCTTTAATTTCAATATGAATTGTATATACTTGAACAACAAAAAAATTACCACTTAAGTGAACATCTTTCTTATGGTGTATACACACACCAAAAGGTGAACACGCAATATCTTGACACCTATCGCGATGGCATTGTCATAAATGAAAACGTGGCAACAGGGTACACTCTTAACAAGTTTTGAGGTTATTCTATACCGTAGTTTAACTTGGTGAATGGTTAAAAATCATTTACTTAGAATAATTGTAAATACCTACTCCTACAGCAATTTTCGAAATTTCATTTTGGCAAAAAATGTTAAATATTCAAATGGTTGCACAATCTGAATCTTCTTTATCGGTACAATAGGTACTTAAATGTGACCTTATATAAACCAAATTAAACGCGTTTTTCATATTGATTGGGTACAAATAACATTAATTACAGTATGTTTCTAGCATTTACAAATACTGTTCTACAAGCACTCAAATATATTTAATGAAATCTTTGAATATATATTTATAATTCAAAGATGAAATTAAATACATCTTTGTCAGATAAGTGGAATTTTATTCCAAATTTACTGTTGAAAATATATAACTGACATACTTAAACTAGCAAACCTAACAGTGCTACTACGCATATCTTTTTATTCTTGATACTTGTGCTTAACTTATCTATCGGTAACTATGTTCACAAATTCAACAAAATTTAACTGATTACCTTGCGTTTGTCAACCGATTTTCGTTAACATCGTTAGCTCGCGTACCAACTCTATCCCATTAATCAATTAGTTAAATAATAATTGTCTTATATATTAAAATAATCGGGTCATTTAGTTCACGCAGACGGCGAGACACCCGCTTAATAACGGAGCCAGAATTTTAAATAAATGTAAAAATTAAATAAATATGATTGAAAATGTTTAAGCTGTATTATAGATATTTTTATAGAAGAGCGCGGCTTTGGAATTTTTTTACGTTAACATATATTAATACTTTATCTGACATGAAGTTGTAAACGTCATTCTGACATAGATTATTGTTTTTGTTTCTACAAAGTTGTAAATGTAATTTTAACCGCAAAATTTTGCGGGAGAATAGCTCGTTAATTTTTAAAAATTATTATTAATTTTATTAAATACATAAATAAAAAGTTTCCCTAGAGTAGAATTTGAATTTACATCTACTTTGCTAGAGTAGCGCTCTTACCAACTGGGCTATCGAGATACAAGCCCCAATCGATGTAAATTTTGTCTTTATGTATGTAGAACTGATGTAAATTCTAAATATAATGAGATTATAGTTAAATTACTTATATTAATGGAATGGAGCCTGCAATATCGCAAAGACTCGCACATACCAAAGCAACTTGACTAATGTTAAATTGTTATAATAATTATTATTTGTTATCAAAAATTGGGCATTTATTGTGAAAGAATGGAACCTACTGTTTCATTCGAAGTATTTTCCATCGCTTGGCACTACTTTCTCCCATCTTTCTGGCAGCATACGGGTACCGAGTCGGAAGAATGCTTCTGGACCCAATTTTTGATATCTTCATATGATATGAAGTGTTACTGAGACAGAAGGAGCAATGCCTGGTGAATACGACGAGTAGGGTAAAACTTCCCAATTGAGTGTTTCCAAATAGGTTTTGGCCGGCGGCGTAACATGTAGACTAGAATTACCATGTAGAAGTATAATTTTTCCTGTATGAAGTAGTATTCGGGGCGCTTTTCCTTGAATGGTTGATTGAATCTCATCAATTGTGTTCGGTAAATAGCCCCAGTAATGATTTCGCTCGGTTTGAGCAACTTATAATACACAACGTCAAGCTGATCCAATAAATACACAACATGAATATTTGTCTTAGCTGTAGACCTTTAAGCATGACCAAGTAGTCCCTATCATTTCTTCCATTCTGGATTATTATACTAGATCCATTTTTCATCATCTGTAACTATACGGTGCAGAAATCCCTTTCATTTCTACCTAGCAAGCAGTATCACGTGTCAAAAATCGGCGTTCGGTTTCTCGACGTCAGTTCACATGGAACCCAATTTTCTTGTTTGTGAATCATTCCCAATGATTTCAAGCGATGAGAAATTGCTTGTTGAGTCATTCCTAATGTAAATGCTTTCAATTCCGCGTCTTCGTACACTTTCGGCCTTCCGTTACGTTTTCTATTTTCGATGTCACTCACCGTTCTTAAACATTAGATACCACTCATGACAGCTTCTCTGACTTAACGCAGCCTCATTATATGTTTCTACAAATAACCGATCCACCTCAGCTGCAGATTTTTTGAAAATGAAGAAGTAAATCAAAAGTTACCACAAATGACGCTTATACGGCTCAAAACTCGACATTCTCGCACACAAAAGAATATATTACACTGATAAAAAAGCACTAATATTGTAAGGTTATGTTGTTGACAGTCGTATAACGTTACGATAATGACATTTCACATCAGACAATCTTACCATAGCCTACTGGCACCAAATTTTGTCAAACGGCGGAAACTGTACACCCATGTAATTTACAGACAGTTTTAAAAAAGTATG